>JANFOE010000393.1:0-412447 GCA_025667525.1 Glebionis coronaria
ATATAATATATATTATATATATATATATATATATATATATATATATACTTAAGTAGGTATATAAGCGTTTATATGTAGCTTATAAGTTGGCGGTTTAAAATAGCTTAATAGATATAAGTTATTGGTTTTATAAGAAAGGATTTATTTAGTAATGAATTTTATTTAATTTTAGGTGTAGTAATTTAATTAACTAGTTAGAGGTTTAAGCTTAATTATTAATTAAGAGATTAATAAAAATAAATATAAATAAGGAAATAAAATATTAAAAAATGATTTTAATAAAAAAATATTATTTTTTGAAAATAAATTGTGTATAGGCGGTTTAAAAAGAAGCTAACGGGTAAAGCTCATTAGGATTTGTGTTGTAATTAGGAAAGGTAATTTGTACAAGTATATAAACAACACTACTAAAAGGAAAATCAGATTTTTCTTCTCTCCAACCCCTTGGACCGATTGTTTTTTTTTTTTACAAAAATTAGGTTTTTTTTTCCTAAAAGTTAGTTTTGATCAATTAAAGGTATGTTTTCTTGATTTAATTTTTGTTTTAATCATCAATTCATGTCCTTAAATCATGTAATTAATCACATGATGGGGTTAGGGTTCTTATTTTTCTGTAAGTAAAAAATTTAGGGTTTCAATTGGGTAATTAATTGGGGATTAATGATGTTTAAAATTGGAATTAGGGTTTTAAATCGCCAGGACTATCGCTAATCTGCAAGAACTGTTGCTAATCTGTCTTAGAAACTGTCGCTAATGTCTAGGCAGATTTTGGGCAAAATCGTTTTGGTCATAACTTATTCGTTTTAATGCTTTTTGAGTGATTCAAAAGCCTAAAATTATGTACTCGGAGTCAACTTTTAGAGAATTTACAGATTTTATAGTCGATTTCGGTCAGTAGCTTGGTCGAGTTATTTGTACAAGTGTCGGGTTCAAGGTTAATGTTTGGACATCAAAGCTTAAACTCGTGTTTTGGTTATTTGGGATAATGGACACTTAGAGGGATTAACATGGGTCTGATTTGGGATAAAAATTTGATATGTATCCATCATAGAGATTGTTACATTGATGAAAGATTAGAGTTCCGGAGTCAATGTTGACGTGTGATACTTGTGTATATGTGCATTAGATAATTGATTGTTCGTGAAGAGACTTTGGATTGCTTTTCGGAAGGTGAGTTCTGAAAGTTTATGGACTTATATTTAATACTCATGTGATAGGATCAAACTTGAGATTACAGGATTGCACAAAATACGTAAAGAGTTAATTTATTTAATAAATGTTTTTTATATTTATTAATTTATTTAATAAATATATTTATTACGTTTATAAAATTAAATGGAGCTATAACTTTAACGACCGCTAAATAAATTAAGAGTTAAGTATTAACGAGCGTTATATATATATATATATATATATATATATATATATATATATAGTAAGAGGAATAAAAAGAAAGAAGATCGGAAGGTTCCGGAACACCCCTTTGGGGTATTTCGATTGTCGGCTACACAAGAGGAAAGGGAGAAGAAAACTTGCCTTTTATTCGTTTTGCTTGGGCTACAAGTTTATTCTAGGCCTATATAAACACCCATTAGCCTTCATAATTTTTATCCCATCCCTCTCTTCTCTCTCTCTTGCGATTGCAACACCAACACTCCTTTAGGGTTGTGTTTGGTTTTTCGATTTAGCTATTAATAAAGTCCTAGCCCCCTCTCTAGGGTTGTTAGGTTGATTTTCTACTAGACGTAGAGGCTCGGTTTACACGTGCTAGAATCACGACTAGCTCGTTCTGTTACGTGTGTACAAGAACGTAATATAATCTTACTTTAAACTATATCTTGGTTGTGTACGGTATAAACCCGAATGGTGATTCGTTCTTCATCTTGTGGATTTGCTTTAGCGTAAAGGTATGTAACCCTAATTCGATTAATTATAATTGCGTTATTATTATGATCTTGTTAAATTGCTTCCGCTATGTGTGCTTTGATCTCGTTTAGGGTTTTGTGTAATTGTTATGAACTATATAAACCTTCAGTGGCATCGAGAGCCGTTTTAACATGTTATAATTATCGAAAACCTAACTAATAATTGTTTTGAGTTAAAACTACATGTTTTTTAGGTTTTCTTAAAAATTAGTGTCGGAATTGACACCTCTAACAACCTTGAAGATCGATTTGCGGAACCCTAGATCACTGTAAATAAGTTCGCAGAGCTACAATAATGACAACCCAGAAGAAAGACACACAAAGGTAACCAAACGACTCTATTGATTAACGATTGGTTTACAAGAAAGAATAGAAGATCGGTGTGTCTTGTGCATCACCCCCTCACCTCCTTATATAGGGTGAGGGGGTCGTTACAAACTCGGGCCAAGCCCACTCGCCACACTTACATTACATAAGGAAAGAAACCTAATCGTGTATTAACTAGAATTGTAAACTAAAGATAACATTTTCCACCTTAGTGACAAGACTAGTTACCCCTGACACCAAGTATCCCCATGAAAATACTTGAACATTGGACTTAGAACCACCTTTATAAATGCGTTAGCTGCATTATCCTCCGTGCCTACCTTTGTCACTTCAATCTCTTTAGATTCTACGATCTCCCTGATGAAGTGATATCTCATGTTGATATGCTTCGTCCTCTCATGAAATATATCATTTCTTGAGAGATGAATTGCACCTTGATTATCACAATTCATAACCACTGACCTTAGGTTTATTCCCAGCTCGATTAGTAGACCTTTAAGCCAAGTGCTTTCCTTAACAGCTTTCGTAAGCGTCATATACTCCGCCTCTGTAGTAGATAATGCAACAACATGTTGTAGAGTTGCTTTCCAACTCACAACACAGCCATGTACCATAAACACGTATCCGATTATCGACCTACCCTTGTCAGGTTCTTTAGCATAATCGCTATCCATGAAACCGTAAACATCCACATGCTTCCCTTGATCTCTACCATACACTAGACCTACATCAGCAGTGCCCTTCAAGTAATTCAAAATCCACTTCACCGCTTCCTAGTGATTTTTACCTGCATTCGCCAAAAATCTGCTCACAATGCTAACAACATACGTAATATCCGGTCTAGTGCAAACCCTCAAGTACATTAAACTACCTACAGCATTCGCATATGGGACCTTACTCGTTCTTTCCACATCACAGTCACTCGACGAACAATCCTTCAAAGATACCTTGAAGTGTGCTCCCAATGGCACAAAGACCAACTTGCCATTATCCACTCTATAGTTATTCAGAATTTTCCGCACATATCCTGACTGAGACACCTTCAGGGTTCGGTTACCCCTATCCCTGATAATCTCCATACCAAGTATCTTCCTAGCTGGACCAAGTTCCTTCATATCAAACTCTTTCCGCAGCACTCCCTTGGTATATTCGATCTCAAACTTGCTTTTACAAGCAATCAACATATCATCTACACACAACAATAGATATATGTACATACCTGGTGCAAACTCCTTGAAGTAAACACAGCTATCATAGCTGCTACGGCTAAACTCATTGCTGACCATATACACATCAAACCATTTGTACCACTGCCTTGGAGACTGATTAAGACCATAAAGAGATTTCTTCAACAAACATACCTTGTTGCCCGTTCCTTCTTTAAAACCAAGGGATGCCTCAAATAAATGGTTTCTTCAAGATTACCATGCAAAAACGCCGTCTTCACATCAAGTTGTTTTTAACTCGTAATCTTCACAAGCAGTTAATGAGAGAATCACCCTAATAGATGTATGTCGAACCACGGGTGAGAATACCTCATTATATTCAATCCCTGCTCGTTGTGTGAACCCCCGAGCTACCAGCATTGCTTTATACTTTGGTTTCTGAATGCCTTCAATCCCTTCTTTAATCTTATACAACCACTTGCAGCTTACCAGCTTCTGACCACGTTGTTGATCGACCAACTCCCAAGTATGATTCTTCTTTAAAGAACTCATCTCTTCCTCCATAGCACGAACCCACTCATCCTTTCAGATGAATTAATCGCCTCCTGGAATGTGATAGGTTCATGTGTATCTCCTTCCTCAGCAATAGCAAACGCATAAGCCATAATATCATCTTCTTCCCTAGACCCTGATGATCTAGACAATGATACATTACCTTCAATCCTATACCTTGCAGGTACAGTAGTTGTTCTCTTAGCTCTATCACGCACCAGAACATAGTTGTCCAGATTATGTTGTTGAGGCATTGCATCTACTACATCTTTAACTTGATCCTCATATTCATTCCCTGGATTTACCCTATTATGAGGATCCACAGTTGGTTCGACCCGACTGCCTTGAAGTTCCACCTCAAACTCAATTTCCTTCCCAGAATCTACAGCACCATCACCTTTGAGAGTATCCTTATACATAAGGCTCTCATTAAAGACCACACCCCTGCTTATGATTGTTTTCGGTTTAACATCATCCAACCTCTATAATCTGTATCCCTTCACACCCTCAGGATACCCCAGGAATATGCATTTTATAGCTCTAGGCTTGAGCTTCCCCTGATTCACGTGTGAATAAGCAACGCAACCAAATATCCTCAACATCTCGTAATTTGCCGAATGTCCTGATCATAAACCCATAGGTGTTTTCTTCTCTAATGATTTAGATGGAGACCTATTGATCAGATATGCTGGCTCCAGCCTAGAATGATTTTGGCAAACCAGACTGTATCAGTAAACACCTAACCTTGTCCAAGAGCGTCCTGTTCATTCGTTCAGCTAGACCATTCTGTTGCGGAGTTCCAACGACCGTCAAATGTCTTACTACACCACTCTCCGTGCACAAGTTATTAAACTCCTGATTACAAAACTCCAAACCATTATCCGTTCGAAGTTTATTCAGTCTTCTACCTGTCTTGTTTTCTACCAACTACTTCCACTCCTTGAACTTGCCGAACGCCTCATTCTTGTGTCTAAGAAAATAAACCAAAACCCTCCTCGAATATACATCCACAATCGATAAGAATTACCGACAACCACTCATCGATTCCACCTGAGAAGGACCCCAGAGATCCGCATGGACATAGTCTATAACTCCCTCTGTTGTGTGCTGACCTCGACCAAAACTTACCCTGGTCGATTTTCCAAGAACACAATTTTCATAGAATTCGATCTTACCTACACTTTTCTTCCCTAGCACCAATCTTCTTTTGAGTTCATTCAAGCATGTTTCACTAATGTCACCCAGGCTTTTATGCCACACCTGTGCAAGACTTTCCTTTTCTTCTATACCAACACTAGCTTCACCTGATTCAGCCCAACCATCCAAGGAGTACACACAATGTTCCTTCAAAGTTCCTGAGAAAACCATCAAAGAACCCTTGATCGCCTTTACTCTTCCATTTTGTAACTTCATGGTATAGCCCTCTCGATCCAGAGTGCCCACAGATAGCAAATTTCTTTTGAACTCGAGAATGTAATGCACATTCTCAAGTACAAAATTTGAACCATCTTTCATTTGTACTCTCACTTTCCCTATCCCCTTAATGGCACATGCTCTATTATCACCGAGCAAAGCCATACCACCATCAAGCTCCTTAAAATCAAACAAGAAGTCCCTCCTAGGCGTCATGTGATAGGAACCACCAGAGTCCATGATCCACTCTAAGAAACTTTCCTCACTCGCCGCCATCAACAAATCACCATTGTCATAACCCTTAGAATACGAACCAGCATCCTGTTTTGCATTCTTGTTGACAAAGCCAGTTGATTTCTTCTTGTTCCATTTTGGACAGTCTTTCTTAATGTGATCCTCAGAATAGCATATGTAACACTTCAGTTATAAAGTCCCTTTACCCTTTGACCTTGATCGCGAACTACCACGTCCTTGATTACCCCGATGCTCTAGCCTTCCCCTTACAAATAACCCATCACCATCATCCTTTGCATCTGTCCTCTTCTTCAACTCCCGTGAATTGAGGGTAGACAAGACATCCTCTAAAGTGAGCGACTCCCTTCCATAAAACAATGTCTCCACAAAGTTATCATACGAGGACGGTAATGATGTAAGTAACATGAGTGCTTGATCTTCGTCATCAGTATCAACGTCTATGTTCGCCAAGTCATCGATCAACTTATTAAACTCATCTATATGTTCATATAATTTCTTACCTGAATGCATGTTGAAAGTGAACAACTTCTTCTTCACGTACAATCTATTGGCTAAAGAATTTTTCATATACAAATTTCTAACTTTAACCAAACCCACGCAGTAGAATTTTCTTTATTGACTTCCATCAACACCTTGTTATCCAAGCATAAGAGTAAGGCACTGTGTGCTTTTTTATAGACATCCGTCTTCAACGCCGTAGTCTTATCAGCGTCTGTCATGGTATCCGAGAATGAATCTAACGCAGCCTCCCAACCATGTTGAATTAATAGACACCACATCTTCACACGCCACAACCCGAAGTCATTAGACCCGTCAAATTTTCGACGTCAAACTTCACTATCGACGACATATTCTTTCTCCCTTGTTGCGTAAATAACTTTCTTGCAAGTCGATTTAATTAGGATAACCCTAAACCTCGATCTCGAACAAGCAACTCGATTGTAAACTTCAAATCCTAAGCAAACCACGATCAATACTTGAATCACAAGAAACCCGCAACAATAACCCTTGTTTTAAATAAAGAAGATAACGAAAATTGATTTAAAAAATATAAAGCAACAAACCTATTGGATAAAAAAGTATGTTTAATGCACACCAACTTCTTTTGTCACCTTATAATACCCACGTGACTATTACCAATAGATTTACTGCTATCTTATATTTAAACTTCGTCTTCTCCGTCGACACACCCTGCAACTCGAAGAAAAAACTGCCCGACAAACCTCGAAACCCTTTTTCTTCACGAATCCTCTTGATCTAGCACCGATCTTCAAGACCACAAAACTTGCGGCTCTTGATACCACTTGTTGGAATCGACACCTCCAACAACCCTGAAGATCGATTTGCGGAACCCTAGATCACTGTAAAGAAGTTCGCAGAGCTACAATAACGACAACCCATAAGAACGACACATAAATGTAACCAAACGACTTTATTTATTAACGATTGATTTACAAGAAAGAATTGAAGATCGGTGTGTCTTGTGCATGACCCCCTCACCTACTTTTTATAGGGTGAGGGGGTCGGTTACAAACTCGGGCCAAGCCCACTTGACACACTTACATTACATAAGGAAAGAAACCTAATCGTGTATTAACTAGAATTGTAAACTAAATCAAACAATTAGGGTTTTGTTTTTAAAATTAGGGTTCTGGCCGAATTTAAAAAAAAGACAATTGTTTTTTAAACCCTAACTTACATATTGGATAATTTTAGATTAAATTGTATGATTAATTGTTATGTCATGTAAATTAAAGGTTACGATCCAAAGAGATTTAATTGTTAAGATTTGAGGGTGGATCCATGATAAACGTGCATGTTTTCATGGATCGTAAAATCATATGTTTATATGATTTTATGTGCTACTTGCTTTATTTAATTCAATAAATCTTGAATTAGGGAAGACTATTATATATAAAAACCTGGATTTAAAGGTTATTGAATAAATGGTATGCATGTGGCTATTTGATTAAACATATAAATTGTTATTATGTGTTTATGATTTAGTTTTTTTTTACTTGTTTATATTAAAAATTGTTCGAATTGTTGTAAAAAAGGTTTTTTTTGAAAAGAAATAATATGGACTAAATCATATTAAAAATTAAGATTTGTTTGAGATCTAAATTACATAAGATTACGTTGATTGATGAATTGCAATAACAATCTAACGGCCTACTCATTTTGACAAACTATAAAGTGGGTATAACGCACCGCTGGTCATGTACCCGGTTAAGGAAGGAGGTGTTAAGCCATTAGTCGCTGACCAAATTCTCGGCTCGCCTGTGCGTCAAATTAAAATTACCTACAGTTATTATTTAAATTATACCTTAAGGTGGATTTTCCACAAATTCACATCCGAATCACAAATGAATAAGGTTATTGCTTGGTGCTTTAGCCGTAAGTACGTTGTGAATAGTTGTGGGTAATTTTTTTTTGATTGGTTATATCAATACCTCAACATAATTTATGTAGAAATTTAGTCTTGTGTAAAATTTTACTAAATGTTTTATTAAACTTATGCTATGGAGTTGTATGCATGCTTCTCCATACATTGATTTTGACATCAAATTTATACCCTTAAAAATTTAAGTCGAATGCTCCTAATTGACGAACACTTGAAATTACTACGTTATCAAATGAGATTTTTGGATGATGTTGTGATGGAGAGAAAACTTCCTAGAATGAGAATTCATATGATGGTTTTACGTTACTCAGGTTAGACGACTTAATTAAGTTACTTAGTGAGATCTGGAAACTTAAGGCATTCAGAAGGGATGAAACATGTTTACAATGCAAAACATTTTTTTGGCAATGTTAATCCCTTAAATAAACTAGAAATTGAAAATTGTTTGTCAATTGAATTGTTCGACAAGTCGCTATGTTGAGTACATTCATTACTAGCAGATCAACTGATGTAATGAATCTATGTCAATATAGTTCTAGGATTCAAGGAAAATACTATGGTTTATATACCGGGGTAATTTTATTTTCTTGAAAGTATTTTATCATCGAAAATACTAATATTTGAACTTATTTCTGTAGAAATGGCTCAACTCGACAACAACACTATAAGTTCTGCGTTCAAAACATTTTTTGATCGTCCTGAACTTATTGGCCCAAACTTCAATGATTGGTACCGCTCACTAAGAATTGTCTTGAGAGTAGCGGGTACTATTGATATATTGACTAATCCCTATCCGGAGGATCTTGCTGAAGGAGCTTCTGAAGCGCAAAGGCTTGAACACGCTGTTAATGTTAAGAAGCACTTGGAGGTGGCTTGCTTAATGTTAGGGAAAATGTCCCCTCCACTTCAAAAGAAGTATGAGTTATTTTATCCTATGCGAATGCTTGATGAACTCAAGGCTATGTTTGAAAAGCCGCAAGATGTGGAGATCTACGACTTATTAGATGCTTTGCATAGCTGCAAGCAAACTCCTAGAAAGTCTGTTAGTGCCCATTACATGAAGATGAGGGGTTATATGGAACAGCTCATTGCACTAGGACAACCCTATGATCATAATATGGCTATCAACTTGATCAATAGGTCCCTTAATAAGGACTTTAATGTTAGAAACTATACGTGATAACCTGAAAACGAGGTCATTGCTTAATCTTATTTTATGACTATTTTTGAAATTTTTGAAGAGTTTGAATGATATTTATTTTTGGAGGTTTAAGTTTAAACCGATGTTGGAAGACTTATATTTTATATTTAATAAGTATAAGGAGTATTAGCAAGCGTGATGTTGATAGATGCCTAATATTTTATGTTTTATTGTCGGTTGTTCGATGTTTGTCATTTTTGGTGTTTTCTTTTTAAATGATGTGTTAAGTCGAGTCGGGAGTCGATATTATTATATTTGAGGTACGTTTTAACTTTTGAAAAGTATTTTTATAAAACCCGAGCCCCGTAAATATTTTCAAAATTAACTAATAGTCATTTCCCGCTTTTTAGCTAACTATTTTCATTTTGAATCAAAACTATTGCAAATTTACAACAATGGCCCCTCCATCACGATATTAAAGCTCCATTTTCACCTAATTTCACACAGAAACAAGCTAACACAAAAAAATTTCCTCTCTTCTTTTCTTTAAACAAACTGTCACCCCAAGCTCACATATTCAATTTTCATCAAAAATCTATTATGATCTAAGCTAAAACAACACAAGACCCATCTCTATAATTGTAAGGAGATCATTTTGATGTTAAAATTTGGGTACATGCATGAGGTTTCATTTTTTTAGGTTTGGTAGGTGAGAATTATGATCATGCATGTGGTTTTTGTGATGATCAAAAGGTTTTTATGCTATACATTTTGTTAAAAACTTGATTTTAATTTTAGGGTTTTGATTTTGATGATGGTACAAGTGTTATGGTTGATATATGTTAGTATTAGGGTTATGGGATGATCATAACTATGGTTGGTTTTGGCTAGAAACATGATTTCATCCAAGTTTTGAAAGGGTGTTTTAGATCAGTGGTAAAAACTGTATTTTTGAATATCTTATGATCTATTTAGGCTTAACTAATGGCATAGGGTTGTAGAGAATTCGATTAGCTTCGATTTGATATAAAGTAGAGCTTCTAGCTCCAAACGAGCGTGAAGTTATGATATTATTCGTGCACCGGGAGACGAGTATCGGCACGACATATAGTTGTTGTCGATATTTGGATCGAATCTCGGGGACTATAAGTTGAAGTTTTAAAATGAGTCACATACTGATGAAGAAGTATAAACCCTAGAGGGTGAGTATATTTTCAAACCTAAGTGTCGGTTTTGTAAATGGAGTCGTTTATAGAAGTTAAAACGGTTGTATGAATTGATAACGTAAAACTGTCCAGTTTTTGTAGTTTGAAGATGAGTTGGTTAAGGAACTTTAAAAGTAAAGTCATTTTATAAAATTGTTAGAGGACTTTATATAGATAGTAAGTTAGTTCCTCGAGTCGTTTCATAAACGTTTGACGAGTCTAAATAGGGTAAATGAGCTAGTACATATGGTATGTGCCGGCGGATTTTGTCAAGAGTATAAAATGGTAAAGTAAATGTGTATAAGAGTGTGATAGTATTACTCATATCATCTTCTCTCGAGTTTGTTGTGATTTTATGAGTTTGAGTTTGATATTATTATGTATAATTTATTTCCCGAGTCATTATTAATGAACGCGCCTTATTTGATAGGTAGCGGTTCTCCTGTTTGAAAGGCATTCTCTATCATCGACGATCATCTCGCTAGGTCTCTTATACAAAGGTGAGTCTGTAGCCTCGCTTTCATGCTAGCTACTAAATGGTTTTTATACCCGCGAGGGGGATACATGCTATTTGAAAATAAAGAACACAAGTCATGAGTAATTGTTGGACCCGAATGTTGCCTATGTTGTTTACATTGTATTGAGTACCTTGTTGCTAAAGACCCTAAATTCATGAACCGTTAACTATGTTCTGACTTGACTTTGTGAGTTGGGAATAGCCGCTTATTCAGATGATAGAACTATTGGGTTGACTAGCCTATCTGAGACCAGGGCATTACGTTGAGTAACCTCTGGGAAGGATAATTTACGAGAATGAGATTTGGGTATATCTAGCAACTGATACTCTAGAGGGGCAATCGTTTTTTTATCTAGTCATATTGGCATTTGGCATGGGTGACTAATTGGTTAAGGGGTCGGTGCCATGAGCTTAAATACAATATGTAGCCTTGATTGTGTGTACGACAATTCTATTAATGATTATGATTGATTTTCTTCTTGGTGTTCAAATGTGATTTAATAAACCTATGGACTCGCTCAACATTATTGTTGACTCGTTTAAGCATGTGTTTCAGGTAATCAAAGGTGATTGATGGCGGAGCTTTGTCATGGATGTTGTGGGTTGGCTTTTGAAGTTTGTTGGTCTAAAACAATTTCCATCATTTTTACTGTTGAACAATTTGTTAAATGTTGTGTAATATACTGAAACTTGTTGGTTTGCTGGTCGAGATCCGTGGGGACTAAACGCTTTACTCTGGTGATGTTTTAGTACATTATGGGTTGAAATTATGTTTTAGACAATGTGTGAAAATCTTGTTTATATTTCGTGTGTAAACGTCTCTATTTGAGTCGTTCAATATACCTTGTGTGATGATGCTTGTGTCTAGCACCTAATTGTGTATTTCCGATGCGCAACGTAAAATTGGGGGTGTTAGAGATTGGTATCAGAGCTACAAGTTATAGAGAACTAGGTCGATTTTGAAAATTATCCTAAACTATAACTTTGGTGTCGAAAGTATTTATTTTTCAAAAGCACACAACTTCGCTGCAACGCTCCGGTAAGATCGTTTTTAGTTTTGTTTTATATTATAGATGTATCCCTCAGAACTGAAATGATTTCCCGAGTGTTTATTAAGTAAATACAATGATGTTGTATCGTGTTAGAAATACGTTTTTAACGTATATTAGAAGTATCGGTCACTCCACAGTATTATTAATGTTGTATAGCTCGTAGTTAATGTTTGTTTATTTAGTTAAGTAAAAACCGGCCCATGGGCTTGTCATGGGTCGGCCCAAGCCCATTAGTGGCTTGGATATAAATACCCCTTTCCACCATGGAAAGGGGTTGGTTGTTGGTTTTTGTTTTCATTCCATTTTAAAAAGATACACATATTTCTCTCTCACTTTCTCTCACTACTTTCTCTCTCTCTAGAAACCTTCAACCCACCTTATTGATTCATAAGATTATACATATTCTTCAATTGGTATCAAGAGCAATGGGGTGATTTAAGGTAAGGATTAGTGTTGTTTTTTAGGTTTTTGAATGTATTAGTGATTTTTAGGAAAATCAACCTTGAACCTTGTAATTTTTGGTGTTTTTGTTGTTGGGATTAATAGATAAGTGTTGGGTTTAGCTTATTTTTGTAGAAATCACAAAAATTTTTGTGGTTTTTGATCAAAAATCGGGTTTAGAATCGTTCAAAAGTTGGTTTCTTGGTCTCGAAGTATTTTTCCCAGTATATTCCGAATCAACTGAATATTCCGAACGAACGGTTTATTCCGGATCAGCAAAATATTCTGAACCAACCGTTTATTCCGGATCAACAAAGCATTCCGAACGAGTGGTTTATTCCGGATAAGCAGTGCATTCTGAACGAAGCAAAATATTCCGGATCAACTAGTCATTCCGAACGAGTGGTTTATTCCGGATCAACTAATCATTCCGAACGAGTGGTTTATTCCGGATCAACTTATCATTCCGAACGAGTGGGTTATTCCGGATCAACCAAGTTATTCCATATCAACCAACATTCCGGATCAACCAAGTATTCCAAATCAAGGTAGATATTCTGAACCAAGGTCTTTTTCACATTAAGGTATTTATTCCGAATCAACTTAATTATTCCGGATCAAGGGGTATTTTACTTAATTATTCCGGATCAAGGGGTATTTTACGAGTTTTTTCGACAATTTTTTGGTGGATTTAATCTTGGCTTCTTACACACGCTTTACTTCAACAACACAACACAATTCACAACCTTACTTCACTGCTCGATCAACCGATAATCTTTGAGTCTTTAAAGTGATCAAAATGAATCCGAGCTCATTAATGCCTCAAATGACATCACTTACGGATATTTCCGTCATTACGGGAACGGATAATCGCCCTCCAATGCTCATTAAAGAAGTCTTTGAAGCATGGCAAGGCCGTATGATGTCGTACATTACGGGAAAACAGACATATGGGAGGCTTATGGTCAAGTCAATTCTAAATGGTCCACTTGATTATGGTACCATCGTTGTTAACAATGTGACTCGACCACGGGAGTTTGAAGAACTTACACCAGCTCAACAACTTATTGCCGATGCAGACGAAAAGGCTCTTCAAACCATTCTCCAAGCTCTTCAAACCATTCTCCAAGCTCTTCCACATGACATCTATCGAATGGTAAGTCAATATACGGTTGCAAAGGATTTATGGGAACGTCTAAAGGTTTTGCTACAAGGTACGTCTCTTACTAAACAGGAACGGGAATGTTAGTTGTATGATCTGTTTGATAGGTTCACGTACAATCCAGGGGAAACGCTTCACGACTACTACTTCAGATTCACTACTCTCATGAATGATTTGAATGTATACAATCTCGTGATTGCTCCATTCCAGGTTAACACCAAGTTTTTGAATACTTTACCTCAAGCTGAATAGGGTGAGTATATTACCGATGTTAAGTTAACCAGGGATTTGCATAAGTGCAATTTGGATCAACTCTATGCTTTTCTCCAGCAGCATGAGAAACACGTGATCATGCACCGTTCGCCTCGAGGTATGTACCCTGATTCTCTAGCCTTGATGGCAAATCAACCAAGCTTGTCATATAACAACACTCCTTATATCATGGGACACCAAGCTTATCATCCATCACCGTACCTGACTCCAAGCTTCCCCCAATATTCGATTCTACCTCAACCACCCACCTCACATCAGCAACAATATCGGTTTAATGCACCTTTGTCTCAGAGAGAACCACAAGCATCACAATATGCCTCACAACCTCACCCATATTCACCAGCAAGCATTGCACCTTATGCTCAGTCATCATATTCTTCATATCAAGAAAATGCAGCATATCCATCAAGCTATTCTGACCACGTAAGTATTCTGTCTAGTGCTTATGCCGCTCAACAGGACCAAGCAATGTATTGTGATAATGATGAGGTTCCCATTCCCGAATTCAAACAAGGAACTGACCCAGTTGAAGTGTTAGCCACTATGTCTGCTTATGTCACAAGGACATTGAGCAAACGAGGATTTAGAGGACCAGCTCCTACTAACAATCAGCTGAGGAATTCATCCAATTCTCGACAACAAGCTACCATTGAGAATGGCAGGGTAATGGTTCAACCTATTCAACCTTATCAGGGGAGACCTACTACATCAACCACCAATGCACGAATGGTAAATCCTGCTCCAATGGTCAACACTGCTCCAAGGACTAATTCCACAGGTAAGTTAAGAATGATAACATGCTACAACTGTAAGGAAGAAGGTCACATGTCTAAGGATTGCACAAAACCCAAGAGGAGAAGGGATGGTCAATGGTTTGTAGAGAAGAATTATTTGGTGAACGCTCAGGCATAAGGACAGGAACTTGATGAAGAGGAGCTTGCATTTCTTGCTGATCCAGGGATTGCGGAACAAGAAGTTCTCACTACACAGAATGCAGCATACCAAGCAGATGATCTGGATCCTTACGATTCAAACTGTGATGATCTTCAATCTGCTCAGGCAGCTCTTATGGCAACCATCTCTAGCTTTGGGTCAGATAAAATATCTGAGGTACTTACTAATACCACTGATACTAGTATTCAACCAAATCAAGTTGGGCAAGAGGGTGCTGATCCGAATGAGTCTTCGGTGGTGAGTCTTTCAAATGAGGAGACAATCAATGATAGCAATATCAATGCAAGTCCCCAGACTTTGAGTGAATCACAACCGGGAGTTATATCGCATACGCATATTCCTGCTCAACAAGATTTGGTCATGGTTCCTGCAAAGTTACTTAGCCAAATGAATACTTCACTTTTAGAAACCCTAGCTACGAATAAGAATCTGCCGGCTGAGCTGGCTTTGTGCAACGAAAAAGTTCAAACTTTGGAATTAGTTCCTTCGTCCAATGTTCTAACAAATCCCGAATATGATCATTTTCGAAACAAAGAAATGGGTCATTTGCAAGAAATTGAAACCTTAAGAGCTAATCTTTCCAACGAACTTAAAGAAAAAGAGTTAGTCGTCACTAATTTTCACAAACTTCAAACAGATTTTGAACTACTCGAGTCTAAAAAGAATGAAATGGAAATTAATGTGGCTAATAAGATTAGAAGTTTAGATTATTTTCTTTTAAGACAATACGCTGCCTCTCAACTAGTGCACTTATTTGACTCATCGTTTAGAGAATTTAACTTATCGCGTCAAAAAGACCTTCCCCCTAACCCACGGTATGCAAGACAAGCTTTTATCCATAGTCCAAGACTTTATAATGCAACCCAATTAGGATTGGTCTTAGATCCGATTGTTATTTTCAAGGATCGCACAAATAAGGATCTAGTTGATGAGAATCGGTTATACAACTTTGCAAAATTTCCCAGTGTGATTATTTTAAAATGAATCAGGAGCTTGCAAAAACGGACTTTAGAATTCGCTTCCATATTGATAAAGATCTCATCACAGCACTGATGAGACTGCTTTTATACATAGTCTCATCGTCCAAATAGGGCTTAAAATGCATTAAATATCATCAAAATACCCAAATATATGCTTGTGTTTGTTGCTTGTGTATTTTAGGTACGGATATTGAGAAAATGACAAAAGATCACATGAATCAGTCAAAAACGAACACGAGAAACGAAGCCGCACAATGAACCAAGCCCTAATGAAGAATTTTCCAAGAAAACCCTTGAAGATTTGAAGAATTATGAAGAAGGGTCCTCCAATATGGAAGAATTGACACTTTATACCCTTGTATCTTCATAATTACAAGTTTGGTCCCTAAAGTTTGTCAAAATTACAAAAAGGACCCTTGACTTTAAAGAATTGGCAAATTTAGTCCCTCAACAAAACTAAATTGTCAATATTGGTCCTCCAAGAAGTCAACAAACAAGTCAAAACCTTGAATTATCAAGAATGTACAAGTTTAGTCCTTGAAGATTGAAGAAATTACATTTGAAGTCCTTGTTAAAAGTGTGAAAAGTATTTGTGCCAAAATTGACAATCTGCAAAGTATTTAACAAAGGAATGGAAGTTTTTGCTGATTAAATACAAAGTGGAAGATGGAATAAACTTTGGGGACTATTATTGCCAGACAACACAAGTACTCACCACCAATCATTCAGCCACATCACCCCTCCCCTCCAATCATCTCCCACCACCTCACCACTCCATCCACGTCAACATCCACTATCTTTCTTTACAATTGATTTTATTAATCTGTTTAAAAAGTGGGGGTAAACATGTTTTTGAATTAAATTAACCCTAATCCTACATCAAACCATAACTATTCAACCTTCATCCTAACATAAACCCTAATCCGATTATACCCCTAATCAAAGGGTTTTGGTGTGATAATTTCCAGAATGGTGATTAAGGTCCCCCTCAACACAACCCACCTCCCAAAAACGTCACAATCTCACCCCATGTGACAAACCCATCTTCCCCTTCCCCACTTTTTTACAAGCAAACAAACTGAGCCAGTCCATCAACGAACTGTTGATCCCAAACTTAGATCGATTAGCTTTGTGTATACGAGATTAGATCAAGTAATACACGTAGAGAAACCTTTGTATATGCTTTATGAATCTAAGTGTTATGCGGAATTTAACACTTAAACAAGAACACACAATGATGTAAACAAACTTTCACTTTGATTATCAATATCAAACTTGCTTACAATGAAAGATATTTACGAACGAAAACTTATATAAAACTTATATTAAACATTAACCTAAAGGCCTTCTTTTATAGACATAAGAAGCCTTGTACAATAATCTACGTATCAACTATTCTAGGTAAAGATAAATATAGAAAATACATTGTTGTTCTTATCTTTACTAGAAGTATTCTAGAATATAATACACGCGTAGAATATATCTTCCATCAGTGCTTGTCTTCAATGTGTCAACGCTTGACTTTAACTTGTCAACGCTTGAGCTGTCAGCGCTTGTTTTGTTCTTGTCAACGCTTGATTTGTTCTTGTCAGCGCTCAAGTGATCTGGCCTTAATTTATTCCCAACAATCCTCCCCTAAACTTGATATCCACTCTTATGATCAAGTTTCTGAATAAGCATTAAGGACTAGGAGGAGTCTTACAAACCTTCTCATATTGGTAATGAATAAATCTGATCAAATCTTTTGCCACGTCACTTGAATAATCTATTTCCAGCTGAGTGTCCTTCATCTTTTCCAAAATAGCCTTCGATATGAAATACTGAGCATCCACAAGTAGATACTCAGCAAACTTTGTAGAACTCAAATGGTATACACCAGCAGCTGAATATAACCTCCATTGAAGACCACTGAGGTCATCTTCAAGATCCTTCCATATTGCAGGATCCTCATCTTTTGGTCCACACATTCTTTTGAATGTGGTCCAAAGTTTTATTCCATTAGCTGAAGTTGGTGCTTCAGCCTCATACTTGGTCTCTAGCAACCTCCAAAGGTCCACCAAGTCTTCTCTATCATAACTTGCAAACAAAGATATGAGAGTGGTAAAAGTGTGTACCTCCTTGCCAAATCTGCCAATCTTCCAGAACCCACATTCATCTTCTTCATAGCTCACAATTGGGTTCCTGGAATCTAATGGTAACACTTGCACCATATCTGAAGCTTCTAATGGGGAGAGCTTGAGGCTCTTTCTTATAACTGCTTCACTTGGATATAGTGGATCCATATCTTTTGGAAACTCAAATTTAATTCCCTTCTTCACTGGCCTGGGAACCATCATAGCTTTCTTGATTTCCATTTCTTCTGCAAGTTCCTCCTTTCTTTCATCTGAAAGAAGTCTGAGAGTGTTTGCTTCTTGCACTCTCACCCAAATGGGATAAGCCCTGTTTTCCAACTCATCAAATGTTAAAGCCTTCAACTTCTGATATGTCCATCCAACTCCATGACATCTGAGCAACATAAAGTAGAGCTCCCTTCTATCCCTTTTTTACTCTGAGAGAATATTGCTTGCCTTGTGTTCCAAAATTACCTTACAATCCTTCTGAACTCTAAGAAGAAGCTCCAAACCCCATATTTGATCTGAAATGGTCAAGTCTGGATTATCC
This sequence comes from Glebionis coronaria, assembly GCA_025667525.1. NCBI lineage: Eukaryota > Viridiplantae > Streptophyta > Magnoliopsida > Asterales > Asteraceae > Glebionis > Glebionis coronaria. Next base: position 18,429 of record JANFOE010000393.1, read on the forward strand.
ATACATCTTTCTTCCCAAGCATTGTACATTTGAACCACCTCTGGCATGTCAAAGTCAACCTGCAATTTCAATTCTCTCAACTTTTCCCTAGCAAACTCATCACCATACTCAAGCCTTTCTGGTTCTATTATCATCACACTTGAGTCTGAGCTAGCTCCATCACTTTCTTCTTCTGAAGTCACAACAAATGGTGACTTTTCCTTTTCATCTTGTTCCATGATTTGTGCAGCTAATCTTCTATCAAATTCAACTTGGGCTGCATCCTTTGGAACAATCTCTTCTACCATTTTACCCTTACCCTTATCTGATGGTGCAATGGTTGGTAAGGTAGATGGTAATACCTGAGTAGAAACCTCCTTGATGATAGATGATGACTGGGATACATCACCTTCATGTGCAGGTCTGTCAATGCCCAAATTTGTTCTATCAGCGCCCAAAATACTTCTATCAGCGTCCAAATTTTCCTTGTCAACGCTCAAATATCTTCCCTCAGCGCCTTGTGTAACCTCTCTCAACATAGCTGTAAATGATAAATTTAAGTTGGTGGGAGAGACTAAGGACGTATCAAAACCTGTTTGTTTCTTCAAAGTTGTAAGGGCTTCAACAACATCCATTGATTGACCATCCTGGCTGCCCTTATCACTCAGATTTATTTGATCTTCCTCCCCTTTGAAAGATTCCTCCATGCTCCTTCTAGCACGATCACTTTCCAAAACAACAATCCTCTCCCTCAATTGCTTGAGTTCAAGGCCTTGTGAGCTGACTACTTGTACCAAGTCTGCATTTTGCTTTTGCAAGCTAATGCAGACTGCCGTCAATTCCATAAGAGTCATTGGTTCCAGTCTGCCCTCTTCTAAAATGGTGATTTGACCTCCCAAGTCAGATTCATTGGGCATGGATGAGGACTTAATGATGGTGGGATTGCCTTGGCCAACCTCTAAGCCAGAACCAATAGTCCCAGCCTCATCCAGGTCACCAGCCACACTTGTGGTGGTGGTTCTCTCTACTACATGGCTAGGACCACCAGAGGAGAACACTCCAGTAGTCCTTTGGCGTTTCATCAACCTATATTCAGGGGGTGTGGAAGATGGTGTGGAAGAATGGGTAGATGTGGGTTGGTTAAGGGGTGTTTGGGATTGTGAAGGTTGTGTGTCAGCATTGGAAGTAGGCACATCAACGCCAACATTGAGTGTGTCAGCGTTGAAGGATTCAGAGTCAATTTGCATTTGTTCAGGTGAAGGTAAAGGGTCAGGAATTGGTTCAAGTTGTGGTTGAGGGTCAATTTGAGGTTGAGGGTCTGGTTGGGGTTGTGCTGCTGCAATAACAGCAAGCATGGCTTGGGTTAATGGTAGGTCTCTATGGGGTGGTGAGTCCATCTTCATAAAAATAGCTTTCTTTTGCTCAGGGATCTTATAAAAATCATTGTGATACCTTGAGCAATAACCTTGATCATCAAAAACCATTTGCAGAAAACGGGGATAAGCTAAAGTCATTTTTGTCCCCTTGTTTTTACACATCCCCTCAAAAATCATTTTAGAATAGTTATATTTTTGCCCTGTTGCAATGCACACAATAGCACTGGCAATGGATCTATTGATCTCATTATGTGCAGTACATTTGGGACTCAAACATTGAAGGAGGACATGTATGAGGTACTTCCAGGCTGGGGGAAATTCCTGCTTATGATACTTATTAAGAGTACCTTCATCAGGAAAAGGATATCCCAAAGCCCTAAGCCCTTGTTCTATTTCATTTATGGGAAGGGTGGCTATACCATCAGCATCATCAAGATGTAAGGCTTGGCGTACCAAAGCCTCAGTAACCACCCAAGATCTCCCATGAACGATAGAAGTCAATGTGGTCACTCCATTAACTGTTGAGGAACTAACAGTGTTCCAAAACTTCTTAATGTGTGTGACTGGAATGAGTGGTGCATGAGAAAGAGCATACCTTAATGGGGATGCGTTCAAATACGCCACCGTTTGTGTGTATTGGGGAAACAGAGCATCATCAACTTTAAGATAAGCAATCATGTTGTGTTGTGATCTGAACCCCAATTCCAAGTCTGTTGGTTTAAACTTTGGTGCCATTGATGAAAGCTGTTAATTTTAAGTGTAGAAGATGAAGTTGATAAGAGAAAATTGTTAGACAAAAATTATAGATACCCTGTTTAAAATAGGAGCCAAATTTATAGGAGAAAAAGAATGCATGTGATTGGCCCAAAAATAGGCAAAGATTTTCAAAAATCAATCATGAAAATATTGAAAAAGGTATAAGTTATCTCATGCATTAAATGAAAGTAACAACTCCTAAAATTACGGCTTGAAAATATGTCAAAAAGTAACAACTGGGTAGGTCCTATTGAGTATCAACGGTAAAAAATAACCTGTCAACGCCCAACGGCTATAATCTTGTCAACGTTTGCCTATAGCCATGTCAGCGTCCAATTTGGTCACAACAACGCTTGGAAAATTTTTGTCAGCGTCCAAAAATAAAAATATTTTAAAAAAAATGAAAAATGACCTTAACAAGTAATTTATCCTAGAGAAGATAACCAAAAGCTGATAATTATCATAGGGCGGCAAGCACTGTCCAGTTATGCACACTTGCATAAGCAAGATAGACATAACAGTCCTCTAGTGTCCCTTGCTAACCAAAACTCTTAACAACAAAGTTACCTTATAAAATCCTTGTTACTCCCAGGTAAATCCCATATCAAAATCATTCCCAAGTCTCCCAACAGACCACAACCAATTCTAGGCCAAAAATGTCTTGGCAGCATGCATAATATATCAACTTTGCATGCTACAGTGCCTCATGATTTAGTAAAACTAACTCATACTCACCTGTGGACACAATCTAGAATTGTGATAAGAGTATCATATGGATACCCAAACATCCTAAAGGTTCCTAAAACCTCCCCTTAAACTATGATACAAAAAGTTTGCTAAAATCATGCATGAACATAAAAAATTTATGTCAAGATAGGAATGAAACATTCCAACCATCATCCATAAATAAAAACTTGTCCAAATGCTTCTCCATTGATCCATAAGCAACTCTGTATCCAATGGTATACTGCTAACACCCTCTGCACATTTAGATTGAAAACCACAAAACTAACATTGTTGCTGACAGTGCCCCGATAACACATGACAGCGTTGAGGGAAGCTTTGTCAGCGTTAGACAATTATATTGCTGACAACGTTACAAAAACACTTATCAGTGTTCAAGTAACCTTTGTCAGTGTTAGAAAAATATAGTGGAAAATCTAAATCATCAATAAAACCAACAATAATAATGCATCATCCTGTACATACTTTTACAAAAAGAATCCAAAACACATATTATGTGAGATTAACCATTCCAATACTTGTTACCAAGTATTGAAATCTCCCAGCATCAAAAGGTTTAGTTAATAAATCTGACACATTTTCCTCAGTGTCTACCCTATCTGGTTGTATTAAACCTTTCTCAAAGCAATCTCTTATAAAATGGTGTCTAATTTCTATGTGTTTAGTTTTAGAATGATGTACAGGATTCTTAATGATGCATAAAGTACTATTATTGTAAACAAATATCTTAGTATGCATGAAATTATACCCATAGTCCAACAGCTGGTTCTGAATCCACAACACTTGACCACAACATGCAGCTGCAGCCACATACTCTGCTTCAGTTGTAGAATTAGCCACCACTGTTTGTTTCTTGCATTGCCAAGATATTAACCTGCTCCCAAGAAACTGACATCCACCATTTGTGGATTTCCTATCAAACTTATCACCTCCATAATCACTATCTGAATATGCAATCAGCTCCAATGGTGAATCCTTTGGGTACCACAAACCAAGACTAGGATAACATCTTAGGTACCTAAAGATCCTCTTCACAGCATAAAGGTGACATTCTTTGGGAGTCACTTGATGGCGTGCACAAGCACACACAGCAAACATAATGTCAGGTCTGGAAGCAGTAAGATACATCAAGGATCCAATCATGGATCTATAATGCTTGACATCAACATCTTTCCCATCTCCAATCTTTCCCCAAGGGTGTTCTCGATCCATAGGAGTAGTAGCCCTCTTTTCATGTGGAGAAAAGCCAAACTTCTTCAAGATCTCAACAACATATTTGTCCTGGGAGATGAAGATACCATCTTCTTTCTGCTGAACTTGTAAACCAAGAAAGAAGTTCATCTCCCCCATAGCACTCATCTTGAATTTGTATGTCATAAGCTTGGAGAAATCCTCACTCATCTTTGGATCAGTAGACCCAAAAATGATATCATCAACATAGACCTGCACAAGCAACACATCCTTGCCTTTCTTCTTTGTAAATAGTGTCTGATCTATGGTGCCCCTTTTGAATCCATTGTCCACCAAATAGGTAGAAAAAGTACCATACCATGCTCTAGGGGCTTGATGAAGGCCATACATAGCCTTTTTGACTCTATACACTTTATCTGGATGCTCTGGATCCTCAAAACTAGGAGGTTGCATCACATAAACTTCCTCAACAATAGTTCCATAGAAGAAGGCACTCTTGACATCCATTTGATAGACTATGAAGCCCATGCAGGAGGCATAGGCTAGAAAAATCCTAATAGCTTCAATCCTTGCAACTGGTTCAAAGACCTCCTCATAGTCTATCCCCTCCTCTTGTGTATAACCTTGAGCCACTAACCTTGCCTTGTTTCTGACCACAATACCTCTTTCATCTCTTTTGTTCCTGAGAACCCATCTTGTCCCTATAGGTCCGACATATCTAGGACAATCAACTAGCTCCCAAACATCCTGAATTGCAAATTGGTGAAGCTCATCCTGCATTGCTTCCACCCAACTTGGTTCTTTGAGAGCATCAAATATTTTCTTGGGTTCTTCTTGTGACAGAAAACATGCAAACAAACATGCTTGCACAAGAGGGGTATCAACCTTCTTGTGTATATTGGCAATAAACCCACCAAGACCTTGATGAGACATTCTAGTCTGAACTGGAGTCATAATATCACCAATGATCTGGGAAGGGGGGTGATTCTTCATTATAGAAGTGAGAACTCCTCCTTCAAAAAGTCTGGTGTCCTCAACCTCATGCTCCAACTTGCCAATATCTTCTTCTTCAGACTCTCTTACATCAACATGAGGATGAACCTCTTCATATAAATTGGAAGGTTCACCTTGTTCAAAATTTGAAGAGAAAAGATGGGCAGAGTTGTTGTCAACGCCTGAACCTTGTTTGTCAGCGCTTGGGCTAACAACGCTTGAACTGTTTTTGTCAACGTCTGAGCCATCAACGTCTGAATTGGTCTTGTCAGCGCTAGATTTTCCTTTGTCAGCGCCTGAAGAACCATGCATGTTTGTATCTGGTGGTACTTGGAAACCACCATTATCTTGTCCAGCAGCAGCAGCAAAAGCATCTGTCTAAATGGGAATTATGCCATATTCTAATATAGAAGATGCCTTTTCTGCTTGTGATCCAACCCTCTCATTAACCTGTGTACCTGAAACATTAACAACTTGTTCCTCCACAACATTTGAAGTTACCTTCACAATGTCTGGATTAGTGACAGGCATATAATTTAAAGTTCTAGATAAGGGTTCCAAATAAAATAACCAATTAGGACCAATTTCAGGATCACTAGGTTTATTCTCTAAAAACCTAACATGTACTCTTTCAACTATACGTTTGTCCTCTTTAAGATAAACCCTATAACCCTTGCTCTGCACTAAATACCCCATGAAGTAACCTTCATCACCTTTTGCACTAAATTTCCCTAAGGCATCACTAGTATCTAACACTACTACATGACAACCAAAAGGTCTGAGAAAACCAATATTAGGTTTTCTACCCCAAAGTAACTCATAAGGTGTTTTGTTCTGAATTTTGTTAACCAATGCTCTATTTTGCACATAGCATGCTGTATTAACAGCCTCAGCCCAAAAGGCTATTGGAAAGTGAGCATCAGCCAACATTGTTCTGGCTGCTTCAATTAGGGTTCTATTTTTCCTCTCAGCCACCCCATTTTGTTGTGGGGTTCTAGCAATGCTAAATTGCCTAGTAATTCCTTTCCTGGCACATAAATCATCTAGCTTCTTATTTCTAAATTCTCCACCATTATCACTCCTAAGCATTTTAACCTCATTGCCAGACCTTTTCTCAATCTGAGTGATAAAATCAATAAGAACATCAGTTGTGTCACTCTTCATAGCTAGAAAGAATGTCCAAGTAAACCTAGAAAAGTCATCTGTGATAACAAAGCAATATGACTTACCATTCAAACTTTCTATATTAGTTGGACCAAAGAGGTCCATGTGAAGCATATGAAGAGGTCTGGAACTAGTATGCACCTGTTTGGACTTGAATGAGACCTTGTGCTGCTTGCCTTTAAGACATGCAACACAAGAGTGGTCATTGTGGAAGGCCTTCTCAGGCAAACCATCAACTAAACCAAGCCTCACAAGTCGATTTATATTTTTAAAGTTTATGTGCCCTAGTCTCCTGTGCCACAAATTACTCTCATCTACTGAGGCCTTAGCATAAAAACAAGACATATTGGTATTCATTTTAATCCCATTTAAATTCACATTATATATGTCCTTATGCCTAGGTGTTCTATACTCAATATATTTCTCATCAGGGATCTTAAAATCCTTGCTTAACACCAAACACTCAGTATCAGTAAAAAGAACTTTATTTTTGTTATCACAAACTTGTGATACACTAAACAGGTTGTAATCAAGTTCTTTTACCAGGAAGACGTTCTCAAAATGCAGATTATTGGTGAGAAGGGTTCCTTTGCCTGTGATAGTTCCATATCCACCTCCAAAGTATACCTTATCACCATCTTTAATAGGGGTGAAATTCGTCAGATAGTCTTCCTTCCCTGTCATGTGCCTTGAGCATCCACTATCCCAATATCTATAATCATTGATCTGTCTTTGAATGCCCTGCACATAAAGAAAACAAATTAGTTTTCTTTGGGAACCCAAGTCTCAAAAGACTTGGATTCATCTGGTTGTTCAATAAGAACAGACTTAGTTTTCACAACAACCCCATTCTCATCCTTTTTAGGATGAAATACCCAGTTAACCCCAATAGGTTTTGTAATGACCTTTGAAATGTAATTAAATCTATTGCAAGTCATTGAAATCCCATTATCATTAGGGTTTTGATCTTTCTTGGGTCTCCATGTTAAGCTTGAAGAAGCTTTAGACCCCTTACCTTGTGGCTGCAAATATTTAGGTCTGGTCACGTTTCTGTCAGCGTTAGAATTTGTCCTGTCAACGCTGAAATTACCCTTGTCAGCGTTGAACCTAGGGTTTGCTACAGAAACCCATTGCCTATTTGACCAGGTGTTTGTCTTTTGAAAAGGTCTTTGTCCATGAGTGTTAGACTTTCTAAAAAGAATAGGGTAGGTCTAATCACTTATGGACTTTGCTGCACACAAGGTTTGGGTCTGACAACGTTTGACTTCCTAACAACGTTACCTTTGTTCCTGTCAGCGCTGAAATTATTCCTGTCAGCGCTGGCTTTGGGAGCGTTGACACACTTGTATGCCAAGTGTGAAAAGCTACCACAAGTGTAACAAGCTTTTCTAGACACAACCTTAGGTCTAGAAGAGTAGAAGCCTGTTCCATGATTGCTAACTTGACTCTTGGGTGACCTAGTATTCCTATACATCTCTGCATATTTAATGCTAGGTCTTCTAACAGTGTTTGAGCCTAGGTCAACAACTTTACCAGTGATTGGGTTAGTAACCTTAATGGGTGTAGACTCATTAGGACTTTCACATAGCAAGCCACCCTTGACAAATAGAGTAGGGTTAGCCTTCTTCCACTCATTTAGGTCAGTCAGTTTCTGTTGATACTCTTCAACTGGAGTGACAACTCTTGGTGGAGGAATGAATTCCTCCTCTTGGAGCTCTGGCAAACCAGTCCAAGATAAGTCCCTTTGTTGGACACCATAGAAGTCACCAGCTGGTGGTGAAACCAAAGAGTAATCATTCATCCCAATCCCAGTCATGTCCTTAGGATCCCTTTGTTTAGCTACACAGTCTCCTAGGGTTTGGGTGGCTCTATCAAATCTTTGAATTTTGAGGCCAACATTATCTTTATTCTTAATGGCCTCATCTAATTTAGCCTGTAATTCACCATTAACCCTTTCCATGATGTTTCTAATATCCATACTACCCTCTAACTCATGTTTTAAGATATTGATCTTATCTTTTAAATCAAATTCCATTTTCTTGTATTCAGAAACGGTTTTCTCAGTTTCAGTAAGAGCTAGTTGGTAATTAGACAATTTACACCTTTCAGTACTCATATCATCTTTTAGTTTTAACACCTCTTTGTTAAGTCTTTCAGTGTTTAACCTACAACCTTTGCTACAAAAAGCATCATCATATACCTCATTATCAGATGAAGAGGAGGAGTGTGCCATGAGAGCATATTCAACATGCTCTTCTTCTTCAATATCAGCAACCAAAGCTTTATCCTCTTCAACATTCTTAGCCAGATAGCTCCAATCCCATCTTGTACCATCAATTCCTTGAACTGCAACCATGGCTTTGGAATCCTGAGCTTTAACAACCTGACTTGAGGGTTTACCAGCATCAGATCTTCTAGGAGATCTGCATTCCCTCATGAAGTGCCCCATACGATGGCAGTTGTAGCATTCAACTTTGGATTTGTCAAATCCAGCTGTGTCTTTAGCATTGAAGGTCATTTTCTTCTTAAACCTTCTGTTCCACCTATTTGCTCTTATGCTAGCAAGAGCCATGTTCCACTTGATGTCCATCTCTTCCAGGTGCTCATCACTTATCTGCTCAAGGTCCTCATATGTAATCACTGAACCATTTGGCAAAGAAGCAATGTAGGCACAAACAGTATCCAAATCCAAACCAGCAGGTTTAACTCTTGGGGAGTCATTCTTGAATGTGCCAGCGTCTGAAAAGGAGACGTTGACAGGACTTGTTCCAGCGCTGACATATGATGATCCAGTAACTGGATGCATATAAGAGTCCTTCTGATTGAATTGACCTTCACTATGAGAGAAGAAGGCCATGTTGCTAGTCGTAGATTTGCTTCCATGCTCTAGAAGAGTTTCATCTTTCAACAGTCTTAGCTTGTTGTAGATGTCATCAAACGAGGAGCTCTTGTAGGTATTGTTGGCAAGAATAGATCTTGCCTCAATCTTCCATGCCTCACCAAGACTTTTAAGAAAGGTAGCATTGATGTCAACATCACCAACTTGTGTCCCCATGAAGGACAATTTGCTAGTAATGTCAAGCAATCTACTTCTCACACTACTCAGTTTCTCATTGGGTTGAGCTTTGAAGACAGCATAATCATGCAGAAGTTGCTTTTTCTTTTCCTCCTTAGTGTCTGCATTGCCACCATATGCAACTTCAAGAGCTTCCCAAAGCTCCTAAGCAGATTCATAGCCTCTATATTTATGCTGGTTTTCTTGTCCCAAGGAGACTTTCAGAATATTTAGGGCTTTCATGTCAACCCTTTTCTTTGCAATGTCATCAGCAGCCACAGCTCTACCATCTCCAGGTTTTTCTTTCTTATCTGCTTCAGAACATCCAGTAACAACTGATCTTTGAGAGATGGCATCAAGAATCTTTTGAGCCTTATTGAATGTGTTTTCATATTCAATAATCTCCCAGAGTGTGTAGTCATAGATCCCCAGATATTGTTCAAAGTTGAACTTCCATAAGTCAAAGTTGGTTGCATCAAGCATGGGAATCTTAATGTTTGGTAAGGCTGAGGAGAGGAGGTTATTGCTTCAGACATGATGTTGTTAGGGTTTCTGAGAAAATTATGGTTTTGGTGTTTTTAGGGTTCTGGTGTTCTTTAAGATCAAAAGTTCCTCAACAAGCTCTGATACCACTTGTTGATCCCAAACTTAGATCGATTAGCTTTGTGTATACGAGATTAGATCAAGTAATACACGTAGAGAAACCTTTGTATATACTTTATGAATCTAAGTGTTATGCGGAATTTAACACTTAAACAAGAACACACAATGATGTAAACAAACTTTCACTTTGATTATCAATATCAAACTTGCTTACAATGAAAGATATTTACGAACGAAAACTTATATAAAACTTATATTAAACATTAACCTAAAGGCCTTCTTTTATAGACATAAGAAGCCTTGTAAAATAATCTACGTATCAACTATTCTAGGTAAAGATAAATATAGAAAATACATTGTTGTTCTTATCTTTACTAGAAGTATTCTAGAATATAATACACGCGTAGAATATATCTTCCATCAGTGCTTGTCTTCAATGTGTCAACGCTTGACTTTAACTTGTCAACGCTTGAGCTGTCAGCGCTTGTTTTGTTCTTGTCAACGCTTGATTTGTTCTTGTCAGCGCTCAAGTGATCTGGCCTTAATTTATTCCCAACACGAACCAAAGCATTCTACTTGTTCCCCAAGCACAAATGAAGGGTCCAAGATCATCTTTATACAACTGGCATCACATGGAGCTGCTATTGACCAAGAATCAGTCAAGACTCAAAGGGCAAATCTGGAATTCAACTTGCTAGGGTTTAGGACTTATTATTATTTTATTCAGTATTCTAGGACCTTCTACTTAGTCATATATAAAGTGACTTCGACTTGTGAAGAACTTTGGTTCCAACATTTTGTATTTTTTTAATTGATGAATATTAAAAAAAAGTTTAATTTTCCAAAATTGCAAGTGTTGTGTTCCATTTTTTAAGTTATAAGTGTTAGTATAATATCCTTTATTTTCCTACAAATTTACATCCAGTTTTTAAAAGTTTCAAGATTTTCAGAAAAGTTTCAGAATTTTCAGAAATCCAATATCCAAAGAAGTGAAAGTGGATTTGGATCCTTGGATTTCTGAAATTGTGTTTTTAGTTTGTTTAAAAACGTGTTCAAGGTTCAAGGTTGTTGGTATCAAAGTTTTATCAAAGATTTTTGAGAAGAAAAATCAGTTTTAGCCTATTTTCTTTATACTAAGTTTAACTGTATCAAAAGTCACAAGCTTGTAGCTTATGGCATCTTGATACATTAGCTTTCCTTTTGGTTTGTTGTGGTGTGCAGGAAACAAGAAGCAATCAAAGCCCATTTTTACCCATTTCTTGTCATTTGTGTACAAGTACTTAGCATACCAAACTCCCAAAAGGCTCAGCACAAGCCCGAGCTTGTAGGAGGTGGCAAAGCAGCCACTGAGGGACCTGGATGTAGGTCCCTCTAGGTAACAATCTTGCTCTTTATTTTTAGTTTAATATTTGGCCATTTATGTGATATGCATGAATTTGTATGAAAGTTGTTAAGTGTTTGTTTAAGTGTTCAGTTTATTGTTTGCTTATGCATGTTAGATGTTTATATGCATGATAGAATAGGTTTAAATCAGTTTGCTTGAGTTTTGTTAAGATTTGGTTTGAAAAAGTAGTTTCTGAAAATTATTAAGGGGTGTTTGGATTAAGGGATTAAGTGTTGATTAATAGTTTAAATCTGGCTTAAAACTTGTTTTATTCACTCACTAGGTAGTTATAGGTTGAAAGTTACTTTGGTATTCTATTTGGTAGAGTTTAAAACCAAGTTGCATGCTAAAAATGGAAGATAGCACATAAATCAGCAAGGACTCATACAGCCTTGTTTTTAGCTAAAATTTGATCATCAAACTGATAATCTGTTTAAGTTAAATACAATATAGGAGTATGTGTTGGTTTTATGTGATTTGGTGAGTCTGTGTACTTGATTTTGAGGGCCAAAAGTTCACCCAAGTGCTAAACATATCAGCATATAACCCTAGGCCATTTTTCTGAAATCAGTAACTGCAATAGGGCTTTGTTTGTGATCCTTGCTTGGTGATTGTGTTTCTTTAGTGTTTAATCTGACTCCCTACACTCAACTGAGTGTAGGGGTGCCCCCACTTGTCCATCAAACACCAAAAAAAGCCAAGAACAGGCTCCTCTTGTTTTATTCTTCACAAGTGAAGATTCACCTTTTTGTTTGTGTTCATAAAAAACCTAACTGGGCACGATTTTGATTCTGTTGGGATTAATCTTTGTTAAATTGGATTGGAATTTGTGTTTGTGTGATTTAAGTGTCATCAGAAAGAAGTTTAGCCAAAAAGAAAAAAATAAAAATTTAAAAGTTCAAAAAGGGGGTGCACAGCCTCGACCCCTCGACCTCTCGCTCACAACACATACACCTTAACCATCCTGCCCTTGGGTCTTTTACTGACCAAGGGAGGAAAAACATTGTACTTAACACCTTTTTTATTGTGCTTTTCAAAATTAAGCCGTAGCTAAATAAGCCACCACAGGCTTATTGGCTATGCTTTTTGGCCAAGTTATATTTTTCCTGGGTTTGTCACGTAGTTTAAGATTTTTCTAGCTAAAGTTTCGATTTTTCCCTTTCTTTAATTATTTTTTATCATTTTTCTTTACCCGTTTTTAATTAATTAGATTAAAAATAGCAAAAGTAGTTTTAAAATTTTATAAAAATATTTTTAGGTTTTATTTAAGTAATTTGAGGTTTACATCACTTTAAGTTTTCAAAAAGTCTTATTTTTAATTTTATTTGATTTTAGGGGTTTTAACCAACTTTAAAATTTAATATAAAATTATTAAATAGGTTTTGGAAACTTTTAATTGCATTTTTGTCTTAGTTACATTATTCTAGATTTTTGGTAATTTTTTAGAATGTTTTTATGAACTTTGAATTTTTTTGAATATTTGAATATTATTTTATTATTAAAAATTGAAAGTTTGATTTTTTAAGTTTTTACATTTTTCCTAGATTAAAGACACTTAATTAGGAGTTTTGTAACTTTCCAAATATTTTTAGGACTTTTCAATTATTTTCTAGAATTAATTTAAGTTTTATTTGATTTTAATAGTTTTTTAAGTATTTAAAAATAGTTTTATTTGGTTTTAAAATTTTAAAAAATACTTTTTAGCTTAATTAGGTTATTTTTGAGGTTTACAAACTTTAAAATCTTGTTTATGGCTTTTTAATATTTAATTGTGATTTTTAGGGCTTTAATTAGCATTAAAAAGTCATTGTCTAATTAATTAAAAGGTTTTAGCAAGTTTTGATTTTTTGTAAACTCTTAGAATATTATTGTGGATTTTTAGTAATTTTTAGGAATTTTTAGGTTAAAATTTTAATTTTTGCACTATTTACGGTTTTACGTGATCGTTTTTTTTTTCGTCTTAGTTTAATCCGTCTTCGTAACCGTCTTCCTTTTCTAATCTCATTTCTTTCTTTCTTTTTCAATCATATAATCACAAATTCAAATCAATTCATTACACAACGCACTAGCCTCCTCGAGAACGAACTCACTTTTAGGGTCATTCACACACGGTTTTCCTAAACCGTCGTGCATACTTGCCCTAATTACCTTCCTTTTCCTAAAGGGGTAGTTTTACTCAACATCATTTTTGCGCCGCTGCTGGGGAGGCGTGTTGTGTTTTGATTTGAACATTGTTGTTTTTATATATAGCCATAATTAGTATTTGTATTAGTAGCACTCTACTAATACGTATTATCGGTTTTTCGTTTTTTGTGAATACTATTACTATATTGTATACGTAGAACAATAAATTTACAAGTACTCCAAATACGTGAGAAATCACAACCTTGACTTGGGAGGTCATTACCCAATCATTGTATTCGAATCTCAAACCAAAGAAAAAAGGCAAAAATAGATAAATACTTTCGAAAAGCTCGATTTTGAAAAATACAAACTATAAGGTGGGTATAAGGCGGTTGTATTTCACGACCTAAAGGAAAAAGGCTCTTAAGTGCTTCGCGCCGCCTCGTTTCCTCCGCTTGCTTGTGCGTATTTTGAGATTGAAAGCTAATCGAGGGTTTTGCCGCCCAAAGTATTACTAAGTATCATATATATTTTCTTGGTTTCTATTGATTACACCCTCTTGAACGATTTGGTGTTCCACCATCGTTCTAAAGTCATCGAAGGCGTTCACTTCATGTGATCGTTTTCATCCCTTGAGGCTTCTTTAATCGAGAGATTTGATTAAGGAGGAGATTTGTAGATTTTTGTCTACTTAATACATTCCAAAAAATCCAAAAAACAGTCAAAAACCACAAAAAATTGAAAAAGTAAAAACACCAAAAAGAATCTTCTTTGCTCACCCTCTCGTTGTACGTGACGTTTATGCAAACTCGCTCCAAAGCAAGACGTGCTCGTAAACGAAGAAACAAATCAACCACTCCTTCTAGTGAGGAGTCTCCTATTGACGAACCCATCGTAGTGAAAGAAGCACCCATGGCTAATCGAACTATGATGGAGTTGCTTCAAGCACCCACCGAGGGTTATGGAGAAGCGATTGTGATTCCCGCTATCATTGCGAAGAATTTTGAGGTTAAGACGGGTTTGTTGTCCATGATTCAAAACAACAAGTTTCGAGATGACGAAAAGGACAACCCTCATAACCACATTCGCCAATTTAATCGTCTCACCGCCACTTGCAAGTTTAAGGACGTCTCTAACGACTCGATTAAGATGATGCTTTTTCCGTATTCCTTAGCGGGGCCCGCAAAAATTTGGTTAGAGAAAGAGCCACCCAATTCTATATTGACGTGGAAGGATCTCGTTTCAAAATTCGTGAACCAATTTTTTCCGCCCTCTAAGACTACGCATTTGAAAAACGAGATTTCAAAGTTTTCACAAGAGTATAATGAGAGCTTTTCAACGGCTTGGAATAGGTTTAAGGAAATGTTGCACGAATGTCCTCATCATGGTTTTTCCGACTTGCATCAAATTGACACGTTTTACAATGGTTTGAACGATCATGAGCGTGATTATCTTAATGCCACCGCGGGTGGTAATTTTTTGTGTAAAACGGTCGAGGAAGCATTGTTAATCATTGAGAATAGGTCTAAGGTCTATAGTCCTCGTAGCACGTCGAGTGTTCGTAAGACTTCGTCTTCGCCTTCGCCTTCATTGTCACACACCGTTGATGCTTGCCAAATCGAGGCTAATTTGGAGAACAAGATTTTTGATAAGCTTAAAGGATTGTTAATTGAGTTTAAAGTTGGTGAACAACCCACTCTCGCCACGGCTAAAGCGGTTGAGGTTTCTTGTATGTATTGTGGTGGAGCTCATGATTACTCCGAGTGCATTACCAACGGTGGTAACACTTCGAGTGCCTTCGCGGCCGCGGGAACTTATAACCAAAACGGTCAAGTTCCTCGCACTAATCAATTGACTCCACCGGGTTTTCCACCAAATCAAAATGCTAACAATTATCGAAACAATCAAGTTGGTTACCAAAACAATCAAAGGAACAATTACAAGGGTAATAACAACTATGGGAATCAAGGATGTAGTAGCCAATTGCAAAATCAAAACCAAAACCGTAATTTTCAAAACACAAGTCAAGGTCTTCAAAATGTTTACACTAAAGAACTTCCCATGGACTTTTTGAATTACGCCACGGCAAATGATAAGATTTTGGAAAACATTCAAGAGCAATTGGCTAGTCAAGCTAGGGACACGGCTAAAAATACCAAGGAATTGGCTAATTTTGTGAAGGAAAATCTTAACATGAGAAATGAGTTGAAAAATGATTTTGCTAATCAAATTAGAGGTCAAAACAATAAAATTAAACAAAGTCATGCTAGGCTTGAACAAAGAATTGACCAAAAAGCCGCTAGTCAAGATGTTAAGTTTAATAGTCAAGATGCTAAGCTTAATGCCATTTTAGAAGCCGTCATGGGGAACAAAGCCTCTACTTCGGGTAGTTTGCCTAGTAACACCGTATCAAACCCGAAGGGAGAGATGAAAGTGATTACCACATGAAGTGGTATGATGTTGCGGTTTTTAGTCGTTTTACTTACCTTTAGGAAAAAGTAAGCAAACGCTAAGTCGTGGTAAGTATTAAGTATCACGTTTTGTGAAAAACGCGAATACTCGTCGTCGAGTTCGTTCTCGGTGGAGGTATGGTGCTTAGACAACAATAATTATACGTTATTTAATCGAGTGATTACGTTTTTGGGAAGAAAGAAATAAAGGAAAATGGAGACGAATTACGCTCAAAACGGACGAAAACGCGCGAACGTACGAACGTAAAAACGCGACCCAACGAAAATTTTAACCTAAAAAATAATTAAAAATCACTAAAATATTCTAAAAATCCTAACTAAGAAAAATACGCAACCAAAAAATTTGAAAATTTTTAAATTATTTTATGTTAATTTTTGAAATTAAATAAAAATCCTAAAAAATAAATTAACTAAGAAAAGGACAAAATTCAAACTTTATTATTTGCAAACCTAGAAAATACTATTTAAAAACTAAAAATATTTTTTTGAAAATTTTTCTAAACTTTTTTCTATTTTTTATGACTTTTTTAAATTTTAAAATGAGATTAATCTTAGAAAATAAATAATAAAAAAATTATGAAATTTAAACTATCCAAAAGCAAATTTATTTTTCCTACGTTCTAAATGACAAAAGAAAATTTTAGAAAAAAGAATTATATTTTTTTTTACTTTTAAGTATTTATTTATGAATTAAAAACGAATTTAATAAAAAAAATGCATAAAAAATACTAGACGATTTTATAAAAATCCTAAAAAATAACAGAAGATAGATAATGATGCAAAGTTTACAAGGAAAATACAAGTTGTAAAAATAAGCTGCAGATAAGCTGCTAATAAGCTTAAATTAGCTTATAGCTAAAACTATGTAAAAGAGTATAAAGAAAAGATTTTGCGAAGGTTAGCAAGAAAAGGGTTGTAGAGAAATTGGTAGGGTTGCTTGGCTGTTGAGCTGGGCGTCACTAGTTCGAGACCCACTGATGACAGTTTTTGCAAATGACTTTTTTATATACAAACGAAATAAAAGGGTTATATAAGATTAGTATCAGGAAATCCAAACAAAGACAATGCACAAAGCAGATGGTTCTGAGAGGGATTGCTGCGTCTATAGGTCTGTTGAGGTCAGGGGTTCGAAACCTGCTGCTTCCCCCCTTCTTCTTTTTGTTTTCTTTTTGTGTCAGTGTTCAAAAACAGCTAATATAAAGGAAAAGAATGGGAGTTTAAACGAAACAGGTTTATAGGGCATATGGTGTTGCAGTGGGTGTTGCGTTTGAGCCTGCAGACTGGTGGTCAGGGGATCAAGACCCACTGTTGGCAGTTTCTCTTTTTTTTTGTGCTGCTAGCAGCTTTTTGGATATAATAAATGAGCAAAATCTCAGCAATAATAATAACAAAATCTCAGCTCGGAAAATGGACAACAGATGCAATGTAACAATCTAGCACACCTACAAACCTTGAAAAGTAGCAACAGCCTATATGCAATTTAGTGAACTTATAAGGCTACTTTTGGCTTATTTTTAAACACTCTAATAAGCATAATAATCTAAATGGTAGTTTGATTCAACCTTAAAGCCCTTCTTCTTTTTCTTTTCTTTTTGTGTCAGTGTTCAAAAACAGCTAATATAAAGGAAAAGAATGGGAGTTTAAACGAAACAGGTTTATAGGGCATATGGTGTTGCAGTGGGTGTTGCGTTTGAGCCTGCAGACTGGTGGTCAGGGGATCAAGACCCACTGTTGGCAGTTTCTCTTTTTTTTTTGTGCTGCTAGCAGCTTTTTGGATATAATAAATGAGCAAAATCTCAGCAATAATAATAACAAAATCTCATCTCGGAAAATGGACAACAGATGCAATGTAACAATCTAGCACACCTACAAACCTTGAAAAGTAGCAACAGCCTATATGCAATTTAGTGAACTTATAAGGCTACTTTGGGCTTATTTTTAAACACTCTAATAAGCATAATAATCTAATATGACCAAAAACAGAACTAAACCTATCCTCAATCTAAGTGTCTACTTAATTTCAGAGTTTGATTCAACCTTAAAGCCCTTCAAAATTAATCTGGCTTAAATGGTAGTTTATGAGCATTAACATGCCAATGTTTGAGCTGATTTGAGCAACATGATTCAAACTTGAAAGCACACTATCCCAAAACCTTAAGTTAGCTAAAAAATAAATTCACCAAGCCTAAATAAGACAATCTGAACAATACTTACACTAACTGATTTCTCAGAACTTAGAACCTACAACTCACACATCGGGGAAAAATCAAGCTGGTGTATAAGCACTGATTTTCAGAAAATGCACTATGAAATCTTCACACTACCTAAACAACAAACACGCCAATAATCTTAGGTTGTGTGTTCGCAGCAAGCACCTTTCCCCTTTTTCTTCAAACAAATCCTAAGAAATAAGCTGTATAAGAATTTTGAAATAAACTTGAAAAATAAATTTGAACAAGAAAATAAATTTGACACAAATTAACTTTGCAAGAAAGTAAAGTATCTGAAATAAAATGGAAATCAATGATTCTTTCATTAAAATTCGTATCAATTACAAATCAACAAAAAGAAAAATTGGAACAACGGCTGCTAACACATTATAGCTACTATATATACAAGAAATGAGGGTACAAGAACCCTAACCCTAATGCAACTACAATTCCCAAACTACCCTCGGATCTTCAAAGAATATGCTTTCATCTGATTTTGAAATTTTTTTTGGTCTTGATGCATCACGTGAAGTAGCAGGGTGAAGAAAAATCTTGGCCTTCAATTTTGTGTGAAAACACGGTAAACAATCAGGACCATCCAATTGGTCTTCATTCTGAAAATTTGATGGTGATGGGTGAGTACTCTTCGCTGGATTGGTCCCACAGCTGGTGCAACATGTGAATTGGTCACATGAGCATGTTTGTGATAGCTTAATGACCAAAATCCCTTTGATTGTTAACCATCCATTGGTGCAATTAGATTGATTAAATCTGGGGTGTGTTAGGGTTCTAAGAGGGTGGATTAGAATGATGATGATGCACAGGGTATGTTGCCAGGTTTAAGTATAATCAGTTGATATTAGTTTAAAATGTAACTAATAAAAACGTGGGGTATGAGTAATGGTTTGGGTCGGGTTATAGTGAAGTATTGGGCTGTAGTGGTTTAGGTGGGCTAAATGTTGGGTTTTATCCGGGTATGGGTTTGATAAATGGCAAAACATACCCCTCCTCTTCCATATTTCTGTCATTTGAAGTTTCAACAGCTATCAACTCTTTTTCCTTTGTTATAACTTCCCTTATGTTGTCATTTTTGGCACCATTATTCATAATGACTTTACACAAGGACCATTCATGCAATAATAGAAATCTTCAAGGGCCATTTAGGAAAAATCTTGAAACTTAAGGACCAAAATTGCAATATATGAGATTTGCAAGGGTCAAAAGTGACAAGTCTTCAAAAGTTGAGGGATCAATCTTGCCAATCTTCAAAACTTCAAGGACTTCAAAGGAAATTCATGCATCGGGTCCAGTTCTTTGTGCGGCTTCGTTTCCCGTGTTCGTTTTTGCTTGATTCCTTTGATCTTTTGTTGATTTCACGATATCCGTACCTAAAATACACAATGAACAAACACAAGCATATATTTGGGTATTTTGATGATATTTTTAGCGTTTTAAGCCCGATTTGGACGATGAGACTATGTATAATTGCAGTCTCATCACTCCCCCATACTAAACCATTGTCGTTCCCCCACGCAATGCTAGAATTAAGTATCATAGCAGTTCCAAAATTCATTTTATGATGACATTTATTGAAGACGTAAACTTAAATAAACTACTACACGCGTTTTAGACATAATGTAATGTTTTCATCACGATTAAGTGACTTTTAGGGTCAAAGAATAAGAACACATGAATGCCTCATAGAGATAAGTTCGTCATCCTCGATTTTCACTCGATTCCATGCTAAGCGTGTAACGAGATCATTGTTATTATAAGATAGCAACACGATCATATCTCATGAGTGTTAATTACGAACCTAAACTCCCTTATTCCTACTTGGTATCTCTTATATTTTATTTTTGTCTTAATGATCACGAGGATACATTATTGACTTATGCGTGAATAGAGATTAAGTCTAAAAATAGAAACTTAACGGTGTAACCAAAACCATCAAATTAATAATTCACCCTAATAGACAACGATGTCAAAAAATTAAGTCAACAAGAAGGATCGATAAACACGGTTTTATAACGGTTTTGAACATGAGACTTATTACCAAGACTTTTATACGCCCCCTAACGGAAGGGCCTTATTATCTTTGGTTTACCTCCATCTTTTATTCAACTTCGCCATGAAGCTTTTATTTTGACTTCGGTCTTGCCTTGCCTTTTATTATCCGCCTCATCGGTGGTTTTATTAGCCAAAGACGTATATCCTCACGCTAAAGTGAATTTTGGATCTTTAAAGCTTCGAAGATTAAGGCTTGATTCACTTTAAATTTTGCATAGATTTTTCGGCCTTGTGAGCTTCAAATTTTTGCTTAATTTAGGTGAGCACTTGAAATCTTATTATTAGGTGAAGCTTTCGATTATTTGGGTGCCAATACTTCAAAACCGTGACGCTGGCGATACTTTAATGTTTTCCCAATTTAATTACATGGAAGCTAGTAAAACAAATTAGAAACCAACAGTAGTGACTAAACCGCTAAATCAATATTTATTAACAATTTATTATACAAAAGCGTGGGGAGAATAAGCTAATATTTACTACACATGAGATCGTGACGATTACGAGACTTATAAATAACTCTATCATTTCTCGTCCTCATTTAAGAGACTTAGCCTAAAAAGTTAAGGAATCGAAGCTAAGTGCTCAACACGCACGGTCGAGTCAAAAATTACTCTTATTCTCACCATCGGAAAACCTACATTCGTGTCTTAAACACTTATGAAAAGCTAGAAAAATTTTAAAATTTGGCCATTTTTAGCCTTATTTGTAACAAAATGATAACAAAAAGATGAAATTTTGGATTGCGTGTTGACGTAAGCAAGGTGAAGTATCTACTCACCCCCCATACTAAAACTAAACATTGTCCTCAATGTTTCGAGTCTAGGGGTGAAACACCCCCATACTAGAGACGTAGTCGAATGCTTAATCTCGAGCATGGAAAGGGTAAAACGAATAACCTAAAAGCCATTTATGAATTATGCTAATAAGATAAACGTTAGAACATAAAAGGATATCATCGGATATCGGAATCTCCAAAGGCAACGATCGAAGCTCGAGTGCTATGTAAAACGAACACGAGAGGCTTCAATGATGTCGATGTACCTAATGAATCACAATCACGAACAACCACGGAACAAAGGTTGGAAGGGCACAAATCCCCTCACATTAAACTAATTAGAAAGCAATAATATGTACATGGATAAGCATGGGTCTCCCCCACGAGGCACCTTGTTTTTGATAACCGAGTCAAAAGCTCGACTCGAATACCCATAAATGTGATCATTTAGGGATAATCATGGTTCGGTCATTTTTGGTGGGACTTACATGTAATCAAGGCCCAAAAGCAACCGTGAATAAAGGCAAAGCCTTTATACCGGGATCGAAGATCGTATCCTCACATTTTGTTGAAAGTAAAACACGCAAAGCCGGAGGATACGTCTTGTAAGGAAGAAAACTCCTTACGACGTAGGTAAACTCATCATATCCGAGGGGATGGTTAGGGATACTTTGAAACAAAGGTGAAATAGAAAAAGAATTGTCAATAATAGGAGTTTCAAAATTTCCCCCCGGATCGAAGGCAAAAGCCTCATTAAAATCCTCACTCTCATCGAGAGGCGGTCCATCGGTGAACCCCTCGAGAATGGAAACGTCATGAGTAGAAAGAGTATTCTCAACCGTATGAGACGTCGGGAGGGTGACTAGCAAATCCGGCTCATCGAGTTTAGAACCCTTAGAATCCTCACTCTCGATGTCCTCGAACGTCTCATCAAAGAGAGGATTTACGTCACCAAAAATGAACGCGTCATCAAATTCGAATAAAGGGTTCGAAAAGATTTTAAAATCGGTATTTTGAACGTCCTCGTCGATTAGTGACTCGTCATCACTAGCAGAAAAATCATCGTCATTAAAAAGCGGGTTGGAAAAGTCGTTGATTCTCTCCCCGAAGTGTCAATGGGAGAGAAATCATCACATGATATAGGATCACACTCACTATTGTGATTCGCCTCGTTAGAATCTTCGTGGAAAAATTCATCGAGAGCAAAATCACTTACCTCATCTTCGGAGAAAACCGTAGGCTCACTTTGGATTGGAATAGGGATCTCAACACTAGGATTAGTGCTAAGATTCGTCTCCCTCATACTTAGAGAGGCATCAGTTTCCGAAGTGGGTATAGGAGTAGTTTTTCCATGATAAGGGTCGAGATTGAAAATATCGCTATCATCATCGTCGTATTGGTAATCATATGGAATCTCAAGAGACGTAGAGGCATAAGTATCAATATTTGACGCTTGCACTCGTTGCTTTTCCATTTCAATCTCTCCCCTTATACTTATAAAAATGTCCATCACACCTTGCAATAATTCTTCTTCATGGTCTTGTAAGAAAGCGCCAAAGGAATTTTGTCTCTCGTTACTTGACTCATGAGAATTTTGGTGTTCGAGATCGTATGGTGGGGCCTCAAAATTATCAAAACCGGAATTATAGTATGAATTGGGTTCATTATAATGCATTGGTTGGCAAGAATAAGTATCGTGAGGCCCCCCACAATTGTTGCAACACGGATTTTGAGAAAAATCCGGTTCGTTGTGTGGATAAAAATTCCCATTGTTACAATTGTAATTCATATCTTGTGGAGGTGATTCGTCAAATCCATTGAATTGGTTGTCGAAAGACGTATTTTGATTCATCGGTTGACAATCATATCCATAATGAGGTTCGTTTCCACAATTCTCACATGAATATGACGGTGTGTATTGCGATGATTGGTCAAAGAAATTAGGATTTCGTTCGTGGTTATTAAAATCATTCGTACAACTAAATCCGAAATCGTGCTCCAAACCGCAAAAATCACATGAATAATACGAGGGCGGTTGTGGAGTATGGTCATATGATTGGAATTCGTAACCATAGGCGTTTTGATTCGTTTCATCATCTTGATTATTATCACAATAATAAGACGAATCATTCGACGAATAAAACGAAGACGATTGGTGACCTTGGTCGTATGATTGAAATCCGTCACCATTGTTGTTTTGAAGAGAGTTGTAGATATAACCCTCCCTTCCTCCGAAGATCTCACAATTATAACAATTACCCCCATCGGGCGGTCCTTCACAATATGTACACGAATAGTAACCATCATTCGACATGATGTAACGCGAAAATCATAATCGAGAATTAAACAAATGAGGGTTCAAGAAGAGAATTATGAAAATAGAGGGAAAATGAGAAGATTATTTTTGTGTTTTTGGTTTTTTAATTTTTTGGAATTTTGGTGTATTACGTAGAAATTAATCTACAAAAACTATCCACTAATCAAAGGTCTCGATTAATGAATCCAAGAAGAATGAAGGTAATTACGTGAAGTAAAAACCCTCGTCGACTTTGAAACGTTGGCGGAACGCCAAAACGTTTCGAGGTTCGATAATTAAAACTCACAAAAATAGATTAATAATACTTGATTTGGCAAACCCCTAATTAATCGTCACTTTCAAAATACGCACAAGCGAGCGGAGAAAACGAGGCGGCGCGAAGCACTTAAGAGCCTTTTTTCCTTAGGTCGTGAAATACAACCGCCTTATACCCACCTTATAGTTTGTATTTATCGAGATGAAACCAATTAAGAGTATTTATCTATTTTGCCTTTGATTTTCGTTTGAATTCGATACAACAATAGTGACCGGAACGCTCAACTATCAAGGTGAGATTTCTCGCGTATTTGGATAATTATTGTGTATTAGTTGTTCTACGTAAATACAATATATTATGCACAAGAAAACGAGAAAACGATTATGTGTTAATTGAGTTCAATTTAACACTATTTATTTGTATGGCTAATAGTATAGAAAAATAAAAAGAAGTATTTACGATAAAAACGTAAACACTCAAACAAACACGATAAATAAATATGGCTAAACACACCTCCCCGGCAGCGGCGCCATTTTGATGTTGCGGTTTTTAGTCGTTTTACTTACCTTTAGGAAAAAGTAAGCAAACGCTAAGTCGTGGTAAGTATTAAGTATCACGTTTTGTGAAAAACGCGAATACTCGTCGTCGAGTTCGTTCTCGGTGGAGGTATGGTGTTTAGCCAACAATAATTATACGTTATTTAATCGAGTGATTACGTTTTTGGGAAGAAAGAAATAAAGGAAAATGGAGACGAATTACGCTCAAAACGGACGAAAACGCGCGAACGTAAAAACGCGACCCAACTAAAATTTTAACCTAAAAAATAATTAAAAATCACTAAAATATTCTAAAAATCCTAACTAAGAAAAATACGCTAACTAAAAAATTTGAAAACTTTTAAATTATTTTATGTTAATTTTTGAAATTAAATAAAAATCCTAAAAAATAAATTAACTAAGAAAAGGAAAAAATTCAAACTTTATTATTTGCAAATCTAGAAAATACTATTTAAAAACAAAAAATATTTTTTTGAAAATTTTTCTAAACTTTTTTCTATTTTTTATGACTTTTTTAAATTTTAAAATGAGATTAATCTTAGAAAATAAATAATAAAAAAATTATAAAATTTAAACTATCCAAAAGCAAATTTATTTTTCCTACGTTCTAAATGACAAAATAAAATTTTAGAAAAAAGAATTATATTTTTTTTTTACTTTTAAGTATTTATTTATGAATTAAAAACGAATTTAATAAAAAAATGCATAAAAAATACTAGACGATTTTATAAAAATCCTAAAAAATTACAGAAGATAGATAATGAT
Organism: Glebionis coronaria; assembly: GCA_025667525.1. Classification (NCBI taxonomy): domain Eukaryota; kingdom Viridiplantae; phylum Streptophyta; class Magnoliopsida; order Asterales; family Asteraceae; genus Glebionis; species Glebionis coronaria. Next base: position 43,219 of record JANFOE010000393.1, read on the forward strand.
GCAAAGTTTACAAAGAAAATACAAGTTGTAAAAATAAGTTGCAGATAAGCTGCTAATAAGCTTAAATTAGCTTATAGCTAAAACTATGTAAAAGAGTATAAAGAAAAGATTTTGCAAAGGTTAGCAAGAAAAGGGTTGTAGAGCAATTGGAAGGGTTGCTTGGCTGTTGAGTTGGGCGTCACTAGTTCGAGACCCACTGATGACAGTTTTTGCAAATGACTTTTTTATATACAAACGAAATAAAAGGGTTATATAAGATTAGTATCAGGAAATCCAAACAAAGACAATGCACAGAGCAGATGGTTCTGAGAGGGATTGCTGCGTCTATATGTCTGTTGAGGTCAGGGGTTCGAAACCTGCTGCTGCCCCCCTTCTTCTTTTTCTTTTCTTTTTGTGTCAGTGTTCAAAAACAGCTAATATAAAGGAAAAGAATGGGAGTTTAAACAAAACAGGTTTATAGGGCATATGGTGTTGCAGTGGGTGTTGCGTTTGAGCCTGCAGACTGGTGGTCAGGGGATCAAGACCCACTGTTGGCACTTTCTCTTTTTTTTGTGCTGCTAGCAGCTTTTTGGATATAATAAATGAGCAAATCTCAGCAATAATAATAACAAAATCTCAGCTCGGAAAATGGACAACAGATGCAATGTAACAATCTAGCACACCTACAAACCTTGAAAAGTAGCAACAGCCTATATGCAATTTAGTGAACTTATAAGGCTACTTTGGGCTTATTTTTAAACACTCTAATAAGCATAATAATCTAATATGACCAAAAACAGAACTAAACCTATCCTCAATCTAAGTGTCTACTGAATTTCAGAGTTTGATTCAACCTTAAAGCCCTTCAAAATTAATATGGCTTAAATGGTAGTTTATGAGCATTAGCATGCCAATGTTTGAGCTGATTTGAGCAACATGATTCAAACTTGAAAGCACACTATCCCAAAACCTTAAGTTAGCTAAAAAATAAATTCACCAAGCCTAAATAAGACAATCTAAACAATACTTACACTAACTGATTTCTCAGAACTTAGAACCTATAACTCACACATCGGGGGAAAATCAAGCTGGTGTATAAGCACTGATTTTCAGAAAATGCACTATGAAATCTTCACACTACCTAAACAACAAACACCCCAATAATCTTAGGTTGTGTGTTCGCAGCAAGCACCTTTCCCCTTTTTCTTCAAACCAATCCTAAGAAATAAGCTGTATAAGCTTGTGTCAGCTTATCACCACAGAAATTTAACACTTGAATTTAACCCGAACTTGAAAATAATTCAAACCAATAAACCACCTTTTGCAAGGTCTTGAAGCAACATCCTAATACTAACAATGGCCAGATTTTATCATAACACTCATATTCAAGAGTTTAAACTAAGCCACCTAATTTTTCACTTCAATACATCTATCCTAAACTACTTAGGAATGCAGAGCTAAACGATGGAGTTCGGTGAATGAATTCTACCCAAAACCACAGTTGTCCCAAACAACCCTTATAAAGCTTAGACGACAAATTTATGAAGAGAATACTTAGATAATTCAACTTGAAACCTCTAGAGAGCAATCAAACACATGGAGAACATATAACGAACCAGAATATGCACATCTTAACATACAAAAACAGAAATCATTCAAAACCATACGAACAATTAATCATTTGCGGAAAATATGAAAATGGTGAAAAGTGACTCACCTCACGGGGCATAACATCCACACCCCTTCGGTTTTGAGCTCATGTGATCGCACGATCACAAGCTTTCCAAAGATACATGCTAAGAACAACAAACGTGAACAAAACACAACGGCAATCTGATTTTCTTAACTTTTTCTGAAAACTTTCTATCTTTTTCCAAAACTTCAAATAAAAACTTCTAAATTTCCAAAATCTTACTTTCAAAAACTTGAAACCAAGATTCTCTTTTGATAAAACTCAAACAAGAAATCTTTCATACAAAAACAGTAACTTTAGAAACCAAATATTTTGTAAAGAAAATAAATTTTTGGAACAAACAAGAATTTAACACTACACAAAAGCTTAACTTATAGCTTAATTATCAGTTAAGCTTTAAGATTACCCTAATGAACAGTGGGTCTTCCAAAATCAATTAAGAATTTTGAAATAAACTTGAAAAATAAATTTGAACAAGAAAATAAATTTGACACAAATTAACTTTGCAAGAAAGTAAAGTATCTAAAATAAAATGGAACTCAATGATTCTTTCATTAAAATTCGTATCAGTTACAAATCAACAAAAAGAAAAATTGGAACAACGGCTGCTAACACATTATAGCTACTATATATACAAAAAATGAGGGTACAAGAACCCTAACCCTAATGCAACTACAATTCCCAAACTACCCTCAGATCTTCAAAGAATATGCTTTCATCTGATTTTGAAATTTTTTTTGGTCTTGATGCATCACGTGAAGTAGCAGGGTGACGAAAAATCTTGGCCTTCAATTTTGTGTGAAAAACACGGTAAACAATCAGGACCATCCAATTGGTCTTCATTCTGAAAATTTGATGGTGATGGGTGAGTACTCTTCGCTGGATTGGTCCCACAGCTGGTGCAACATGTGAATTGGTCACATGAGTATGTTTGTGATAGCTTAATGACCAAAATCCCTTTGATTGTTAACCATCCATTGGTGCAATTAGTTGATTAAATCTGGGGTGTGTTAGGGTTCTAAGAGGGTGGATTAGAATGATGATGATGCACAGGGTATGTTGCCAGGTTTAAGTATAATCAGTTGATATTAGTTTAAAATGTAACTAATAAAAACGTGGGGTATGAGTAATGGTTTGGGTCGGGTTATAGTGAAGTATTGGGCTGTAGTGGTTTAGGTGGGCTAAATGTTGGGTTTTATCCGGGTATGGGTTTGATAAATGGCAAAACATACCCCTCCTATTCCATATTTCTGTCATTTGAAGTTTCAACAGCTATCAACTCTTTTTCCTTTTTTATAACTTCCCTCATGTTGTCATTTTTGGCACCATTATTCATAATGACTTTACACAAGGACCATTCATGCAATAATAGAAATCTTCAAGGGCCATTTAGGAAAAATCTTGAAACGTATGGACCAAACTTGCAATATTTGAGATTTGAAAGGGTCAAAAGTGACAAGTCTTCAAAAGTTGAGGGACCAATCTTGCCAATCTTCAAAACTTCAAGGACTTCAAAGGAAATTCATGCATCGGGTCCGGTTCTTTGTGCGGCTTCGTTTCCCGTGTTCGTTTTTGCTTGATTCCTTTGATCTTTTGTTGATTTCACGATATCCGTACCTAAAATACACAATGAACAAACACAAGCATATATTTGGGTATTTTGATGATATTTTTAGCGTTTTAAGCCCGATTTGGACGATGAGACTATGTATAATTGCAGTCTCATCATGGTAAGACACTTAAAGAACCGACTCCTTAACCAATTACTCCAACGGTGGAGGAAATTGAGGAAGAACCCGAGGTGGTGGTCGAAAAGGAGCATATCTTAAGCCCACAAAGTACCGCTCATACCACACCTACGGTCGACCCTTTACCAACATTGGAACCCGAGATTCCAAAGCTATGCCTATGCCCCAACCCACACCACCCTTACCTTACCCATCGAGACTTAGGAAGGAGAAACGACAAGAGAGCGACAACTACCAATTTGAGCTTTTTATGAAAATGTTTCGTGAGTTGCACCTTAATGTGAGTTTCGCCGATGCTTTGGTCATGATTCCTCGATTTACCGCTAACTTTAAGAGTATGTTGAACAACAAGGAGAAATTGCACCAATTGTCTAGTTGTTCGTCGGTTTATCTTAATCGCATACCTTAAAAAGTCGGTGATCCCGGTAAATTGTTGATCCCTTGTGCAATTCAAGATATGGAAGAATGCTATGCCTTGGCCGATCTTGTTGCTAGCATTAACTTGATGCCACTTGCAATCTTCAAGTCGCTCAATCTTTCTAATCTTACTCCTTCACTAATGTCTATCGATATGGCCGACCATTCCACGATTCGTGCATGTGGTTTGGCGGAAGACGTTTTTGTGAAAGTGGGGAAGTTCTACTATCCCGTAGACTTTATCGTCGTTGATATCCCCACGGATCCTCAAGTTCCTCTTATTTTAGGTCGTTCGTTTTAGATACGTCTATGGCTTTAATTGATGTGCATGCTAGAAAGATCACCTTACGTTTCAACGACGAGGAACTTGTTATAAATGCAAATCAAAATTCTCAACTTTCTCATGTTTATTCCGTTGCTACCATAAACCTCGTTGATATGATCGACATGGTTTGCGAGGAATTTTCACAAGAAGTTTTAGGGTTTGGTGATGAAGAAACTAGTGGCAATCCCACTATGTTAGATCCAATTCTTGATAATTCGATACCAACTGATGAGACTGCTTTTATACATAGTCTCATCTTCCAAATAGGGCTTAAAATGCATTAAATATCATCAAAATACCCAAATATATGCTTGTGTTTGTTGCTTGTGTATTTTAGGTACGGATATTGAGATAATGACAAAAGATCACAAGGAACATGCAAAAACGAACACGGGAAACGAAGCCGCACAATGAACCAAGCCCTAGTAAAGACTTTCCCAAGATCAACCCTTGAAGATTTGAAGAATTATGAAGAAGGGTCCTCCAATTATGAAGAATTGACACTTTATACCCTTGTATCCTCATAATTACAAGTTTGGTCCCTAAAGTTTGTCAAAATTAACCAAAAGGGCCCTTAACTTTGAAGAATTGGCAAGTTTAGCCCCTCAACAAAGCTAAATTGTCAACCAATATCATCCACAAAGACAAATATATCATGAAGTCCTTCAAAGTACAAGAAAAGACAAGTTTGGTCCTTTGAAAAATCCAAAATTACAAAAAGGACCCTCAACTTTCAACAATTGGCAAAAATGGTCCCTCATATATCAAGACTTGGCAATTTCAGTCCTCCAAGATGACAATCATACAAGTCAAGACCATTATCATTGAAGAAAATGCCAAACCAGCCCTTGAAGAATGCGAAAATGGCAAGAAATACCCCTGAATTTACTTTATGAAACTTTTTGGGGCAAAAGTGTGAAGTTTGAAACTTCAAATACAAAGGAAACGAGTTTTTGGCTAAATATTTAGCCAAGTGGCAAGTTTCTGAAAGATAAGGGGTAATAATGGGCCAGACAACCTAAGACACCTAGACCAACCACCAATTGCCACCTCACCCCACTCACTCTCTCCTCCAATCAGAACTCACCCCTCTTCCACCTCACCAATCCACTCAGCCGGATTAAGATTAATTTAATCTTGGCGCCATTAACACTTATTTAAATTTAATCCAACACAAAAACAAATCAAACCTGGCACTATTCACCTCAAGAACACAATTAGGGATTTCTTAATTTCTTGTAATTAAGCCCTAATAATTTCCAGAATGATGATTAATGGCCCTCTAATCATAACCCAACCCCTAAACTCCCATCACTCTCATGCATGTGATAATGCCAACCTTCCCCTGCCCCACTTCTCACGTCCAAACAAAAACTAACCAGCAATCCAACGTTTGAGACTTGTGCTTACTTTTTAAGCTTCATACACACCCTTGGATCAACTTTACACTTGCCAGCATCAACAAAAAGCCAAAAACAAGTCACATGATTCAAGAAGATGCCAAAGACCTCAAGGGCATTTTTGGGACTTTAGCACTAGGGTTTACACGTTTTGCAGCTTGCTAGGACCTTGTACACCCTCTATATAAAGGGTCTAGTTCATTTCATTTGTTCCTGCTTTTGGTTTTTCCTTTGTTCAAACACTTGTAAATCCTTTTTCAGTTTAATGAATTTGAGTTAAGTGATTTGAAGAAAGACCAAGTGCCATCTTATTTCTGCTTATTATTGTTCTTAGTTTACTGCTTTTGAAGTTAAAAACCTGTTTTCAAAAGAGGAGTGTGCACAAGTTTGCATATTTTCCTCATTTTCTTGATATTTTGCTAAGTCTTGTTCCAATCTTGGAATTCTTGGGCTATAGGGCTGATCATAGCATCCTAACTGAGTTGGTTAAGGTGTGGTGAGGCTTATAACTTGGGGATAATCAAGTGTGGGGTAACAAGTTTGCATCAATCAAGATTTTTCCAAGTTTCTGATTTTTCATGTTATTGTGCTTAACCCTTGTTGAATCTTAGCAGGCTTTTGTGGAAGCTTGTGCTTGTTCTTGCTAGCACATAAGCTCAAAATTCGTGGGTGTGGATGTACATCCATGAGGTTTGCTTACTTAATCTCCAAATCTGCATAAATTGTGATTTTTGGTGATATTTGTTTGAAACTGTTGTTCTTGTGAATTTTGTGGCTTGTTCTTGCTTGAATCTGTTTATTAGACTTGTTAGAGTGTTAATTGATGCTTGGTTGGCCTGAAATCTTGTTTTGCTTTTGAAAATCTTGATTTGAAAAAGTTAAAGGGGTGTTTGGGTCTACTGATTTATGCTTGTAATCTGATTTTGTGTTAAGGGAAAGTGTTGTTCATGCTTTGTATCTGATATACCTTTGTTTGAGAGTGTTTTGCTGCAAGTTATTGGGTTTGAACACTTGAATTGATCAATCTGCTATATAGACCTTGTTTCTGCTTATTTTGACCTAGGATTTTGGGAACACTTAGTGTGTATGCATGCTTAGGGATAAAAGTGGTTTAAACAAAGTTAACATAACCTGTTTGAAAGATTTGAGGTGTTGAAATTGGCTTGTGTGTCAAATACATCAGCAAAAGTTAAAAACTGCATGTGTAGTGTTCATCAGTAACTTTCATAGCTTGGATCTTGCTTAATTCTTTGAACCAGTGCATGAAACCTGTTTAGACTTGCTTATTGGAGTTTATTATAGCTTGTGTGTGCATTTGGTTGAATTTGGTTGGCTGATTTGTGCTAAAATTGCTCTTGAATGCTAAACTGCTCATTGTTCATGTCTGTGCTATATCTGGTGATAAATTGATTAAACTGTATCAATTGGCTGTTTGTGATTGTGTTATTTTGCTTGTTATTGACTCCTTTTGATCCAAAGATCAATTGGGTGCCTTTGTGAAAACTAAATCCAAGAAAAAGTCACTAAAGACAACAAGTCAAGATAGTCAAGCAGTGGGAAAAGTTCCCACTGCTCAACATCCAAAACTAGCCCCTGCTAGTGCAATTTTATCATCAGCTTATCAATAAGCTATTCTAGCTTATTCTGACTTGTAACAACTTATTTTTTGTAATAGATCTTCATTATTTGACCCATTTAAGTGAACTGGAGCTTATCAGACTTTGACTTTGACTTTTCACTAGAAAACCAACTTGTTTGACTTTTAAGATAAGTGCTTATTTGATTTTCTAGCTTATTGAGTGTGCTTATTTGAAAGTTCTTTGGTTTTTAAGCTTAGTTTTGTCAAAAGAAACATTTTGCAACTTGAATCAGCTTCTGAGGTGGTCTAGATCATAAAAACGACTATTTTGTCGTTTTGTGAATAAGTTGTTGACTTGTTTCTGGCTTATTGAGTGGTCTTATTTGAAATTTCTTTTTACAGAAGTCTTTGTTAGGTCAAAAGAAGGTTGTGTGTTAAATTTTAGCTTATGGCATCAGCTTATAGCTTAATGGGCCAAAAAGCCCATTAAGAATAAGCTGCTTATTATAAGTTAGCTTATTTCACATTTTCAGCTTTTGGGCCTTTGGAAAAAGTTGTTCAGAATCAAATTTTGAGTCAACCTGTGCTTTTTGAGCTTATTTTGAGCACTTTTTCTTATTGGGCCTTAATTAAGCCCAATAAGGGACTGTTTAGGGTTTGGCCCATTTTCTAGGCCCAATAGGGGTATTTAAGTAATTTCACTTTCATTTCTGAGTTATTTAGGTTAAATTAAGCTAGTTTGCAAGTTTTTAGAATTTTTTATAATTTTTGGATTTTTAATATTATTTTAATATTATTTTATTATTAAAAATTAAAAGTTTGATTTTCTAGGTTTTTATATTTTTCCTAGGTTCTAAATACTTAATTAGGATTTTTGCAACTTTCCAAATATTTTTTAGGTCTTTTAATTATTTGTTATAATTAATTTAAGATTTAATTGATTTTAGGAGTTTTTAATTATTTAAAAATAGTTTAAATTGGTTTTAAATTTTGAAAAATAGTTTTTAGCTTAATTAGAGTATTTTTGAGGTTTACAAACTTGAAAATCTTGTTTAAGGCTTTTTAATAATTAATTTTGATTTTTAGGGCTTTAATTAGCATTAAAAAGTCATTATCTAATTAATTAAAAGGTTTTTGCAAGTTTTGATTTTTTGTAAACTCTTAGATTATTATAAGGATTTTTGGTGATTTTTAGGAATTTTTAGGGTTAAATTTTAATTTTGGTGGTTTTTACGACTTTACGTGTACGCCTTTTTAGACTTAGTTTAATCCGTCTTCATAACCGTCATTCTTTTCTAATCCCTTTTCTATTTTTCTTTTCTCAAATATAATCACAAATTAATCCAAGTCATTACACACATAACACACTAGCCTCCTTGAGAACGAACTTAATTGGGTTATTCACACACGGTTTTCCTAAATCGTCGTGCTCACTTGCCCTATTTATTGCACCCTTTTCCTAAAGGTGTAGCAAAACTTCAACATCACTAACCTTCACTCCATTTGAAGGTGGTGGTTTTACGTTGGAAGAATGCAATGTTCCACGTACTTGTGACGAAGACCTCGACAACGATGAGGACTTCTCGATTATCAAGTATTTTCTTAACGATTTCCCATTTCCTCCACCCGAGGAGGTTATGAGTATCGAGCCCAAATCTTCACTTGAGGAACCACCTATCCTCGAGTTGAAAGATTTACCTCCTCACCTCGAATATGTTTATTTGGAGGAGGACGACAAGTTACCGGTTATTATTGCGAAGGAACTTTCGAATGATGAAAAAACCGCACTTGTCGATGTTCTAAAGGATCACAAAGGGGCGATTGCGTGGAAGTTATCCGACATTAAGGGAATCGATCCCAAGTTTTGTACCCACAAAATCTTAATGGAGGAGGATTTCAAGCCCACAATCCAAAGTCAAAGGAAGGTGAACCTCAAAATTCACGACGTCATCAAAAAGGAGGTCCTTAAACTCCTTGACGCGGGAATGATTTACCCTATTTCCGATAGCCCTTGGGTGAGTCCTATTCATTGTGTCCCTAAAAAGGGAGGGATGACCGTTGTGCCAAACGATGCCAACGAGTTAATTCCTACTAGACTCGTGACCGGATGGAGAGTGTGCATTGACTATCGAAAGTTGAATGAAGCCACTCGAAAAGACCATTTTCCCTTGCCCTTCATGGACCAAATGTTGGAGCGTCTTGCGGGAAACGATTTCTATTGCTTTTTAGATGGTTTTTCCGGTTACTTCCAAATTCCCATCGATCCTCGTGATCAAGAAAAAACTACGTTTACGTGTCCATATGGAACGTTTGCCTATCGTAGAATGCCATTCGGACTTTGCAATGCACCGGGAACCTTTCAAAGGTGCATGATGGCTATTTTTCATAACATGATCGAGAAGACGATGGAAGTCTTCATGGATGACTTTTCCGTGTTTGGTGATTCTTTCACTTTGAGTTTGTCGAACCTTGAGAGAATGTTAAAACGATGTAAGGAAACCAACCTTGTGCTCAATTGGGAAAAGTGTCATTTTATGGTTAAGAGTGGAATCGTCTTAGGGCACAAGGTCTCGAAAGTGGGGATTGAGGTAGATCAAGCTAAGGTAGACTTCATCGCCAAATTACCTCATCCCAAAACCGTCAAGGGAGTTAGGAGTTTCCTAGGCCACGCGGGCTTTTATCGTCGATTCATCAAGGATTTTTCAAAGATTTCTCGACCCATCACACATCTTCTTGATAAAGAAGCACGTTTTCTCTTTGACGAAGATTGTGTTCGAGCCTTTGAGATCCTTAAGAGGAAACTTACCGAAGCTCCCATTCTTGTTGCTCCCAATTGGAACCTCCCCTTTGAGCTCATGTGTGATGCTAGTGATTACGCCATTGGGGCCGTTTTGGGGCAACGTCATGATAAGCACTTCTTGCCTATTCACTATGCTAGCAAGACGATGACCGAGGCTCAACTTAAATACACTACAACGGAAAAGGAGTTCCTTGCCGTGGTGTATGCATTTGAGAAATTCCGACCTTATCTCGTCTTGACGAAATGCATAGTGTATACGGACCATTCGGCTATTAAGTATCTCATGGCAAAACAAGATGCTAAGCCTAGATTACTTCGTTGAATTCTCATCCTTCAAGAATTTGATCACACCATCATTGACAAAAAAAAGAGCCGAGAATCTAGCGGCCGATCATCTTTCTTGTTTGGAAGATCCTCACCAAAGTGTTTTCGAGCCCAAGGAAATCACCGAAACATTTCCGCTCGGGACACTTGGTGTAGTGAATTCTAAGCTTGATTCTTCTACCCCATGGTTTGCGGATTTTGCAAATTACCATATGGGTAAATTCATCATTAAGGGTATGACGATTCAAGAAAAACGAAAATTCTTTCGTGACGTCAAGTTCTACTTTTGGAACGACCCTTACTTGTTTCGAACTTGTGCGGATCAAATCATCCGACGTTGTATATTTGGCACCGAAGCTTCTAACATCCTTAGAGCTTGTCACGAGGGACCCACGGGTGGTCACCACGGTGCTAATCTCACGGCTAAAAAGGTGTTTGATGCCGGCTTCTTTTGGCCTACTATTTACCGAGATGCACAAGATCTTGTGAAGTCGTTGATGCATGCCAACGACAAGGAAAAGCCTCACAAAAAGATGAAATGCCACAAAATATCATCCAAGTGTGTGAGATCTTTGACGTTTGGGGTATAGACTTTAGGGGTCGTTCCCATCATCTCGTGGTAATAAGTACATTCTCGTTGCGGTTGACTACCTATCTAAGTGGGTAGAGGCCAAGGCCTTGCCCACCAATGATGCTCGTGTGGTAGTCAAGTTTTTGAAGCAATTGTTTTCTCGGTTTGGAACCCCTCGTGCTATCATAAGCGATCGTGGAACCCATTTTTGTAACGACCAATTCGAAAGGGTTCTAAGGAAATATGGGGTTACACATCGGCTTTCTACGGCTTATCACCCACAAACGAGTGGGCAAGTCGAGGTTTCAAACCGAGCTTTGAAGAGGATCTTGGAGAGATCCGTTGGGGAAAACCGACAAACTTGGTCGGATAAGTTGGACGATGCTTTATGGGCCTTTAGGACCGCTCATAAGATACCCATTGGGTGCACTCCCTATAAGCTTGTGTATGGAAAGAATTGTCATTTTCCTTTTGAGTTAGAACACAAGGCTTATTGGGCCCTAAAGCATTGTAATGATGATATGGAGACCGCGGGAAAACACCGGAAAATGCAATTGAATGAATTAGATGAATTGAGGGATATTGCTTATGAAAATTCATTGATTTACAAAGAAAAGACTAAAAAGTTGCATGATTCTAAAATTAAAAACCGGGTTTTTAACATTGGGGATCAAGTTTTGCTTTTTAATTTAAGATTAAAAATCTTTTCCGGTAAATTGAAATCACGTTGGTCCGGTCCATTCACCGTGACTCAAGTGTTTCCGTATGGGACCATCGAGCTAGCTCAAGATGATGGTCCTAACTTTAAGGTGAATGGACATAGGTTGAAGCACTACTTTGGCGGGGAAGTTCCATCCTTGAACTACCTCGACCAAGTCACCTTCCCCAATGATAATTAGTATTGAGGGGATCGAGTCGAGCTCATGACTCGGTAATCAAAAACGAGGTGCCTCGTGGGGGAGTCCCATGCTTATCCTATGTACATATTATCGCTTTCTAATGTAGCTTACGTGTGGGGATTTGTGCCCTTCCAACCTTTGTTCCGTGGTTGTTTGTGAATTGTGGTTTTTAGATGATCATCTTCACGATTGGAGCCTCTCGTGTTCGTTTTATGGGAGCACTCGATCGTTTGCTTTGAAGACTTTCTCAATATCCATGATATATCCTTTGATGTTCTAACCTTAGGTTTTTAGCACACTTCATAAACGGCTATTAATTTATTCGTTACACCCTTTCCATGCTAGATTAGGCATTCGACTACGTCTCTAGTATGGGGGTGTTTGCACCCCTAGACTCGAAACATTGAGGACAATGTTTAACTTTAGTATGGGGGGGTGAATAGATACTTGCCTTGCCAAACCTTTGCGCTTTCCAAAGTTTATCTTTTTGTTTATCGTTTTGTTGCAAAATAAGGCTAAAAATGGCCAAATTTTAAAATTTTTCTCATGTTTTATAAGTGTTTGAAGACACGAATGTAGGTTTTCCGATGGCGAGAATAAGAGTAATTTTTGACTCGACCGTGCGTGTTGAGCACTTAGCTTTGATTCCTTAACTACACATTAGGCTAAGTCTCTTAAATGAGGACGAGAAATGATAGAGTTAATTATAAGTTACTATGCTAAACGTAGAGCACTCGTATTCTTTCAAAAACTCATGTGTTCTCGTTGTTTGCTTATTCTCCTTTCGCATGTAAATATTTTTTGCTTAATAAATATTGACTTAGCGGTTTAGTTAGGATTGTTGGGTTTCTAGTCTTTTCTAGTAGCTTCCGTGTAATTAAATTGGGAAGACATTAAGGTATCGCCAGCGTCACGGTTTTGAAGTATTGGCACCCTAATAATCAAAAGCTTCACCCAATAATAAGATTTCAAGTGCTCACCTAAATCCAGCAAACAATTTGAAGCCCCACAAGGCCGAAAAATCTATGCAAAATTGAAAGTGAATCAAGCCTTAATCTTCGAAGCTTTAAATATCCAAAATTCGCTTTAGCGTGAGGATATACGTCTTTGGCTAATAAAACCACCAATGAGGCGGATAATAAAAGGCAAGGCAAGACCGAAGTCATAATAAAAGCTTCATGGCGAAGTTGAATAAAAGATGGAGGTAAACCAAAGATAATAAGGCCCTTCCGTTAGGGGGCGTATAAAAGTCTTGGTAATAAGTCTCATGTTCAAAACCGTTATAAAACCGTGTTTATCGATTCTTCTTGTCAACTTAATTTTTTGACATCGTTGTCTATTAGGAGGGGTTATTGATTTGATGGTCTTAGTTACACCGTTAGGACTCTATTTTTAGACCTAAATCTCTATTATCGCATAAGTCAAACAATGTATCCTCGTGAAACATTCAAGACAAAATAAAATATAAGAGATACAACTTAGGAATAATGGGAGGATAAGTACGTGATTAGGGCATATGAGTAGTGTTAGCATTACTAACTTATAATGACAATGATCTCGTTACACGCTTAGCATGGAATTGGGGTGAAAATCGAGGACGATGAAATTGTTTCTAACGAAGCATTCACATGTTCTTATTCTATGAACCCAAACGTCCCATTTTGCGATGAAAATTATACATTATGTCTAAAACACAAGTAGTAGCAATAGTAGTAGTGTAGCTAGTTTATCGTTCAATAAAGTGAATAAAAATGAATTTTGGAGATGCCACGATACTTAATTCTAGCATTGCGTGAGGGCACGATAATGGTTTAGTATGGGGGAGTGATGAGACTGCTTTTATACATAGTCTCATCGTCCAAATAGGGCTTAAAATGCATTAAATATCATCAAAATACCCAAATATATGCTTGTGTTTGTTGCTTGTGTATTTTAGGTACGGATATTGAGAAAATGACAAAAGATCACAAGAATCAGTCAAAAACGAACACGGGAAACGAAGCCGCACAATGAACCAAGCCCTAATGAAGAATTTTCCAAGAAAACCCTTGAAGATTTGAAGAATTATGAAGAAGGGTCCTCCAATATGGAATAATTGACACTTTATACCCTTGTATCTTCATAATTACAAGTTTGGTCCCTAAAGTTTGTCAAAATTACAAAAAGGACCCTTGACTTTGAAGAATTGGCAAATTTAGTCCCTCAACAAAACTAAATTGTCAATATTGGTCCTCCAAGAAGTCAACAAACAAGTCAAAACCTTGAATTATCAAGAATGTACAAGTTTAGTCCTTGAAGATTGAAGAAATTACATTTGAAGTCCTTGTTAAAAGTGTGAAAAGTATTTGTGCCAAAATTGACAATCTGCCAAAGTATTTAACAAAGGAATGGAAGTTTTTGCTGATTAAATACAAAGTGGAAGAAGGAATAAACTTTGGGGACTATTATTGCCAGACAACACAAGTACTCACCACCAATCATTCAGCCACATCACCCCTCCCCTCCAATCATCTCCCACCACCTCACCACTCCATCCACGTCAACATCCACTATCTTTCTTTACAACTGATTTTTTTAATCAGTTTAAAAAGTGGGGGTAAACATGTTTTTGAATTAAATTAACCCTAATCCTACATCAGACCATAACTATTCAACCTTCATCCTAACATAAACCCTAATCCGATTATACCCCTAATCAAAGGGTTTTGGTGTGATAATTTCCAGAATGGTGATTAAGGTCCCCCTCAACACAACCCACCTCCCAAAAACGTCACAGTCTCACCCCATGTGACAAACCCATCTTCCCCTGGCCCACTTTTTTACAAGCAAACAAACTGAGCCAGTCCATCAACGAACCAAAGCATTCTACTTGTTCCCCAAGCACAAATGAAGGGTCCAAGATCATCTTTATACAACTGGCATCACATGGAGCTGCTATTGACCAAGAACCAGTCAAGACTCAAAGGGCAAATCTGGAATTCAACTTGCTAGGGTTTAGGACTTATTATTATTTTATTCAGTATTCTAGGACCTTCTACTTAGTCATATATAAAGTGACTTCGACTTGTGAAGCACTTTGGTTCCAACATTTTGTATTTTTTTTAACTGATGAATATTAAAAAAAAGTTTAATTTTCCAAAATTGCAAGTGTTGTGTTCCATTTTTTAAGTTATAAGTGTTAGTATAATATCCTTTATTTTCTTGCAAATTTACATCCAGTTTTTAAAAGTTTCAAGATTTTCATAAAAGTTTCAGAATTTTCAGAAATCCAATATCCAAAGAAGTGAAAGTGGATTTGGATCCTTGGATTTCTGAAATTGTGTTTTTAGTTTGTTTAAAAACGTGTTCAAGGTTCAAGGTTGTTGGTATCAAAGTTTTATCAAAGATTTTTGAGAAGAAAAATCAGTTTTACCATATTTTCTTTATACTAAGTTTAACTGTATCAAAAGTCATAAGCTTGTAGCTTATGGCATCTTGATACATTAGCTTTCCTTTTGGTATGTTGTGGTGTGCAGGAAACAAGAAGCAATCAAAGCCCATTTTTACCAATTTCTTGTCATTTGTGTACAATACTTAGCATACCAAACTCCCAAAAGGCTCAGCACAAGCCCGAGCTTGTAGGAGGTGGCAAAGCAGCCACTGAGGGACCTGGATGTAGGTCCCTCTAGGTAACAATCTTGCTCTTTATTTTTAGTTTAATATTTGGCCATTTATGTGATATGCATGAATTTGTATGAAAGTTGTTAAGTGTTTGTTTAAGTGTTCAGTTTATTGTTTGCTTATGCATGTTAGATGTTTATATGCATGATAGATTAGGTTTAAATCAGTTTGCTTGAGTTTTGTTAAGATTTGGTTTGAAAAAGTAGTTTCTGAAAATTATTAAGGGGTGTTTGGATTAAGGGATTAAGTGTTGATTAATAGTTTAAATCTGGCTTAAAACTTGTTTTATTCACTCACTAGGTAGTTATAGGTTGTAAGTTACTTTGGTATTCTATTTGGTAGAGTTTAAAACCAAGTTCCATGCTAAAAATGGAAGATATCACATAAATCAGTAAGGACTCATACAGCCTTGTTTTTAGCTAAAATTTGATCATCAAACTGATAATCTGTTTAAGTTAAATACAATATAGGAGTATGTGTTGGTTTTATGTGATTTGGTGAGTCTGTGTACTTGATTTTGAGGGCCAAAAGTTCACCCAAGTGCTAAACATATCAGCATATAACCCTAGGCCATTTTTCTGAAATCAGTAACTGCAATAGGGCTTTGTTTGTGATCCTTTCTTGGTGATTGTGTTTCTTTAGTGTTTAATCTGACTCCCTACACTCAACTGAGTGTAGGGGTGCCCCCACTTGTCCATCAAACACAAAAAAAAGCCAAGAACAGGCTCCTCTTGTTCTATTCTTCACAAGTGAAGATTCACCTTTTTCTTTGTGTTCATAAAAAACCTAACTGGGCACGATTTTGATTCTGTTGGGATTAATCTTTGTTAAATTGGATTGGAATTTTTGTTTGTGTGATTTAATTGTCATCAAAAAGAAGTTTAGCCAAAAAGAAAATTTTTTTTTTTAAAGTTTAAAAAGGGGGTGCACAGCCTCGACCCCTCGACCTCTCGCTCACAACACATACACCTTAACCATCCTGCCCTTGGGTCTTTTACTGACCAAGGGAGGAAAAACATTGTACTTAACACGTTTTTGATAGTGCTTTTCAAAATTAAGCCATAGCTAAATAAGCCACCACAGGCTTATTGGCTATGCTTTTCGGCCAAGTTATATTTTTCCTAGGTTTGTCACGTAGTTTAAGATTTTTCTAGCTAAAGTTTCGATTTTTCCCTTTCTTTAATTATTTTTTTATCATTTTTCTTTACCCGTTTTTAATTAATTAGATTAAAAATAGCAAAAGTAGTTTTAAAATTTTATAAAAAATGTTTTTAGGTTTTATTTAAGTAATTTGAGGTTTACATCACTTTAAGTTTTCAAAAAGTCTTATTTTTAATTTTATTTGATTTTAGGGGTTTTAACCAACTTTAAAATTTAATATAAAATTATTAAATAGGTTTTAGAAACTTTTAATTGCATTTTTGTCTTAGTTACATTATTCTAGATTTTTGGTAATTTTTTAGAATTTTTTTATGAACTTTGAATTTTTTTGAATATTTGAATATTATTTTATTATTAAAAATTGAAAGTTTGATTTTTTAAGTTTTTACATTTTTCCTAGATTAAAGACACTTAATTAAGAGTTTTGTAACTTTCCAAATATTTTTAGGACTTTTTAGTTATTTTCTAGAATTAATTTAAGTTTTATTTGATTTTAATAGTTTTTTAAGTATTTAAAAATAGTTTTATTTGGTTTTAAAATTTTAAAAAAATACTTTTTAGCTTAATTAGGTTATTTTTGAGGTTTACAAACTTTAAAATCTTGTTTAGGGCTTTTTAATAATTAATTATGATTTTTAGGGCTTTAATTAGCATTAAAGAGTCATTATCTAATTAATTAAAAGGTTTTAGCAAGTTTGGATTTTTTTTTGTAAACTCTTAGAATATTATTGTGAATTTTTAGTAATTTTTAGGAATTTTTAGGTTAAAATTTTAATTTTTGCACTATTTACGGTTTTACGTGATCGTTTTTTTTTTCGTCTTAGTTTAATCCGTCTTCGTAACCGTCTTCCTTTTCTAATCTCATTTCTTTCTTTCTTTTTCAATCATATAATCACAAATTCAAATCAATTCATTACACAACGCACTAGCCTCCTCGAGAACGAACTCACTTTTAGGGTCATTCACACACGGTTTTCCTAAACCGTCGTGCATACTTGCCCTAATTACCTTCCTTTTCCTAAAGGGACAATTTTACTCAACATCAAGCACCAACCTACATGTTAAATGAAGAAAACCCTAGTATACTTCCTACACTTGTCAAAATGGAAGAACCTAAGGAAATTCCAAAGGATCTTCCACCTGTTAGCACTGTATGGATAAAATTGCAAGAGATTAATCAATACTTTGCTAGTTTTGACAAGGTCATCCGGGAATGTACGACTTCAAATGGTCTAAACGCTGGAGAATGGGCTTTCGAACACATGAACGAGGTGTTTAAGAATGAGATCAATCCGTTTGTCGAAAGTCTAAAAGGAAGTTTTGCATCTCTTTCGGAAAATCTCGAGTTTGAATTTAAAGAAGTTCAAAAAGTGTTTTATGAAATGGACACCGCTTACGAACTACAATTAATTGAAAAGGAAAATATTTTATCCGAATATGACCGATTCTTGTCCCAAGTAATATCGTGCGATGTGCTTACTACTGTGAATGTTAATTATTCGAATGAGCTTACATCCGCTATGAATAACTGTGATGCTGTGAATTTATGTGATGATGTGCATGATCTCTCTATAAATATTGATGAGACTGTAAATGAGGTAGATAATCATTCTTGTCACGAGTCTAATGCTGAATGTTTAAAGCATCAAGATTCTTACAATTTACTTACAAAACGTTTTAATCAACTCGAACAACATTGTATATCTTTAGAATTAAAACAGCAAACTCAAAATGAGGATCTTTTGGTAACAAATGGTTCTGAAAACAGTGTTGAGACGAGTGACAAGATGATTGAGATAGTTAAGGCTTTAGAGGAAGAAATTATGAGATTAAAGAGAGATGTATCATTGAACAAAACACTAAAATTGGAACTAGAGGCTGCAGAGTCTAAAAACCAGTGCTTAGAAATTAGAATTTCGTCTGTTCTAGGGGAGATGGATCGGGCAAGACAGGGACTATCCACTCTTTATGGTTCAATAGAAGAACGCTTAACTTTTAATGCA
Source organism: Glebionis coronaria (assembly GCA_025667525.1). Lineage (NCBI taxonomy): Eukaryota > Viridiplantae > Streptophyta > Magnoliopsida > Asterales > Asteraceae > Glebionis > Glebionis coronaria. The sequence continues at coordinate 61,778 of JANFOE010000393.1, forward strand.
GCACAACAACAATCTTATGTTGAACAATTGAACCAAAAGTGTGAGGAAATCTCTGACTTAAACATCCAGCTCATTGACAAAAACATGGTCTTGGCCGAGTTAAAGGAGACACTTCTTCTCACCCGACAAGAAGTTGTTAATAACTTAGCTACCAACTATGCACCGTCCTCTAGTGCTCCATCAACCGATTCAGTAGTGCTCTATAAGAACCCGCTCCATAAGCAAAATCCGGTTACTTACGATGATTATATGATGAATGCAATCAAGCATGTAGATCTTGTTAGGGATATTTTAGATGATTTGTATGCGTTAGATCCCTCAAGCAGTTACTATTATTCAGCTCATGCATATATTCAGCGAGTTCAATATTGCTTAGCATATTTGCAATACATAGGAAAACCGGGTTCTTCACTACTCACTAATCGACCCATTGCTGTAACTCCATTCAATAAGACCCCAAGAGCAAAACCATCATTGGCACCATCAACTAAGGCACCTTTAAAATCTGTTGCTAATGTTCCCACTTTGCCTTCTACAGGATTAAAAGATTCTACTAAGGCTAAAGGATCGCCACTCAAGAAAGATAAGATCAAGCCCTCCACTAGTAGTACCATCAAGAAGAAAGTAGAAGCTCACCCTAGGAATGTTATTTCAGATTTAAATAAAAATAATCATGTTAAGACTAAAAGCTCGGCGCCTGTGCAGAAGCCTAAACCATTTGTGAATTCTAATTTGAAATGTTGGAATTGTAATGAATGCATGTTTTCCCAACGTCATGATTTATGTCTTATTGATCATGTGAATGAAATGAATGCCATTAGGAATGATCTTGAATGGAAGCCAACTGGGAGAACTCGTACCCAAGTTGGATGGCAATGGTGTCCCACTGGTAGGACCTTTACATTGGATGGAAAATGTGCCCTTTAACTAGGAATGCATCCATTGAGGTTAGGTCTCAGCGTCCTTTAATTAGGCACACTAGCACTAAAGTATGGAAACCGCGCCCTTTAATTAGGTCAGCCCCCACTATAGTGCCTATCAGTGAAGAAATACCTCAGGATTTAAGCCAACTTGAATCTACACCACCAACTAGGAAGAAGGCTAGGAAATCTAAGAATCCTAATGTTAGCAAATCTAAGATCATTAAATCTGTACCTGCTAATAACAAGGAACATTCAGATTCTGAAACCTATACATTGTCCTCGTCTGGTGATATTTTCAGGTGGTCCAAATCATCCTCTAGTATTTGGACTCCGGTTGCTCAAATCATATGACCGGAGATCGCTCGATGCTCCGAAATTTCGTCAGCAAGTTTCTTGGAACGGTAAAATTCGGTAATGATCATATTGCAAAGATAATGGGGTATGGTGAATATCAGATTGGAAATGTCACGATTTCAAGGGTATAGTATGTAGAAGGTCTTGGTCATAATTTATTTTCAGTAGGACAGTTCTGTGATTCCAACCTAGAGGTTGCTTTTCGACAACACACTTGTTTGATCCGCAACTTGGAAGGAAAAGACTTGTTGAAGGGGTCTCGTGGTGCAAATATTTATACTTTGTCCCTACAAGACATGATGGCCGCCTCTCCAGTATGTCTTCTCTCCAAAGCATCTAAGACCAAGTCATGGTTATGGCATCGCAGATTATCTCATCTCAACTTTGATGCTATTAATCATTTGGCTAAAAACGAATTAGTTCGTGGTCTTCCAAAGCTCAAATTTCACAAGGACCATCTATGTTCCGCGTGTTCAAGGGGGAAAAGCACCAAGAAATCATACAAGCCCAAAGCTGAAGACACCAATCAAGAAAAACTTCATCTTTTGCATATGGATCTTTGTGGGCCAATGCGTACTGAAAGTGTGAGCGGTAAGAAATTCATTCTTGTTATAGTGGATGATTTCTCCAGGTTTACATGGGTTAGATTTCTACGTACAAAGGATGAAGCACCGAAGGCTATCATCACTTTCCTGAAATTCATTCAGGTACGTATAAATACTACTGTCCGCCGTATTCGTACTTATTATGGAACAGAGTTCGTCAACCAGACTCTTCGTGATTACTATGAAGAAGTTGGTATCTCACATGAAACATCCGTTGCACGTACTCTACAACAAAACGGTGTCGTTGAGAGACGGAATCGTACGCTTATGGAAGCTGCTAGGACTATGCTGATTTATGCGAACGCTCCATTATTCTTATGGGCAGAAGCTGTATCTACTGCATGTTACACCCAAAACCGCTCTATCATTCGGAAACGCCATGGAAAAACACCTTACGAGCTTCTACATGACCGTAAACCCGATGTTTCCTTCTTTCATGTGTTTGGTGCTCTTTGTTATCCAAACATTAATAGTGAGAATTTGGGCAAACTTCAACCGAAAGCCGATATAGGTATTTTCATTGGTTACTCACCCTCAAAGAAGGCATACCAAATTTACAACCGTCGTCTTGGTAAGATAGTAGAAACTATGGACGCAGATTTTGATGAGCTGACAGCGATGGCTTCTGAGCAACACAGCTCTGAACCCGCGCTTCACGAGATGGGAACCGGTGCTATTAGTTCCGGATTAGTTCCCAATAATCCTACTTCTACATCATTTATACCACCTACAAGGCCCGAGTGGGATAAACTATTTCAACCGTTGTTTGATGAATTCTTTGATCCCCCAAATGATGAAGTTCCAGCACCTGTAGTGATAGCTCCAATCCCTGAAGTTGTTGCTCAAGCTAATGAAGCTTCATCAAATGCATCTTCAATTAACATTGAACCGGATGCACCTCTACCAAGTAATTCTCAAACTACACCTGAATCTTCACCCTTACTTGTGCCTAATGATGTTGAAGAGGATTCTGTTGATCACGATTTGGAATATGCTCACCTACAAGAGCTTCCATTCTTTGGTATACCGATACCTGAAAATCCTTTAGCCGCGTCTACCTCAGAAGAAGCTCCTACAATCGTTCACTCCAGACCACCGCGGATTGAAAATCACAGCACCAAATGGACAAAAGATCACCCAATTAGAAATGTGATTGGAAGTCTCGATCGACCAGTCTCGACACGCCATCAATTACAAGAGAGTGCACTCTATTGCTATTTTCATGCATTTCTCTCCGAAGTTGAACCTAAAAACTGGCAACATGCTATGACTCAATCATCTTGGATTGAAGCTATGCAAGAGGAACTAAATGAATTCCAAAGACTTGAAGTATGGGAATTAGTTCCTCTCCCTGACAAGGTTAACATCCTTACTTTGTTGTGGGTTTATAAGGTTAAACTCGATGAGATGGGTTGAGTATTGAAGAATAAGGCTAGATTGGTTGCTAGAGGATACAAACAAGCCTTAGGTATCGACTTTGAAGAATCTTTTTCTCCTGTTTCAAGATTGGAGGCTATTAGACTATTCCTTGCGTATGCTGCTCATATGAACATGATCTTCTATCAAACGGATGTGAAGACGGCATTTTTGAATGGTGAACTAAGGGAAGAAGTCTATGTTAGTCAGTTGGATGGGTTCGTTAGTACGGAGTTTCCTAATCATGTGTACAAGCTTAAGAAGGCTCTCTATGGGTTGAAACAAGCTCCACGCGCGTGGTACGATCTCCTTTCAACATATCTCATTTCGGAAGGCTTCTCTAAAGGCAAAGTGGACCCCACTCTATTCACTCTCAAGGAGGACAACGACATGATACTGGTACAAATTTATGTTGATGATATAATATTTGCTGCCACTAACATAGAATTGTTAAACCGCTTTGAGAAAATAATGTCCACACGCTTTCAGATGTCAATGATGGGAAAATTTTCATTTTTCTTAGTATTACAAATTTCTCAGAATCCTAGAGGCATCTTTATTAATCAATCCAAATATGCTCTAGAATCTTTAAAGAAATATAACTTTGAAAATTGTGACCCCGTGGACACTCCAATGGTGGAGAAATCCAAGTTAGATGAAGATAGGAATGGGATTATTGTCGATCTGAAACTCTACCGTGGAATGATTGGCACCCTTCTCTATCTGACTGCTAGCAGGCCTGATTTGCAATTTGCCGTATGCATGTGTGCCTGGTATCAGGCTCGGCCTACCGAAAAGCACCTACATGCTGTTAAAAGGATCTTTCGGTATCTTAAAGGAACACTTCATCGTGGTCTATGGTATCCGAAAGATTCCTCTATTGCTTTAATATCATATGTAGATGCCGATCATGCTGGGTGTCAAGACACGAGGCGTAGCACTTCTGGGTCTATGCAACTCCTTGGAGACAGATTGATTAGTTGGTCTTCAAAAAGGCAGAAAAGCGCTGCAATTTCTAGCACGGAGGCTGAATACATTGCCATGTCCGGTTGTTGTGCTCAAGTCCTTTGGATAAGATCACAACTAACTGACTACGGTTTGGGATTCAACAAAATCCCGATGTATTATGACAACAAGAGCGCCATTGCATTTGCTGCAACCACGTTCAACACTCCCGGGCAAAGCACATCGACATTCGCTACCATTTCATTAAAGAGCAAGTAGAAAACGGAGTGATCGAGCTGTATTTTGTCACCACTGAGTATCAGTTGGCAGATATGTTCACCAAAGCCTTAGATCGAGGACGAATCGAGTTTTGATCGACAAGCTTGGCATGAAATCATTCTCTCCAGCGACTCTCAAAGAGTTGGCAGAAGAATCAGTAGAATAGTGGTGGTAAACTATTCATGCGTATCCTTTGTTCGTGATCATGTATATTATCGTATATATATAAACTACAAAAAGAAAAATACAAAAATATAAAACCTAGAAAAACCATAAAAAATATAAAACCAAGAAAAATCATAAAAAATATAAAACCAAGAAAAACCATAAAAAAATATAAAACCAAGAAAACCCAAAAATATTTTCGTCTTTTTAAATCGGGCATGTCTTTTAGTACGGTAATATTTACGGCCTTAGAAATGTCGATCAATATTGACACGACGCCATAAATAGAGTCCGTATAAAAGTTGTACATTTTTTAAAACATGCCCATTATGGCTTGTAGTTATTTCAGACTGCAACCCGCTTTTCGCATTAAAGTCACATATTTCCTTGGAAAACGTTGGCTCACAACGGGAATTAATTTTCTTGGGCATGATTTACAAGCCAAATCATGCGAAGGGATCAAGTTTACTTTATAACTTGGTCTAACACGAGTTAGTGTACGTCTCAGTGCATTAATTTGTCAAAATAAGAGAAATCTTATTGCCACCACGAATCAATCTTTTCAACACATTAATTGGAAAATGTTTTCATAAACATGTGCCTCGTTAAACAATGACTACATCTCTTTAAATAGAAAACGGGTCATCGTTTAAGGGGGAGAAAATGTTAAATCTTCTTCGTCATCAAAAAGGTTTACAAAAGTGTTCAAGGAAAATTAATTGGCTAAATGGTTAATGATTGGACTTGCTTTAGAATACGACTTGTGCTTGTTCAATGAGATAGGACTTGCTTTAGGTCTCGGTTATTTGCTAATAGGATACGATGTTTAAGTTGTGTGAGGGCTAGAACAGTTAATACAATGAGATAGGACTAACGAGTGTTAATTAAGTTAACGGTTGTTAACCTAAGTGTATTTAACTAAAAAGTGAAAACAAAAAGAAAAGTTAAAGCACTTTAAATGTCAAAGAATGAAAAGTGCAGGGGTTAAAAGTGAAAAAGGGTAAAACCTGAAAAGTTTGACTAAGTCAACCCCCCCCCCCCCCCCCCCGTCCTCTCTTTCACTCTTTCTCCTTTCTGTTTTCCTTGGCCGCCATTAACACACACACAAAGCTCTTAACTCGCGACTTTTCACTCAATCAATCCGTTTCATTCAGTTTACAAGGTACATACAACATTAATCGTCACATCTAATTCATTAGTAATCCCTTAATTAATTCGATTTAATTAAAGCGCAGTAATTAGGGTTTATAGCTAATTAGGCCTTAATTGATTAGGGTTTTAAGTGGGTTTCACTCGGAATGAGATTAGAACGATTTGTGTAGCCTTAGAATGCTTTAAAACACTCACATCACTTAGATTAATCCATCATAGAACGGATTTAGGTTATTCCGGATGAACATGATTTTTGAAATATTCCGGATGAACGTTTATTCCGAATGAACGTTTATTCCGGATGAAGAAAACATTCCGGGCGAAGCAAATATTCCGGATGAAACAAACATTCCGGATGAAGCAAACATTCCGGATGAAGCAAACATTCCGGATGAAGCAAACATTCCGGATGAAGCAAACATTCCGGATGAAGCAAACATTCCGAATGAAACAAATATTCCGGATGAACCATTATTCCGGATGAACCATTATTCCGGATGAACCATTATTCCAGATGAACCATTATTCCGGATGAACCATTATTCCGGATGAACCATTATTCCGGATGAACCATTATTCCGGATGAACCATTATTCCAGATGAACCATTATTCCGGATGAACCATTTATTCCAGATGAAGGGTTTATTCCGGATGAAGGGTTTATTCCGGATGAAGGGTTTATTCCGGATGAAGGGTTTATTCCGGATGAAGGGTTTATTCCGGATGAAGGGTTTATTCCGGATGAAATGTTTATTCCGGATGAGTTGTTTATTCCGGATGAAGTGTTTATTCCGAATGAAGATGTTTTTGCTTAATAACTTGTTAAATGTTAAATGCTTAAGGGATTATGTCATATGTATAATGCTTAGGTATAAATTCATAATGATATTCATATATGTATGTATCAACTTTTATGTTTTATCTTAAGCAGAAACAATGACTAACCTAACCGTGCAACAAATACAAGACTCTAGAGCAGCAGCCATTGCCGAGGCCAAAACCCTCAAGTTCATTCCAAACAACTACCGGTTGAAGGAGGTCTCTCATTCCACTCACAATGGATTCAAGGTAGGTTCAGCCATTCTTGACAATTCTCACTTCAAGAATGCGCTAAGGGATAGTGCTTCGGTGCCCTTCGACTACATGTACGAATTCTGGGCAACCAAAGAGAAGACGTCAAACAAGATCACATTCTTCCTGGACAACAAGCAACAGACTCTCACCGTGTCAGACTTCCGCAAGTTCTTTGGTTTTCGGGAGTCACCCAAAGGAACAACATTTTCAGCGAACCCGACCAAGAACGAGCTCATGGAGATGTTCTCTGCTATTGGATGTGCGGACTTACGAATAGTGTCCGATTTTACCACAGCCAAAGTGGGTCAACCTTGGAGAGCGATTTTTGGTATTCTCAGCCGATGTCTCACACCCAAAACGACTGGGTATGATGTTGTGCGTCCGCCAATCATCAAGATGTTCTATGGTATGTTCAAAGGTATGGGTATTGATTATGCATCATTGTTGTGGGAAGAGTTTATTTTTCAACTCTTCACAAACACGAAGACTAAGGCTAAAGGTTACCAGTACCCTAGGTTCATAAAGCTAATCATACATTATTTTATGGAAAACGATGCGTCTATTGATAAGCGTGCAGGTAGCCGTCACCACACAATGGATGCTGATGATCTGGTGGACTTAAGGCAAGAAAGTCACTCCAATATTGTTATCCCTGGTCCTATTCCCAGTCATCTCCTGACAGATAAGATTATCGCTTCTGCTGATTACAAGAACATGCTAAGAGAAATCGAGAATCAACAAGCAAGCATTCAAGCAGGAGAAGACTCGTCTACCACGGTTAAGAGTAAAGGTAAACGCAAGCAAACAGCTTTACCTGAACCCAAAACCAAGAAGAAAAAGACTGTGGCTAAGAAGGGTAAGAGCACGGCTGACGAGCTTGTTCTTCACGATGAAGAAGATGTTGATGACGATCCTACTCTCGAGCTAACTCGCAAGACTGAGAAAAAGTTAATGAAGGAGGCTATTGAAAAGAGTAGGAGAGACACAGGCGGTAGTGGTTCGGGTGCACATATGGATGTTGAAGAAGAATACGAGGAGCCACATGACATTAGTGAGTTTGGATCACCCGAACGTTACTCAGCATCGAAGGAGACAACCATTGCTGATACAACAAGTGTTGAGAAGGAGTCTGGTGCTACAACAATCATTGTGACTACACAGCCTCTTGTAACTCAACCTCCACCAATCCAGCCTTTACCAACCCGACCGGTGCCAACACCATTCCCTCCACCTCCACCTACTTCCGTCATGAGTACTGTAATCACAACCGTGCCTCTTCAACCATCCCAGAGTAGCTCTGTACCATCCTCAATGGCTGCATTCGTAATGGCAGAAATGTTGGATAAACACATGGACAGTCAAAGAAAAGAGATGGATCAACTTCGAGAAGAGCTATTTCGACGAGTGCAAAGTGAAGAGGCATCCAAGAAAGCCCAAGAAGAGATGATAGCTAAGTTCACTGTAGAGATGGAGTTGACACGTAAAGCTCATGCAGAAGACCTTGCTCAGGTCAAACATGCTGAAGCTGAAAAGAATGAAGCACGACTTACGAGACTTCGAGCTATAAAGGATAAATATAAGGAGCAGAAAGAATTACTTGAAGCTTCTATTTTAGAGAGAGTGAATGAATCTGTTGAGTCCCTTATGCCAAAGCTGCGTGATGAGATGAGGAAACTTGCGGCTGATAAGTTGATGATTAAGTCATCCAACCCTTCCGAGTCGGCCTACAAAAATGCATATGACTTAACGGATTTTGAACTAAAGAAGATCCTCAAAGCTCGCATGAAGGAAGTTGGATCATTTGACAAGTCTAAAATTCAGCGGACACTCTACAAAGCACTGAATGAAGCTATCTTGGAGGATGATCGGTTGTTTAAGATGTTTGGAAGTGTGGTACCTTGACACATCTTGGATGAGGAGGAAAAAGAAGATAGTGAGAAGGAGGACAGTGATGGTGAAGAAGAGGGTGATGGTGAAGAAGAGGATGATGGTGATGATGATGATGGTGATGGTGGTAATCGAAATGAGGAGAGTGATAAGGGTAGCAACGGGGATGATGATGAGGATGATGGTGGTAAACATGATCAACCTGAAACGGGGGACAAGGTTGCCAGCAAAAAGAAACCATCCAAGTCTGGTACCAAGTCTCAGAAAGATGCTGCCCGAAAGGAAAAGTCCACATCTACGGAGTCAGGACGAACCAAGTGGCACCATGATGTGAATGCTACTACTGCATCATCGATTCCCGGTACATCTGTTTCTGTTTCTATACCTGTTACCACTAATCCTGTTAGTTCTTTTGTTGCTCCTGTGATTGCAGAACCAGTAACTGAACCTGAATCTGCACAACACTCGCTTGTTCATGATACCACCGAAACGCCTGAATCAGAACCAGCAAGTGTTCATGTTTCTACTCCTCTGCAAAAAGAACCACAATCTACTGTTCCCGAGTCAAGCACACGGGACTGGGCGGATACATTGGAGATTGATGAAACTGCACCGCCACAAGCTTGGATCACGACAGCTGCTAAATATGATCCAATCACAGACGCTGATAGAGATGTTCTATATCTCCGTATCCGTAGTCCGATAGACTTGTGTGCATTTTTGGCTCATGAGTTTAAATCTTTGGTCACTCCGTCTTTGGTGAAGAGAGCGCTAAAGGACAAGAGAATTCACGGAAAAACCAGGTTAAGCCGCATGGAGTACGAGTATTATGCTGACGAGGTCCTGAAAGCTCTCAATACCGTTCAAAGGCCAGGCCTTCATGAGTCAGAAAGAGCTCCACCTCCACTTGATCCCTCTCAAGATAATCAAATTGCTCTTGACTTCTTTGTCACCTATGATCTTGAGTATCTCCTCAAGGGATCATCCAAGTACGCAACCTCCCTGACCTTGTTGAAAGCTGCTAATTGGGGGACAATACCCTGGATCGAGGAAAAGGTAAACTGACTCTGGGTTCCAAAGGTAAGCCGTAATTATGATATGTATGCTGCTATAGGAGCATCACATTGGGACGAGCGAGTCCGAAAGGCGTATAGAGGTTGCTGCTTAGCCAACTCAGGTACTATTGTCAAATCTGATATTCGCATCTCAAGTATTTTGGGACTGAAAATTGAACCCAAGAATGGCTATCATCATGTGAGGGAGATTCGTCTAAAAAGGGAGGATGACAGAGAATACACGATACAGCAGGGAGATTTTTCTATCATTCGCCTTGAAGATATCGAAGACATGTTGCTTATGATGACCCGTGATCAACTTATCCATCTTACTCGTGAAGAAATCATTGCCTTGAATATAGCACTTCGTATGTTCACACGAAGCGTTGTTATCAAGAAACGAGTTGAAGATCTTCAATTGGGAGTTGAAAGCTACCAAAGGAAGCTTAACATGACCCGTCCAATGAATCAAGTTCTACCTCAACATGTCAAAAGATGTCCCTATACCGGCATTACCGTTCCGATGTACGGGATTTTCTACATGAACAGTCGTGGGATAATGAAGTTTATGAGGGTAGGTGAGCTTCATAAATACAGTGATAGGACTCATATACGTCAGAGGAAAATTGGAGCATCTTAATTCTGGTGGGTCATTACCAGAAATGATTGAAGATTGGCATCCGGGTTATCGGCAAATGGCGACATATGTGATCAAGAAGATTGATGAAAAGCTCCGGGAACGTAGATTGATGAGGAGCTTAGAAAGATTCGTTGGTGGTAGACCATATGGAGTGCACTACAAGTTACTGCAATGATCCATCTAATGGGTCGTACATCTCAGGTCCACTCTATATTGGTTTTAATTGTGAATATGTAAATTTTGTGAATATTGTGCTTTTATGGCTTGATGTAGTGTTAAGGTATGATAATTTTTCAAGAATTTCTCACGAGATTCTAAATCTTTCAAAATATATCATACTAAAGCACTACAATTAACCCTTATTAATTTAAGGGGGAGCATTAATATGTTCTATGGCCAAACATTGATTTCATTTTTACCCAAAGACCGGTTAATCCATTCAGTATCCCAAATATTAATGGTTAACATTTTGGATAAGGGGAGAAAATGGGATTAAGGAGACTTAAATGATACTTGGCTAAAAGATGAAAAAGACTTAACGATAATCCAACTTAATATGTGTAAAGCACGTGTTAAGGGGGGGCGTTTTTTTATGAACAAAACACTTAAGGTACAAAACTCTTGATTCTATATCACAAGTACCTTAAGTGATTTTCAAGGATTTTTCATGGTGACTATACTTTCCCAATACACGCTTTATTCACGACGGATGTGGTGACAAAAGGGTGGTAGGAATAGGTATTAGTCCAATGATTCATCAGAGCCGATGGAATCTTCCCAAGGACAATTCCCTAGATAGAATTAGAAGTCCTAGGAAAGATGGAGAAAGATTGTGAACGTAGCAGAGTACCGACTAATTACTGATGCTAGCACTGGAACAATCACAACAAGGTGCTAGTAATGATGTATTGGTAAGTACTGAAGGGGTTGAAGAATGAAAAAGAAATGTAAAGATAAAGGGTGTAAAGAAAGAAGCCCTCCTTACAACTTTAGGCAGAAACCGGGTCAATACATATGCTATTGAGATCATTTTTTAATGATTCTCGATATTGAAGAAAGACATCATGGACCCAGTGATGCAATGCACAACCCTTCCCAGCTGGTCAAATATCTATCAAAAGGTATTTGTTTTAATCACACGGAGATCAACACATTATCTATTGGTTTATTCACTCCGAATAGACTGATATTTAAAAGGTGGCACTCCTCTCCAGCCATCGCTCACTAAATCAAAACGCACTATCGAGTCTAGAGCTACGAGATCATCAAAAGTCTCATTAGGACACTTTCCATTTATTCCTTGCTTTCTCACACACTGTGAAAAGTAAGAGATTTTTATGAGTCCTACGCAATATTCTTGTAATATTGCTAGAACATCCGAGTAATACGTAAGTATTACAATGAAGATGGAAATCCTGCTTGAGCCAACATCAAACAAGCTCATGGTAGGTTACACGTGCGGTTCTTTAAGAACCAATCTTGTGAAAAACTGGAAAGAAACAGTAGTTTAATTCTTAATTGAACTTAAACTCGTTCCAGGCCTCTACGCATTATCGTATGATCTTGCCAGAACACTCAGAGTGACACTCTTTAGTGTTCACAGTGACGAGTGGAAATTCTTCTAGTGTTAACATCAAACAGCACTTGGTAGGTGACATGCAAGATTCTTTATGAATCAAGCTCGTGATAACTGGAAAGCAACGATGGTGAAAATCTTAATTGAAATTCACTTGTTCCAGGTTTCATGAATTGACGGCTTCAATCACAAGGATAATTTATCCAAGTGATTCACTCTTTATGTTCGCAGTCAAGCTTAGTGATCGTCGAATAAAGAGAACGGGTTTACCCGCGAAATCCTGTCAGGAAGTTACTTAATTGAAACTATCCGTCACAGGTACGATATCTAATATCGTCCAACGGACTTCACCGACCGGAGGTAAAATGCTACCGATTTAGAATGAAATGTTCTAAGCCATTTCATTTGTGTCTTATTATGTTGCTGCGAAGACGGTGGCGTTGCGGTGTACCAGCTGAAGTCGTTCCCACATGCTTATGTCTTTCTGCATCAAAGTTCAGCAAAATTCAAGAAAGTACAAAATGAAGTCTTTCGCTGTACCAAACTCTGAAGCTTTCAAGAATTCAACAAAAGACATAAGTGTGTGGAACATGGAGTCACAAGGAGGCAAGATTCACAAGAAGGCAAAGATCGCACGTGATTGGTCAAAAGAACAATGCTCTCAAGCCAAAGCCTAAAAGATCAAATCAACATATTCACAACAAAAAGAAAAGAAGAAAAGACTACGAGCTGAAGAACGAAGACTTAGTATAGTATGCTAGGTTTATAAATGTGTAACGTGGAGTGACCTCCCTTAGGGGGAGATTTTTAGAAATACGTTTTTAACGTATATTAGAAGTATCGGTCAATCCACAATATTATTAATGTTGTATAGCTCGTAGTTAATGTTTGTTTATTTAGTTAAGTAAAAACCGGCCCATGGGCTTGTCATGGGTCGGCCCAAGCCCATTAGTGGCTTGGATATAAATACCCCTTTCCACCATGGAAAGGGGTTGGTTGTTGGTTTTTGTTTTCATTCCATTTTAAAAAAGATACACATATTTCTCTCTCACTTTCTCTCACTACGTTCTCTCTCTCTAGAAACCTTCAACCCACCTTACTGATTCATAAGATTATACATATTCTTCATATCGAGATTATTAAAAGTGCGCTGAGTGCTTTCCATTATCATATTTTATTTTTGCGATCATTGCATAAACATTATTTGCATTGCATTGCATATCATGGGTTACGTATAACATTTGTGATGCATGAACATTGCATATTTACTTTTTAACAATGACCTTAAGTATCCTTGAACCCTTATAATTGTAGAAAATAGCTGATATACCCCGGGAAGATGATTGGATTGAAATGAATGATATGTTAGAAGGTGAGGAAGTAGATAACTTTGGTGCTAGTGACGATGAGGAGCCTTATGAGTATCTGGATGATGGGATTGCTCCTACTGCTGTTGGACAGACTAAGCCTGAGGTAATTCAGGGTAGTTATGTTCCGAGAGCTAATGTGGTGCCATCGAATATTCAGGAATGTCAGCGACCTGTTGTACGTTCTTCTTTGCCTACTTGTGATAGTTATTTGAGTGGTTTGCCTAGAGTTTCCCGTGTTAGGAATGATTTCTCTGCTGAGTCCAGTAATGCTGCTAGTGCCCGATCAATTCACGATGATATTGCTAAAGTGTTCTGTCCAGGTCCTAGATCATATGACGATATTTTCTGCTTTCTTAAAAAGTTTGATCCGTCTTTATTTGAAAGGTATGTAGTTGAAACCCGAGTAATTAAAAGGTTTGAGCAGAATGAAAGACAGTTTAACAGGTTTGTTACTAGTGTGAAAAGGTCAAAGTATGTTAGGGCAAGGGAAATGGATGAAGTTGCTAGTCTGCGATCAATGATGTTGGATTTGAGTGAGCAATTTAAAAGGTTTCGTGAGGAGCAAGAAAGGAATGCAAGGTTGAATACGTGGGATATACCAATGAGGTCTTTTCCTAGTCGAGGTGTGATGATTCGTGATGTTCCAAATCAGGTTGGAACTCAAGTGTTGGTAAATTCAGATGAAGGAGGAAGTCGAAAAGGAAAGGAGAAAGTGGAAGAAGACTCTGAGGAGGAGGATAGCAGCAGTGATGATGAACCAAAGAAGCTGCGGGAATCTGATGCTTAGTGTTTTCTTTATGTTGTTTTTATTAGCTGGTTGTAAAATAACTTAAGTAGACTGGTACTGTAGTTTATGATGAAACTTAATGACTCTTTTAAGCTTACTGTGATGAAGGGTTGTAGTGACATTACTTGTCACAATTTTGTGGAGATTTTCCAAGTGCAATCCAAATTACCTTTACGATCTATGATTGTCTTTTAGTTCTTTTGTGGTTTGATTGATGATTCAGTATGAATTATGTTATTTGTGCATGTAGTATCCATGACACGTCTTGATAAAGAAATCCTTCTTCTTATCTTGGTATGAATACTTACTTGTCCTTTTTCTTCTGTGATGACACAGGAAGGAGTTGGGAGGCATTTTTCTGCCATTGCTGAAGTTGTTGTTTCATTAATACTCTATATATGTCTCCGAAGTTGACAACTACTACTTTGAATACCATGATTGAGCAAGCTATTGCTAGAGCGCTGGAAGCCGAACTTGCTGCGAGGAACCAGGAGGCTGAGAATAGGAATGCTGTGGATCAAGTTGGAGGGAATGCTGTGAATCCAGTTGAAGGAAATGCTGATGAACCGGTTGGAGGAAATGCTTTTGGTCAAGCTGGAGGTAATGTTGTTGCTTAGCAAGTACAGAAGGAATGTTCTTATGCTAGGATCATGAAATGTGGACCTACCCAATTTCGTGGTACTAGTGGTGCTTTGGAGTTAAGAAGGTGGATTGAAAAGATTGAAAGTACTTTTGAAATCAGTGGATGTTCAGAAGCTAGTAAGGTGAAATTTGTTGCAGCTACTTTTCAGGATGATGCATTAAGCAGGTGGAATAGTTAGGTAGCTACTGTAGGTTTGGCTGAAGCTAATGCTAGAACATGGACTGTGACCAAAGGACTGTTAACTGCTATGTTTTGTCCTGAGGAAGAGTTAGGTCAGTTGGAGGACGAGTTGAGGCATTTGGTGTTGCGGAATAATGACAATGCAGCTTATACCAAAAGGTTTTCTGATTTGTGTTTGTTGTGTCCTGATGCTTTTGCTGATGACCGTAAGAAGATGAAGCAGTATATTAAAGGTTTATCTAGTAATATCAAGGGAGAGACTACTTTGTCAAAACCTAAGACTTTAATGAAGCTGTTCAGATGGCTCATGCTTTGATGGATGTGAAGCTACAGGATAGAAAGGATAGTATTGCTGAGGGGAATAAGAGAAAGTGGGAAGCTGCACACTCAAGCCAAGGGCAGAATAGATGAGGTTATCGTAACAATAATAACCAAGGACCGAATAGGAATCAGGAATACAACTTCAGGAGGAATGATGGTGTTAGTGCTGCTACTGGACCCTAAGGAAACAAAGTGAACCTAAAGTGTGGTCGATGTAGTCTGTATCATGTGGGGAATTGTCCACCTGCTTGCAACAAGTGTGGGAAGGCCGGACATAAAATGGCAGACTATAGGAACAAGGGAGTGGCCACTGGAGCTAATGCTGTCAAGGTGGTTAATTGTTTTGGATGTGGAGGCCGTGGACATAAGCAAGGAAACTGTCCAAGGGTTGGCGCTCGACAGGGAGGAAATGTTACTGCTGTTGCTGCTGCTCCAGCCTATTTCGTGAGAGATGCTAACAAACCTCAAGGGTCAAATGTGGTGACTGGTACGTTCTTACTCGATGCTTGTTATGCTAGTGTGTTATTTGATTCTGGATCCGATAGAAGTTTCGTAGATGTTAGATTCAGTCAGCTATTGGATAGAGAACCAGTAAGATTGACAACTAGTTATAATGTGGAGTTAGCTGATGGTAAGGTTGTTAGCACTAGTTCTATACTGAAAGGTTATTCCTTGAAGTTAGGGAATTATGTGTTTAGTATTGATTTGATGCCCATAGAATTAGGATCTTTTGACGTGATTATTGGTATGGATTGGTTAGTTGCGAATGGTGCAGTGATTGTTTGTGGATAGAGATTAGTTCAGATACCACTAAGGAATAGGGTATTGACAGTGAAAGGTGATGAGTGTACTTCTCGTTTGAGAGTTGTTTCTTGTTTGAAAATGATGAGGTATATAGAAGAGGGTTGTGATGTATTTCTTGCGTAGATAAGTAATGATGGTGTAAACGAAAGGAAACTGGAGGATGTGCCTGTGATTAGAGAGTATCCTGAAGTTTTTCCTGAGGATTTATCGGGATTACCGCCGCATCATGAAGTGGAGTTCCGTATTGATTTAGTGTCGGGAGCTGCGCTAGTTGCTCGTGCACCGTATCGTTTAGCACTGTCTGAGATGAAGGAATTATATGATCAATTGAAGGAATTGATGGATAAGGGATTTATTAGACCGAGTTCGTCGCCGTGGGGTGCTCCAGTTTTGTTTGTTAAGAAGAAAGATGGTTCTTTTCGAATGTGTATTGATTATCGAGAGCTTAACTAATTGACTATCAAGAATCGGTATCCATTGCCAAGGATTGATGATTTATTTGATCATTTACAAGGATCAAGTGTGTACTCGAAGATTGATTTGAGGTATGGGTATCATCAACAGAGAGTTAGGGAAGAAGATATTCCTATAACAGCTTTACGTACTCGATATGAACATTTTGAATTTCAAGTGATGCCTTTTGGATTAACGAATGCATCTGCCGTATTCATGGACTTGATGAATCGTGTGTGTAAGCCGTATTTGGATGAGTTTGTTATCGTATTCATTAATGATATTCTTTGTTAGCCTCAAAATATTGAGCCAAACAAGAATGCTCGTTCATATTTTTATTATGTATCGTATTTTAGAACGATGTAATAGGTAGTATATTAGTCGTATTATACGGGCTTAACTTTAGGCTAAAGTTCATTAATAAGTAACTAAAGTGTAACACCCCCAAATTTATACAACATAGTACAGCGGAAGACTAGTTGGTGTTACGGGATAGCACATTACTCACATCATAGACAACGCATAAAAATCGCGTCATTTAATAATAAATCATTTCCATTCATAAATATCAAAGTTACATCGGTCCCAAGTCATTACATTTCATACAAAGTTTTGCAAAGTATTTGAATGGAAAAATATTGTTTAAGTGCGGGCCATGGATTCTTGTTGTCTTCCCGAGAATTACCTTCAAGTACCTGAGATAAAACATGTTAAAAGAAAAGGTCAGCGATAACGCCGAGTGAATTCATAGAGTTTAATAAATTCCATCAATATAATATCAGTATAAAAGTATTACTGAAAATCATTTTGTACAAATCGTTTTGATAGGCCATGAAACAGCCAAAATCATTTTATACAAATCCTTATCGAAAATCATAATATAGGCATTTGCCGTAAAAATCATAATACGAGCCAATGTCGTAAAAACATCATACAATACGTCTTATGACGTTGTATAAAATCAAATAAAAACCGTTATATGAATATGGTTATGAAAACCAAAATACAAACATAATATCAATAGTATGACCCTGTATTGCTAGTCAGGCAATACATCGTAATTCGGAGCGTCTATTATTATTTTGTTAATTCGGATTATTATAAGCCGCATGACATTGTTACCTTACTAAGCCAACAACGGGTAGCTAACCCGATACCAATTTTGCCCATCTAAAGTAGCGTGTCGTCACAAAGGTCACGCTATTGAAATCTTCTCATACATTAATTCGCTTACCAATCAATGAGGCACGACGGGGATCAACCGTCAAGGCGCGAACTGGGGTGATCGTCCCCAAATAGTACTATTAAATGCATAAGCGTCTACCAACTCCCGGTAGTTCACAATTCATGCTAATGGGACTTTTAGTGACATAACCTAACTTTAATAATCCATTTAATTTCATCTATCGGGTCCATTAATCATTTATCGGGTCATACAATCGGGTCATTCAATCATTCGGGTCCAAAATCAATAAACAAACAATCGGGACAAATGGTGTCCAAACTTTTATAAAAACTAACATGTTATCTCCCTCGCGGGTTTATAAAGCATTTATAAAACATTTAAAAGAGTGCGAGGCTATGAACTCACGTTGATTGTGGGAAGGCGGGTTATCGGCAATTCGGATGTACGGTACGTGCTTCAATCACGGAAACCTAGACAAATAATACTCGGTCTTAGACGTTTGTCCTATGACTTTATAAAAATATCAATTATGTATACATATGATGATTATATATATATGATGATCAAGTGGGTTTACATATTCTCATTTACTTATTTTTGTGCTATGTGTCGATAACTTTTATACTAGTTTACTAGTTTTACCTATTTACACGTTTTAAGTCCAATAAGCTTATTATAAGTTCTTAACTTGTATTAATCCTTTTTGTACTTATATTATCAGTACATACATTTTCAAGTTGGGCCCAAATGGGTTAAGCCCAATAAGTTCTTTTTATGGGTGTTTATCTTATGTAGTCCAATTATTAACCCAAGTACTAGTCCAATATGTTTACTTAGCTCGTTAATGTCCGTATGCCCTAAAGTTCGGGTTTTATCGGTTTTTACTTGTTATACATGTCTATATATCAGTATATAAGTTTTATAAAGTTTTCATTAGACGGGTCCAACCATCTAAGTTTTATTTAACAAAAACGTTAGTTTTACGGCGATAGCCGAAAAAGTCGTAAAAATCAAGTTTATAGTTTTATAACTTATAAGTATTATTTCACTACTATTTATATAAGTTATTCATCCATTTACCCTTTTACATATTTATATAAATAAGTTTTATAAGTTAGTGGGTTTTACTTTTACATTTTATACATTAAAATGTGAGTGCTTATATAATAGTATTATTCTTTAATTTCCAAAAATCTGATTTTTAACTTCATCTTCACCAAAACTGCCATATCTTGAGTTCTACATGGAGATAGAAGCTCAAATTTTTATCACATAAACTACATGATATTTGCTACATTTAACGCTACTATAGCTACTGTTGAATCATCCTTTAAGTATTTTCTAAAAATCGTCCAAAACAGTAACTTCAGATTTATACCCTAAACTTGTTTTGATCATATCTCACTCATTATTTTGATTCCATTGCATGGCCAACTCTCACATGTGTACAAGACCCATAGCTTACTGTAAATATATTCCACTTCATCATTTTATCAGATTATGACTTACTTCTTTACTGTTTTATACAGCCATCAAATTTAACCAAGATTTTAACCTTGTTTCTTATGGTTTTTCACCTTTTTATCCATGATTATCAACAACAAATCCCCACATAACATTTTTTATCATCATATAATCATCATAAATATATACAATAGGAAATAAAATACATGTTTACATAATCAAAATAACAAGAAGTTGAGGAGGACAATCTTTATTCCACCATGATGATGTAAGTTGTGATCAAAACATGGATTTTGATGGAGAAACTTGTGGATATCCATGACCATCTTCAAGACCACCATGCTCCATGGACTTCTTGTGAAAAATCATCCTCATGACACCAAGGAAACTCCTCCATGGATGTTATAACCACCACCATTTAAGAGGGTTTCAAGAGAGCTTCAACATATGTATGAATAACATAGGATTTTGTGGCAAACTTTGATCAAAAGTGGTGTTTTTAGGGTGGATATGGACGGAATTAATGGAGTTAGAGAGAGAGAGGAGAGTGTTTTGCATGGTTGAATATGAGAAGAGTGGTTTAAGTTAATGGTTTTGATGTGTTAAAGCTTAACTTGTAAGCTTTGCTTACAAGTGTAAGGCTTCTAGCTACACTTGACACCTCAAGTGTATAAACTTGCTAGTTAGGGCCGGTTTTGATGTGGGGTGGGACAAGTGTCCCACTTGTCTCATCCCATTTATTTACGGGTACTCCTCGATTCTAGTTTCCTCGATTTGCGTGCCCTCGGTTCGTTTTACGAAAAACGTTTTTATAAATTATGAATCAACGACACAAAACGAATCTAATAAAAATTGTCTCATCAAAAACGGAGTTCGAAAACGTAAATACGTAATCCTAAGGTTTCCGGTTTAGTCGTAAAGGACGTTAAAATAAAATCGTAAGTCCTAATCTCTTCTCGTAAATTTGTGAGTTTGTGAACTAACACAAATTTAAAACTCCAAAATAGTATTTACGGATAAATTTATTTTCTGAAATGTCGGACTGTCACCAAAGATGGTGTATGTAAACGTAAGCACGTAACGTTGAATCCTCCGGTTTAGACGTAGTCGATGCTACTCCAAGACGTAAATCCAAATTTCTTCCCAAAAATAAGTGAGTTCATATTGTATCAATTAAATAATATTTTCAAATAATATTGGAGAATAAAATATTGACCATAAATTGACGGATTGTCACAGCATTTACCCCTAAACAGGATCTTTGTCCTCAAAGATCATCTTACCTTACTACTCGCTTCTTATAGAGTTAAATCCATGTGGGTATTTCCTCCAAATTCGGTCTTTTCTCACAAGTGCAATTCATTATAATACGCGAGTTTCATCAAACATAACTACGGGAATAAGATCAGGCTAAATGTTGACTTACTTTCTCTATCCATGATGTTCACGGGTTTTTGATGAATGCAACTTTTCGCCGATCTAAGCTCTACTAAGAATAATCAGATTCTCACTTGATAGATATTCCATCAAGTTCGATATATGAAACATAATTCACGCAGTCTTTGAAGTCCTAGGGTAGATCCAGCTTATATGCCTTTCAAACCAATCTTTTACATCATCTCAATGGTCCCATACAACGGGGACTTATATCCCATGATTTGTCAGATCATGAATTCGTTTTCCCAAGGTTAAAATTTTTGGCATAACTTCGCTACCCATTTGGCACTTCAAGATCTACATTTCATATCCACATAACCTCCTACCCACCATCGGCAGTTAATAATCAAATCCTAATTTCAACAATCATTTCAGATCTCGCGGGTCAGGTATTTTGCAAGGTTAGGTTCGCCATTATTAGAAACCTTAAACCTAAAAGACATGTCCAACTCACAATGGGTGTATGTTGGATGTCTTCATCTCAACTCTTGCTTACAGATGCTCTAAGATTTAGATCCTAACAAGATTCGATCTCAATCCTAATACGATGATTATCAATGATAATCTCTCCAAAGGAAAACGATTATACGGTCTATTACCAAAGGTCAATCATTCAAACATAAAACAACACTTATATTACCTTGTATCATTACTTTACCTCGTCCCTTCGATTTGGGGTGGTATATAGTACTCTCATCAAGGTTCGTTCTCAATGATTTCTGAGCAAATCTCTAGAAATTCGATGCGAAGCGAAGATCT
This sequence comes from Glebionis coronaria, assembly GCA_025667525.1. Classification (NCBI taxonomy): domain Eukaryota; kingdom Viridiplantae; phylum Streptophyta; class Magnoliopsida; order Asterales; family Asteraceae; genus Glebionis; species Glebionis coronaria. Next base: position 83,254 of record JANFOE010000393.1, read on the forward strand.
TGATAAAGATGTTCGATACAGGCACACTATGTTTACATAATTCTTTTGCATTTATCATTAACGGGAATGATATTAGCAGATTTGGTCAGTCTGTCGACGATGACCCAAATCGAATCAAATTTAGATGATGACCTTTGCAATAGCTGAACGTTTACTAATGTATGAGGCGATGTCTGCCTTTATAATTCGTCATTAGTACAACTTCTTTAGACAAAGATACTTTTAGTCATAAATGACATACATATAATACTTATACTTACAAGATTTCCAATATAACTACATCTTACAATCTCCATATTTAGGCAACCACAAGTGGCCTTTAAAGCATTTAACGCTATTGGCTTCTCAATTTTTAACGGTTCACATTAGCCGCGAACCCCTTTTTATTATCTATATTATCCTTTTTACAAACATTGTTTGTTTTTTTTTTATATCGTTCGGCAAATTATTCTGTACCTTCATTATCAAGAAATACATCTTAATTGATTCTTTATCCTTTTATATAATATGTCAGTATCTATATTCACTTCTCATGATGTTATAATTATCATGTCCACAATTCACTCAGATATTCTTTCTATATTAAGTGTCAGTAATTACGTTCACTTTCTCCTGATGAAATAAATATCATAACTGTATTTATTCAAAATTCTTTCTTCATATCTTTTATGTTTCAGTTTCGTCTCAACTATCATTTTATCAGTTTTTCTCAATCCGGCGTCTAAAGCGTCGATAATTATTATAATTAATTAAATAATTATTAGTTAATTTTTATGAAGCATGTATGTAAAAGTTTTAAATTTCTTAGTTCGACCAATTATATAAAATGTTCAAAATAAATTTGTGTTTAATTAATAAGATTTTCGTTGATTTATCGAAAATAATTAATAAGATTCGTAAATGTTCGAAAAACCTTTATTTATACTTTGGTCAAAGTTTTCTTAGTTGAAAAGCAAAAATTGTCGTTTTAAGTTTCAAGTTATGGTTTTAATGGGTTTTCTCAATCTTCTTAAGTTGTCTAGAAGTATACACAAACATTTACCCCTAAACAGAAGTTTAGTTAAATGGTTTGTGTACAAGGGAATAATCCCTTAAAGTCCTTTGTTAAAATATTTGTCAAAACATATTTCCATTTCTTTTTGGTAAAATCTAAAGTCTTAAAAGGGCTCTTAATTTTTGAAGAGTCAATTTATATTCCATTATCCTTTTAATCACATAGTCTAATCATGTAAAGGTTCAAGTCTTTAATCACGTGTTAATTATTCAAGGTTCAGGTTTACACTGTTCGGCCAATTCAGGGCAGTCTATAAATAATTATTAACTCATTCTTATTATTATAAACAAACAAATAAATAGTCCTTAAGGATCACGAGCATGAATTTATCAAATTACAGCCTACACACGTGATTCACCTAATTTATGAATACTACATGTGCATCGGTCAATCCAAACGACATCACGTGAAACTCATAATGTTCATTACAAGCACCGAATGTAGTGATTGGAATAGATAATCTCTTTCGCAAATGCGAAGTTGATGATAACCATGCTATGGATCAAATTTGCTAGAACCTTGTAAATGATCGAACAATTCTTCCATTTCGAGTTATGGATATTGTTTTCGATTGTCAATTTACTCAGTCACAGTAATCTATAAATATAAGGAAAGATAACACCATAGCTCTTCAGGATGACAGGCTTGGTATAATAAAATCTTTCTCCGACAACTTTCTCAGTTGTACGGAAATTTCTTAAATTCAGATGGTGCTGACGTACAGTGCACATGCCATAGGTGCAGCACCGGAAATATAATCAATACCAATTTCAACTTGCCTTAATGGCAAAAGTCTAGTTAATTCATCAACAAATACTTCCTAAAGTTTCAGATAACCGAAACATCTTTTAATAAATTCATATTAGGTTCTGCTAGATTACAATATCTATAACTAATTCACAACCATTCACGGTATAATTTCAAGTCTTAATACAGGATATGGTCATCCATCAAGAATTATTTAGATTACTTTTGATAATCAGCATCTTATCATTTAGGGGAATTCTACTCGAGTTCCCATCAATTAAGACAATGTCGTCATGTCATAATCAATCAATCCATTCTACGGGCACTATCAACTTTACAGTTGCATTGCCGTCGATAAGATGTGAACTTCTCAAAAGGCTAATAATAATTCATAATCCTTCACAAAGTCAAGGATATCTGGAGACACAACTACTATTAAAAGAGCAAGGTCAACGTATAATCTACGCAAGAGAATTTCAAATCAGGTACAGACGAAAACATTTAACGAATATGAATATATCCCATGTTTTCATAATTTGAGTACGCATTCGAAAGCTCCTCGGATCGTTACCCAGGTCATTCAAATGAAATAAAATCAAAAGAAATGATAGGAACGTTGATACATCCAGTCGGGTATCAACACTCGGCAATCAAATACTTTTCCTAAGAATCTCACTACGGGAGAATTGGACAAGAACGGAATATCAATTGTCAAATAAGACAATTTTCACAGATGAGTAAATTCGACTCGGAAGAATAGATGCTACAGGCACATATGTAGGTGTCCCTAACATTATGGCCTTATTTTACACTTCTTGCAGATCTCATAAAATTTTAATCTTTCACAATCTTCAAAGAAAATGTAGTGTTTATTCATTAGTTTTATGGTGACTACTAATCAGCCTTGCATGGTCCATACCAAATTGTATGTAGGCGCGCAACTATATACAATTTCAAGACTAACGATGCAATACTCAGTTCGTCAAAATTTTATCATCATGTTTATAATAAAAACATTTTCGTGCTTAATTCTTAAATAAGAATCAAAAATATATTTACAAAGATTTTCTTTGTTATGGAAACAATTAAGTTTCCAAAGCGTCTCATAAACAACTTCATTTTGATATCAATCACTTATAAATCTCACTTTGAATAATCCTTATTGTGTTGAAAATTAAATTTTCTAAAAGGATACCGTTTTAACTTTATAAAAACAATGAGTGATCTGCAAAAGAGTGATGAAATTTTGTTCACCAAGAATTAACTACGATATGATAGGAAATGAGCTTAGCCAATTAATCATGAGGTTCATGACCTTGATGGCACTCAAAAAGAATAATTCACAACGTAACTCAAATCAAGATGAGTACTTGTTCAATGGTTGCATCACTAATGCGAGCATTAGAATGAAGCAATAAAGGATAGATAACATTGATACACGTAGAATTTAGCAATCAAAGGTAGTCTTTTTCATTAACCACAAACAAGTCAAAATTGTACCGTAACACATTACGTGTTACTATGTCATACAATTCTCAGAACTCATCCTACCAACTGATGTCACAGTTAAGTTAGGGATTGTTAAAAGATACCACAATGAATACTAATCTACAAGAGTCATTAGGTGTTCCACATGTCCCGAAAGATCCATTGGTCTCAATTCAGAAGAAGATTTCTTCAATTTATTTATTGGACAATGGGCATCCTCATTAGTGGACAATGGCCTAGGAACAACCCTTAACGCAAACTAACAATCATTTAAAACCTTATAATTCAATCACATGACTTAATAATTTCCTCTTAACAATCTCATATTCCATACGGGTTAAATTTTACTTTATTCAAGTCTTAACCAATTTTATACTCAATTCAATATCCTACCTCATATCCCAATACTTTCAATCTTATTCTTCGGCCTTGTAAAGGCAATAAAAGCTTTATATGATCAACACTTAATTCCAATCCTATAGCTCTTACAACAACAATTATCAAATGAGTCATTAATATGAAATGACTTGATTAGTCGACTATACTTCTCGGAAAGGTATTAGTGGCATGAGGCTTTTGGGTAATGGTTCCAATAACAGCCTCAAGTGTAACATTCACCCTTTAGATTTCAATTTAAGAATTGGATGACAACGAATCAGATGACATCTTTCTAGGTGGTAACGTTTTGTCAAACTCCACTCTATAAGGAAAGATCGTCATGACATCGATATCAGATTTAATCTCGCCAATTCTTTTCCAATATCACAATCAACTAATATCTATATTTCTACGAACATCAACCATTTGTTGGGATCATAAATATCCACAACATGGTTTAGATCTAGGATAGCTAGAATTCCTACGAGAATAGCTTCGATTAATTTACTAGGGGATTTAGGGTACATTGTGACAATCTACGTCGTATAAATACCTCGTATAAAATCAAAATAATCATCAAACAATCATGTAATAAAATTACATCATATATATATATATAATCCAAGTTATATATATATATATTAAAATAACACTTCTCAGTCTGGCCTTGTCGGTAACTCGGGAATTCTTCGGCACCGTTATAGTCAAAAGATTTTTAGACATTTTTAGAAAAATGTTTATAGTTAAAAGATTTTGAAAAGTTTTATTCAAAACCTTGGTTTTAAAAATCTTTCGTTCTCTATAACGAGAGCTCTGGTACCAAACTGTAACACCCCCAAATTTATACAACATAGTACAGCGGAAGACTAGTTGGTGTTACGGGATAGCACATTACTCACATCATAGACAACGCATAAAAATCGCGTCATTTAATAATAAATCATTTCCATTCATAAATATCAAAGTTACATCGGTCCCAAGTCATTACATTTCATACAAAGTTTTGCAAAGTATTTGAATGGAAAAATATTGTTTAAGTGCGGGCCATGGATTCTTGTTGTCTTCCCGAGAATTACCTTCAAGTACCTGAGATAAAACATGTTAAAAGAAAAGGTCAGCGATAACGCCGAGTGAATTCATAGAGTTTAATAAATTCCATCAATATAATATCAGTATAAAAGTATTACTGAAAATCATTTTGTACAAATCGTTTTGATAGGCCATGAAACAGCCAAAATCATTTTATACAAATCCTTATCGAAAGTCATAATATAGGCATTTGCCGTAAAAATCATAATACGAGCCAATGTCGTAAAAACATCATACAATACGTCTTATGACGTTGTATAAAATCAAATAAAAACCGTTATATGAATATGGTTATGAAAACCAAAATACAAACATAATATCAATAGTATGACCCTGTATTGCTAGTCAGGCAATACATCGTAATTCGGAGCGTCTATTATTATTTTGTTAATTCGGATTATTATAAGCCGCATGACATTGTTACCTTACTAAGCCAACAACGGGTAGCTAACCCGATACCAAGTTTGCCCATCTAAAGTAGCGTGTCGTCACAAAGGTCACGCTATTGAAATCTTCTCATACATTAATTCGCTTACCAATCAATGTGGCACGACGGGGATCAACCGTCAAGGCGCGAACTGGGGTGATCGTCCCCAAATAGTACTATTAAATGTATAAGCGTCTACCAACTCCCGGTAGTTCACAATTCATGCTAATGGGACTTTTAGTGACATAACCTAACTTTAATAATCCATTTAATTTCATCTATCGGGTCCATTAATCATTTATCGGGTCATACAATCGGGTCATTCAATCATTCGGGTCAAAAATCAATAAACAAACAATCGGGACAAATGGTGTCCAAACTTTTATAAAAACTAACATGTTATCTCCCTCGCGGGTTTATAAAGCATTTATAAAACATTTAAAAGAGTGCGAGGCTATGAACTCACGTTGATTGTGGGAAGGCGGGTTATCGGCAATTCGGATGTACGGTACGTGCTTCAATCACGGAAACCTAGACAAATAATACTCGGTCTTAGACGTTTGTCCAATGACTTTATAAAAATATCAATTATGTATACATATGATGATTATATATATATGATGATCAAGTGGGTTTACATATTCTCATTTACTTATTTTTGTGCTATGTGTCGATAACTTTTATACTAGTTTACTAGTTTTACCTATTTACACGTTTTAAGTCCAATAAGCTTATTATAAGTTCTTAACTTGTATTAATCTTTTTTGTACTTATATTATCAGTACATACATTTTCAAGTTGGGCCCAAATGGGTTAAGCCCAATAAGTTCTTTTTATGGGTGTTTATCTTATGTAGTCCAATTATTAACCCAAGTATTAGTCCAATATGTTTACTTAGCTCGTTAATGTCCGTATGCCCTAAAGTTCGGGTTTTATCGGTTTTTACTTGTTATACATGTCTATATATCAGTATATAAGTTTTATAAAGTTTTCATTAGACGGGTCCAACCATCTAAGTTTTATTTAACAAAAACGTTAATTTTACGGCGATAGCCGAAAAAGTCGTAAAAATCAAGTTTATAGTTTTATAACTTATAAGTATTATTTCACTACTATTTATATAAGTTATTCATCCATTTACCCTTTTACATATTTATATAAATAAGTTTTATAAGTTAGTGGGTTTTACTTTTATATTTTATACATTAAAATGTGAGTGCTTATATAATAGTATTATTCTTTAATTTCCAAAAATCTGATTTTTAACTTCATCTTCACCAAAACTGCCATATCTTGAGTTCTACATGGAGATAGAAGCTCAAATTTTTATCACATAAACTACATGATATTTAATACATTTAACTCTTCTATAGCTACTGTTTAATCATCCTTTAAGTATTTTCTAAAAATCGTCCAAAACAGTAACTTCAGATTTATACCCTAAACTTGTTTTGATCATATCTCACTCATTATTTTGATTCCATTGCATGGCCAACTCTCACATGTGTACAAGACCCATAGCTTACTGTAAATCTATTCCACTTCATCATTTTATCAGATTATGACCTTTTATACAACCATCAAATTTAACCAAGATTTTAACCTTGTTTCTTATGGTTTTTCACCTTTTTATCCATGATTATCAACAACAAATCCCCACATAACATTTTTTATCATCATATAATCATCATAAATATATACAATAGGAAATAAAATACATGTTTACATAATCAAAATAACAAGAAGTTGAGGAGGACAATCTTTATACCACCATGATGATCTAAGTTGTGATCAAAACATGGATTTTGATGGAGAAACTTGTGGATATCCATGACCATCTTCAAGACCACCATGCTCCATGGACTTCTTGTGAAAAATCAGCCTCATGACACCAAGGAAACTCCTCCATGGATGTTATAACCACCACCATTCAAGAGGGTTTCAAGAGAGCTTCAACATATGTATGAATAACATAGGATTTCGTGGCAAACTTTGATCAAAAGTGGTGTTTTTAGGGTGGATATGGACGGCATTAATGGAGTTAGAAAGAGAGAGGAGAGTGTTTTGCATGGTTGAATATGAGAAGAGTGGTTTAAGTTAATGGTTTTGATGTGTTAAAGCTTAACTTGTAAGCTTTGCTTACAAGTGTAAGGCTTCTAGCTACACTTGACACCTCAAGTGTATAAACTTGCTAGTTAGGGCCGGTTTTGATGTGGGGTGGGACAAGTGTCCCACTTGTCTCATCCCATTTATTTACGGGTACTCCTCGATTCTAGTTTCCTCGATTTGCGTGCCCTCGGGTCGTTTTACGAAAAACGTTTTTATAAATTATGAATCAACGACACAAAACGAATCTAATAAAAATTGTCTCATCAAAAACGAAGTTCGAAAACGTAAATACGTAATCCTAAGGTTTCCGGTTTAGTCGTAAAGGACGTTAAAATAAAATCGTAAGTCCTAATCTCTTCTCGTAAATTTGTGAGTTTGTGAACTAACACAAATTTAAAACTCCAAAATAGTATTTACGGATAAATTTATTTTCTGAAATGTCGGACTGTCACCAAAGATGGTGTATGTAAACGTAAGCACGTAACGTTGAATCCTCCGGTTTAGACGTAGTCGATGCTACTCCAAGACGTAAATCCAAATTTCTTCCCCGAAAATAAGTGAGTTCATATTGTATCATTAAAATAATATTTTCAAATAATATTGGAGAATAAAATATTGACCATAAATTGACGGATTGTCACATAAAGCCCAAAAGGAAAGCCCGGCCCAAACCATATATTCATAAAGAAGCCCGCATGTGGGTGGACTATATATACTACCCTCCTAGCATGTCAGGAGGGTTGGTGATTCATTTTTCTTAATCTAATATTTCACAAGTTCACACACTTCTCTCTTTTTCTCTCTCTAGTTTCTCTCTCTACAATTCATCTCATATCTTCCTTTCTTTCTTTAATTCGTGTATTATATCATCATAATATTAGGGACAACAATTGGTATCAATCGCCATGGGGTAGTATTTGTGATTGGTTGTTGTTATTATATTTGATTCGAATGATTTAATCCATAAATCATCTCGGATTCAATTTTTTTTGTGTTTTCCGTGCTCTACTTCTTCATCTACGTCTTCTACATAGTTGTAGTAGTGATTTGGTATATTTACTTTGGCTAAAAACACAAAATTTTTGGGTGTTTTGATCATTTTTTGGCTTAAAATCATGTATTGGTTGAGTTTTGTCCGAGAAAAGTGGGATATATTCCGATCAGTGCAATCGGAAAAGGGATTAGTGATTCTGATCACTCACATCGGAAAAGGGCTTTAACATTCCGATCAGTATTCCGATTTGACTTTCCGATCAAGGGTTATTCAACAACATTCCGACCAGCTCTTTCCGATCATCATTCCGATTTGGTATTCCGACAAGGTCTTTCCGATCAACATTCCGATTTGGTATTCCGACAAGGTCTTTCCGATCATCATTCCGATTTGGTATTCCGACAAGGTCGTTCCGATCATCATTCCGATTAGACATTCCGACGAAGGGATTCCGATTAGACATTCTGATTAGACATTCCGACGAAGTAATTCCGATGATGTGTTTTTGCTAAATTTTGTTTCAGTATTTTTTAGACTTAGCCACCATCTAGACTAGTTTCGGAACGTCGTTTACACGAAGACTAGTTTCGGAACGTCGTTGTGGGAAAACCATTTTAAAATTTATTTTTTCCTAGACCATTTGTAGGCCATTTAAGCTTCGATTTCAAATTTTGGCGATGCGAAAAATTTTTAGACCAAAAATTCAAATTTTCGGACCAAAATTCAAATTTTTAGGCCATTTTTAGGTTTTATTTTTGTCAAAATTTTTCATTTTTCAAAATTTTTCCCTATTAGTTTTTGGCTATTTCGGACTTGATTTCAAAATTTGGTAAGACAAAATTTTCAGTTTACCGTTTTGTCGGTCTGAGGAATTTATTGTCGGGCTGGGAAAAAATCGGAATTTTCGGAATTTAAACCACACCCCAATCACAACACATCTACTTAAGATCCATTTTCACTCAAGATCCATTTTCACTTCATCAACTGAGAAACCATCATCATGGAAACGAGCAATGCGTGTTCAGACAGAGAAGAACGAGAGATGCAACTACAACAAGTCCTTAAACAACGTTGTATGCAAGCTTTCAGTGATCTTAAAACGAATCTAAAACGTCTAGAAAGAGAGACCTTCTCGTACAATCCGTTGTATATGCGTGCTTTTCATTCCTTTTTCGGAAATGATCATCGCACGTTCACTTATGACTTAAGAGACCACTTGAAGAATCTTGAGAATGAATTACTCAACAAAAACCTTCATGAGACAAATTCCAAGAATGCCTTCAAAATACTCAGAACATCATTTCAACCATTCTTTGCTTCACAGCTATTCAAGAATCCCAACTTTGAGTCAGAAGTTCGAGATGCAAATCAACACTTCAAAGACTACACTACAATGGAAGCAAAATCATTCAGAGATTTGATATTTGGAAACATGGAATCAATTGAGAGGCTTTTGGATGAACGCCTACTTCATGCAAAAGACATGATCAAGAAGATGATTGACAAAAGGCTGAAAATGCAAGAGTGCACGGTTGTAAAGATTCATGTAATGGATACGAGTCCAGTTTCAACTGTAAGTAACGAGACAATATCGATTAATGCAACTGACAGCTGCAGAACAAGGAAAACAACGCATGGTGAGCAGAATGACCATAACAGCTCTGAGAAAGACAACAGCAGCTCTGACAAACAACACATCGACTCTGAGAATGTCATCAGCAATACACCTTCCTATGATAATGGTCCTATTTACGATTCTGAGCCATTGGAAGAGGTACACAATGCTGAATTTAATGTGTTTGCCAATGCCAATACGCATGAGCATAGTGATCAAACAACAACCCTTATTGACACATGTATGACGGAAAAGGTTGATAGCAATACCACACCCAATTCATCAGACATGTGCAATAATGAGTTTGAGTATGATCAACATGCAAATGAGTATGATGATGAGGAGCGTGTCTCGCTTGCTAATTTAATTGCTAGTTTACAAAAAGATGTCAATGAAACTAGAAAGAGTCAAAAGCAATTAAAGAAGGCAAACACATCGCTCACTCAAAACTTTGAAGAATGCAAAGCCGCTCTAATTAAATCTAATGAGACCCTTGAAAGTAATAGGGCTGAGCTTCTTCAAAAGACCAAAGAGCTTGAGGGGTACAAGGGTAGTGCGTTAAAAAGTCAAAAGGACGATTTTGAAAACAAATATAATACAACTCTTGAGTTATTAGCCAAAGAGAAGCGTCAATATAATGTTTTCTTAATGGATGAACGTCAAAAAACGTACCTTGCAAATACCAAAGTTAACGAACTTGAACAAAAGCTCTCTATGACCACTACTGATTCTGCTAAAATTCTTGAGGATAAGAAACAAGAGGTAGATGCGTTAAAACAAGACTTCAAAAGTAGATACGAGAAAGAAACTGAAAAAGTAACAAAATTAGAAGAACAAGTCGAATTTTTGAAGAACGTTGTTTATAAAACGCATGATTCTATTCAATCCGTAAGAATGCTAGCATCTCCATCGATGTTTAAGGGTCAAGCTAGCTTTGCAAGTCCTGAGTACCTTGCCAAAGCTCAAGCTGTGAACCCGTGTCTTTATCTTGATGAGACTGAAAGGACAGATCTTGATTGCATGCCTGTTAGTGCCAATATTGAAGAGACTGCCCTTTGGGATGATGATAGTCAACCACTTGTCAATAAGGAGTTTGTGAAACCATATAATTATGCTTATGAGAATAGTCTCTATGGTCTTTTCAACAAATAAACTCAGAAAACTCGTGAGGAAGTGTTTCTAGAATGCAAACAAAAGAGAATTCAATGGAAGAAAGCATTTGCCCCTAAGAAATCTAATGTTTACAAATACATAAACTACCTCCCTCTAGATGAATCTAAAAGCAAGAGTAGGAAAACATTAGGTATTCTTAAACACCACATAGATAATGTTAAATCTATTGTTGAAAGAGACTGGGCAAAACGTGAAAATGCTGAGTGGACACGTCCGATTCCTCAAGATATTACCTTGCTTGTGAAAGAACTCTTAATTCCAAACACGGCGTTGATTAAAGAAACTGTTCTTCAACTTGAGGAGTTCATTCGGACTGAAATGTTTGATGATTTAAAATATGTTGAATCTATTGAGAAACACATTGATGATCTTCAAATGGAGAAGTCTGATTTCTCAGATGAATATGATTTACTCTTGCAAGAATGCGTTTCTAAAGATGTTATGTGTGCTTATTTTACATCTTGTGCTGATATTGATGAATATTCTGAAGTTGCATGCCAATATCTTGATAAGATCAAAGAATGTGAACGTCTTGAAATTGAGCTTTCGAATTGTAAAGAAAATGTTGACAAAAAGGCTTTTGAGTTACTTCAACACAAAACTGATTTCCTTCAAAAACATTGTCATTCACTTGAACTTGCTTTGCAAAAGGACGTTGGTCGTTTTCCACATGATAATAAATTGCAAGAAAAACTTTCCCAAACATTTCGAGAAATGAATGAACAGAATTTGGAAATTAAAGGGTTGAAAGATCAGTTACAAGACAAGGACAGAGCGATAGCAGAGTTGCAGAAACTCATTGCTAAAATGGGTGGGAAAATTGTGGAACCTAGCATTAAGAAACCTGTTGTTCGACAACACAATGCCTACAAGGATCCAAAGTCGTCTATCTTAGGAAAACCGACTCCGTTCTCCAATTCTTCTCATATGAAATCTAGGTTACCCCCTAAGACTGATATGCAACCAAGTGTTCCAAAACCATCCATATCACCCTATGTTCCTCCATTTAGAAAGCATACTGTTGCTAAACCCAACCATGTGAATGCACCTAGCACTTCTAGGACTCCTCCAAAACGTGTGACATTCACGTCCACAAAGGAATCTGTAGGTTCAAATGACCTCGTTCATACCCACAACCTAGAGGATGCGAAACAAAAAGGGAAGATTCAGAAAGACAAACCAGTGTATGAAAAACCTAGTTCACCAAATCCCGCTAGAGTTCTACACACTCCTAATGGTAGTCAACCAAAACCTAGGATCCCTCTTCAGCAATCTAGGAATTGGAAACCATCCATGAATAGTCGTGTTTCAAACACTACGCCTGAACGATTTGGAAAACAAAGGAATACAAGTACTTTCGTGAATCCAAAATTCGCTGTATGTCCCACTTGCAAAAAGGGCATTCACAATGGAAATCATGACCATTGCATTTTGCAATACCTCTATGAGGTCAAATCTCGTTCCTTTGAACGGAGATCGAATACAGAATCCCATAAGACAACAAGGAGATACAAACCCGTCGTAAAGAAAAGCAACCACACCAAATCTGAAACGTGGATTCAAAAAGGACATAGTTTCTCTCCAAAGAAGTCTTCCATTGTGCAAGAGAAAGCTACTCCTAAATCTAGTCTTCAGTGGAAACCAACGGGTCGGATCTTCACAGAAGTTGGTCTTAAGTGGATTCCAATAGAGAAGAGTGATGACACCTGTACCAGCACTAATGCTACTGTTCTACACGCTGAAAAGGAATTTGTTACTCCTAATTCTAGTATTTTTGCAAACTCTTCTTCTATGATTGCAGGTACAACAACGGATTCTGAACCAACTTCTCCTTCTTCAAAGGGTTCCAATTCTGTATATTCGATATCACCTTCTTCTGCTGTACAAAAGTCTATTTTGGATTATTCTCGAAAAACTTGAGAAAACTAAAAAAAAATATAATAAAACGTAAATATCCATAGAAAAACAAATTAAAAATGGAAAAACTTTCAAAATACCAAAAATATTCTTCTCGACATGTCTTTCAGTATCGATAATATGGACGTACCTAGAAATGTCGCTCAATAACGACACGGGTGTGTACATAAAGCTCGAATGAAAGTTGTAAATATTTTTCAAAACATGTCATTTCTTCTTTTAATAAAGGAAATTTTCTATTTTGGACAAATATTTCCAAACAACGGGTAGAGCAATCTATCACGGGTTGAGCTTGTCACAAAACATTCAACATTTTGAGCTCAACACAATGGCTTGTAATCACTTTCAGATTGCAACCCGGATCGATATGCACGTGGGAGTGTACGATTTAGTACCCTTACCCTCAGCAAAAGAAGAGAAATCTTCTTACACTTGAGTGGATTCGTCAAGACATTCAAAGTCTATGAACTCAAGTTTATGCTTTAGAAAAACCTTTCGACAAAAAGAATTGATTTTTCAAAAAGCATTGAACACAATTTTTTCAAGAATTTTTCAATGATATTCAAAATCTTTCAAAAATTGTGTGTTCAACAACTCCCATCCTCAAAAAGCGAAATGTGGATCATATCCTCACAATGACAATTCAATTGGATCAATTTTTGAGTGGGAGCATTTTAACTTCATGCAAAAGATTAACACATCTTTCTCCCAGAGATTTCAAGACTATTTTTTCAAAATATATTTTAATCAAATTTGGTATCTCTAATATCAAAAGATTTTATATATTAGAGATACGGGAGAAAATTTGATTAAAATGTGATCTAATATAAGACTCATGCACTTTAACTCTTACCTACATGTGCGAAACACTTTCGATTATCGATGCACATGTGAAGGGGGAGCATTTCTAAAACGACAAAACTAGCAAGGTGTTAAATGTTTTTCAAACACTTTGTTAGAATTTAAAGTGGTTTTCATGGTTACGATCAAATACCCACAACATCTTTAATTCACGACATTATTGGTGTCAAAAGGGTGGTTAGGTTTAAGTCCTATGATCCAACCAGAACCGGAGGGATCTTCCCAGGGACAATCCAATAGATTATTAGAAGTCCTTAGGAAAGATGGAGTAGAATGTGAACGTAGCTGAATGGATGGAGTAGAATGTGAACGTAGCTGAATGCCGACTAAGTACTGATGCTAGCACTGGAACAATCACAACAAGGTGCTAGTAATGATGTCTTGGTAAGCATTGAAGGGGTAGAAGAATGAAAAAGAAATGTAAGGATAAAGGGTGTAAAGAAAGAAGCCCTCCATACAACTTAGGCAGAAACCGGGTCAACTCATCATGAAGACAAACTCATCATGGACCCAGTGATGTGAAGCACAACCCTTTCCTAGCTACTCAGGCTTCTCTCAAAAGAAGTTTGTTTTATTGTCACGGAGATCAACACGACTTCTATTGACTTTCTCACTCCGAGATAGTTGATATTGAATAGGTGGCATCTGCTCCAGCCTCCGACCACTAAAAGTGCACAAATAGAGTCTAGAGCCAAGAGATCAATCAAATCTCGTTAGGACACACGGATGAAGATCAAGAGAGTCCTACGCTATATCCTTGCGATATTGCTAGAACACTCAGAGTGATACTACTTAGTATTCACAATGATGAGTGGAAATCCTTCCAGTGTTAACGTCAAACAACACTGTGGTAGGTCATATGCAAGATTCTTTATGAATTGAACATATGTAAAACTGAAAAGCAACAGTGGTTTGATTCTGAATTGATTCAAACTCGTTTCAGGTTTCTACGCAATATCTTTCTGGTCTTGCCAGAACATTCAGAGTGATATTCATTAATATTCACAATGACGAACGGAAATCCTTCTAGCGTCAACATCAAACAGCGCTACGGTAGGTGACTTGTGAGATTCTTATGAATCAAACTTGTGTCAACTGGAAAGCAACAATGGTAAGATTCTTAATGAATCAAACTTGTTCCAGGAATTTGAATTGACGACTTTAATCAAGCGGATATCTATCCAATTGATTCACTCTTTATGTTTGCAGTCTTGCTTTGAGATGGTCGAGTAAAGAGAACGGCTAGTACAGCCGCGAAACCCTGTCAAGGAGATTTTTAATTGAATCTACCTGATCACAGGTACGATATTTAATATCGTATAACGGTCTTCACCGACCGGAGGTAAAACGCTACCGATTTAGGACGAATGTCAAAGCCATTCAGTCTGTGTCTATGCTTTGTCTCGAGAAGGTGGCGTCACGGTGTAAACAGCAAAGTCAATGATTCAGAAACCGCATATTCATGCGTAAAGACATATTCAACAATTAATAGTGTGAGTATGTGGATGAAGACACAAGATCGCAAGATGGCAAAGACAAGTCAAGGATGATTTGAAGATCTCAAGCTTAAAGACAAAGTCGAAAGACAACGACAAAGGCTCAAAGATCACAGCATGAAGGAACAAGGCTACGATTACACGTTCAAGACTCATTTATGGCGAGATTAGTAATCTCTACAAATTTCCTAAATGACCAAGGTTTATGACCTCTCATTGGGGGAGATTGTTAGCCTCAAAATATTGAGCCAAACAAGAATGCTCGGTCATATGTTTATTATGTATCGTATTTTAGAACGATGTAATAGGTAGTATATTAGTCGTATTATACGGGCTTAACTTTAGGCTAAAGTTCATTAATAAGTAACTAAAGCCCAAAAGGAAAGCCCGACCCAAACCATATAGTCCATAAAGAAGCCCGCATGTGGGTGGACTATATATACTACCCTCCTAGCATGTTAGGAGGGTTGGTGATTCATTTTTCTTAATCTAATATTTCACAAGTTTACACACTTCTCTCTTTTTCTCTCTCTAGTTTCTCTCTCTACAATTCATCTCATATCTTCCTTTCTTTCTTTAATTCGTGTATTATATCATCATAATATTAGGGACAACATTCTTATTTATTCCTAGATTGAGGAAGAACATGAGAAGCATTTAAGTATAATTTTGGAATTGTTGAAGAAAGAAAAGTTGTATGCGAAGTTCTCTAAATGTGAGTTTTGGTTGAAATCAGTGCAATTTCTTGGGCACGTGATTGATAGTAAAGGTGTTTGTGTGGATCCTGCTAAGATTGAGGCAATCAAAGATTGGTCGGTACCAACAATACCGTCTGAAGTTCGCCAATTTCTTGGTCTAGTTGGATATTATAGAAGGTTTATCGAGAAGTTTTCACTAATTTCTAAACCATTGACTAAGCTTACTAAAAAGAATAAAAAGTTTGAATGGGGATTGGAAGAGGAAACTGCATTTAATACGCTCAAGGATAAGTTATGTTCTGCGCCGATTTTGTCTTTGCCAGAAGGATCTGAGGATTTTGTAGTGTACTGTGATGCGTCTCATAAAGGATTTAGAGCTGTGCTGATGCAAAGGGAGAAAGTGATAGCTTATGCGTCGAGACAATTAAGGAAGCATGAAGAGAGTTACACTACTCATGATTCAGAATTGGGAGCCATGATTTTTGCTTTGAAGCTGTGGAGACACTACTTGTATGGAACCAAGTGTGTGGTTTTCACTGATCATAAGAGCCTGCAACATATTTTGGATCAAAAGAAATTGAATATGAGACAAAGGAGATGGGTAGAATTGTTGAGTGATTATGACTGTGAGATTCGTTACCACCCTAGTAAAGCGAATGTGGTAGCTGATGCACTTAGTAGAAAGGAAAGAGATAAGTCTTTAAGAGTTAGAACTTTGACAATGATGGAAAGTATTGATCTGACAGAGATAATATTGAAAGCCCAAACTAATGGATTGAAGGAAGAAAACATTGAGGCAGAAAATTTGGGTAGAATTTTGAAACCGTTGTTTGAAGTAAGGCCAAATAGATTGAGATATTTTGGGAATAGGATTTGGTTACCATTGTGTCCGTCTGAGGAAGGTGCTTTAGGAGTGCGAGATTTAGTGATGAATGAATCTCATAAGTCTAAGTATTTAATACATCTTGGATCGGACAAGATGTATCAAGATCTTAAGAAAGTTTATTGGTGGCCGCATAAGAAGGCAGATATAGCCCAGTATGTTAATAAGTGTTTAACTTGTGCGAAAGTGAAGGCTGAACATAAAAAGCCATCTGGATTATTAGTGCAACCTGAAATTCATGAGTGGAAATGGGAGAAGATTACTATGGATTTTGTGACAGGTTTGCCAAGGAGTTCTAGTGGTTGTGATATGATATGGGTGATTGTAGATAGATTGACTAAGTCTGCTCACTTTTTACCAATGAAGAAGACATATAGTATGTATAGATTGACGACAATGTATGTGAAGGAGATGGTTTGTCGACATGGTGTGCCTTTGTTAATAATTTCATATCCTGATAGTAGATTTACTTCAGAGTTTTGGAAATCTTTGTAGAAAGCAATGGGAACGGAGTTAAGTTTGAGTACAACATATCATCCAGAGACTGATGGACAAAGTGAAAGGACGATTCAAACGTTAGAGGATATGCTTAGAGCGTGTGTGATTGATTTTGGAAATAGTTAGGATAAGCATTTGCCGTTGGTTGAATTCTCGTATAATAACAGTTATCATGCTAGTATTAAAGCCGCACCATTTGAGGCTTTATATGGACGTAAGTGTAGATCTCCAGTTTATTGGAGTGATGTAGGAGAGAGTCAACTGACTGGACCTGAAATGATATTTGAGACGACTGAAAAGATTGTGCAAATTAAGAAGCGTTTGTTATCTGCCAGAAGTAGACAAAAGAGTTATGCTGATAATAGAAGGAAACCGTTAGAATTTGAAGTAGGATACATGGTTATGCTAAAAGTATCTCCATGGAAAGGAGTTATTCGTTTTGAAAAGAGGGGAAAGTTGAGCCCGAGATACATTGGACCATTTAAGATTATCCAAAGGATTGGATTGGTTGCTTATAAGTTAGAGTTGCCTGATGAACTAAAGGCTATTCATAATACTTTTCATGTGTCTAATCTAAAGAAGTGTTTAGCAGAAAGGGATTTGGTGATTCCATTAGAGGAAATTCAACTTGATGATAAGTTTCATTTAGAGATTATGGATAGGGAAGTTAAGAAATTGAAGCATAGTAGGATTCCAATTGTGAAAGTGAGATAGAATTCTAGAAGTGGACCAGAGTTTACCTGGTAACATGAGGACTTATTTAAAAATAAGTATCCTTATTTGTTTATAGGGGATTAAGCGCCAAGGACGTCGCTCTTTTTATGAAGGATGGGACCCGATAACCTGAAAACGAGGTCATTGCTTAATCTTATTTTATGACTATTTTTGAAATTTTTGAAGAGTTTGAATGATATTTATTTTTGAAGGTTTAAGTTTAAACCGATATTGGAAGACTTATATTTTATATTTAATAAGTATAAGGAGTATTAGCAAGTGTGATGTCGATGGATGCCTAATATTTTACGTTTTATTGTTGGTTGTTCGATGTTTGTCATTTTTGATGTTTTCTTTTTAAATGACATGTTAAGTCGAGTCGGAAGTCGATATTATTATATTTGATGTACGTTTTAACTTTTGAAAAGTATATTTATAAAACCCGAGCCCCGTGAATATTTTCAAAATTGACTAATAGTCATTTCCTGCTTTTTAGCTAACTATTTTCATTTTGGACCACAACTATTTCAAATTTACAACAATGGCCGCTCCACGACCATATAAAAGCTTTATTACCTAATTTCACATAGAAACAATCTAACACAAAAAATTTTCCTCTCACTTCTTTTCTTTAAACAAACCGTCACCCCCTAGCTCACATATTCAATTTTCATCAAAAATCTATTATGATCTAAGCTAAAACAACACAAGACGCATCTCTATAATTGTAAAAGATCATTTTGATGTTAAATTTGGGTACATGCATGAGGTTTCATTTTTTTAGGTTTGGTAGGTGAGAATTATGATCATGCATGTGGTTTTTGTGATGATCAAAAGGTTTTTATGCTAAACTTTATGTTAAAAACTTGATTTTGATTTTAGGGTTTTGATTTTGATGATGGTACAAGTGCTATGGTTGATATATGTTAGTATTAGGGTTATGGAATGATCATAACTATGGTTGGTTTTGGCTAGAAACATGATTTCATGCAAGTTTTGAAAGGGTGTTTTAGATCAGTGGGAAAAACTGTATTTTTGAATATCTTATGATTTTGTTTAGGATTAACCAATTGCATAGGGTTGTAGAGAATTCGATTAGCTTCGATTTGATATAAAGTAGAGCTTCTAGCTCCAAACGAGCGTGAAGTTATGATAGTTTGATTATTCGTGTACCGGGAGACAAGTATCGGCACGACATATAGTTGTTGTCAATATTTGGATCGAATCTCGGGGACTATAAGTTGAAGTTTTGAAATGAGTCACATACTGATGAAGAATTATAAACCCTAGACGGTGAGTCTATTTTCAAACCTAAGTGTCGGTTTTGTAAATGGAGTCGTTTATAGAAGTTAAAACGGTTGTATGAATTGATAACGTAAAACTGTCCGGTTTTTGTAGTTTGAAGATGAGTTGGTTAAGGAACTTTAAAAGTAAAGTCATTTGATAAACTTGTTAGAGGAATTTCTATAGATAGTAAGTTAGTTCCTCGAGTCGTTTCATAAACGTTTGACGAGTCTAAATGGGGTAAATGAGCTAGTATATATGGTATGTGCCGGTGGATTTTGTCGAGAGTATAAAATGGTAAAGTAAATGTGTAGAAGAGTGTGATAGTATTACTTGTATCGTTTTCTCTCGAGTTTGTTGTGATTTTATGAGTTTGAGTTTGATATTATTATGTATGATTTATTTCCCCAATCATTATTAATGAACGCGCCTTATTTGATAGGTAGCGGTTCTCGTGTTTGAAAGGCATTCTCTATCATCGACGATCATCTTGCTAGGTCTCTTATACTAAGGCGAGTCTGTAGCCTCGCTTTTCATGCTAGCTACTAAATTTTTTAATACCCGCGAGGGGGATACATGCTATTTGAAAATAAATGAACACTAGTCATGAGTAATTGTTGGACCCGAATGATGCCTATGTTGTTTACATTGTATTGAGTACCTTGTTGCTAAAGACCCTAAATTCATGAACCGTTAACTATGTTCTGACCTGATGTTGTGAGTTGGGAATTGCCGCTTATTCAGATGATAGTACTATTGGGTTGACCAACCTATCTGAGACCAGGGCTTTACGTTGAGTAACCTATGGGAAGGATAATTTACGAGAATGAGATTTGGGTATATCTAGCAACTGATAGTCTAGAGGGGCAATGGTTTTTTTATCTAGTCATGCTTGCATTTGGCGTGGGTGACTAATTGGTTAAGGGGTCGGTGTCATGAGCTTAAATACAATGTGTTGCCTTGAAATAGATTGTGTGTACCACAATTCTATTAATGATTATGATTGATTTTATTCTTGTGTTCAAATGTGATTTGATAAACCTATGGACTCGCTTAACATTATTGTTGACTCGTGTAAGCATGTGTTTCAGGTAATCGAAGGTGATTGATGGCGGAGCTTTGCCGTAGATGTTGTGGGTTGGTAATACAAGGCTTTTACCTAGTATAAAAATTAAAGTTCGTTGATGTATGTCTAATCGAATTGATCTGGTTTAACTATATGACTCAGTCGTTCTTTGGTGAAATAAAAGTTGTGTCGTTGTAGTATATTAAAAATGCAAAACAATTAAAGTAAAATGACGGTAAAGTAAATCTAAGTCTAATTAAAAATAAAGGATGCAATATTAAAAACTTTGAAAAGTAAATTGATTAAATGACTTAAAATTAAAGCGTGATGAAAATTAAAATTTGACAAAGTATTAAAATGTAAACTTAGAAATTAAACAAGACAAAATATGAAACAAACCTAATCGGAATACATTCCGATCGGAATATGATCGGAATAATAAACCTACCTTTTGATCGGAATGTGGCCTCGTCGGAATAACCCTTACCTTCCTGATCAGAATATGATCGGAAAGAGGTCTCGTCGGAATACACCCCACCAATCGGAATGAAATCAGAGACACCCTTGTCGGAATGTGTATCGGAATCCAATATCGGAATGCAACCTAAGGAGATCTCATTGGAATGTGGTACCTAGGTCCCATCGGAATATCTTTAACACCCCCAAATTTACACGTAGCGGAATACATCTTTGGGTGCTAAACAATGATACAACAACACATAATTTATAAAGAACGACTCGAAAAGAGACATTTTAGATTTATCGTTCCTAAAACATTTGTCAGAGTAGCGTAGTCCCAAGTAATAGTTACCAAAAGATAAGTTAAAACAACATATTAGTTTGTTTTAAAAATGGAACAATAAATAAATCAAAGAGTTTGAACAACATAGCAGTGCACAACTTCATTCTCGTGACCTCCAAGCTTCCACTTCTTGATTCCCTGAAATACATGTGAGTAAAACAATCAGCAAAAATGCCGAGTGAATCTATAGGTTTATATAATCATTTTTGAACACAAGCAAAGATTATAAGTTCGTGGCATGCTTAAAGGCAACAAGCATCAAATAATAATTCGCATCAATAATAATAATTGTATATAGCATAAATTGCAATAAGCTCATGGAACCGAGCCCTTAGACACTCCCTTTAGAGGTCTGATAAGACAGGAGATTTATTAATTTTCGGTTACCTCCAGATTATTGGTACATTGCCGTATACCTGACTTCTCAATACAATATGCTCAAACAGTGTGGAGGTCGGGCCTAAGCTTCTATGACAAGTCCACAAAAACTGAACCGGGGCGGCTTCCCCCATAGATCTATTAATTGTACTAGCGGTTAACCCATCATAGGTTAATTAACGGTCCATAATTGAGGTTTTAACAAAGGCAATCACTTAATGCAATTTAAAGGCAACCACGGGTCCATTCATAGAGGGACAAAGCATACCATAAAAATTTTGTGTTCTAAGTTTATAAAACATGTATTCCCCCACGCGGGTTTAAAATCATTTAATAACTAGTATAAAGCGAGGCTATAGACTCACCTTTAAGTTAACGGAACGGATGACGGATGAACAATGGAACCGGGCTGTAGAAGAGTAGATAGTAGCATTCCAAGGCGATTCGTGACCTAAAAAAGTGATCACGACCCTTAAGTACGCGTTTTATATGTTTATAAAACAATTATACGAAAATAATTCGATAAAAATGTATTACGGGAAAAATTTACACCTACACCTAAGTCAAAGTGAACTAAGACTAAACAAAGCTTACAACCTGTAGGAATTATGTATTCTACATGTTATAAGTGTTAAACCAAGTATCCAATATGGTTTGCACACAAAACGCCTCAAGTTTACATAACAAAAGACGTAAAAGTCAAAATGATTCGGCGGGACTGTTTTGAGAAGAGTATATCTCCCAACCATAAATCCAATGATTTTGGGATTTAAACCCCTGGAACACACTTGGAATCTAGTTTCCAAAATATCCAACCATTCGATCTAAGAGTTTACGAAACTTTCTAAAAGTCCAAAACACTAACAGCCCTACCTTAAGAACTTAATGGTCAAACTGCACTAATCAAACTTGGGACAAAATAACCCGTTAACCTATAAGGTTTAAGGGACTGAGATTTCCACCATTGGAAAGCCTCATGATTCTACTTTCGGCCCATACCAACCACGAGTAAATAGCTACTACCAATTAGCGGGAAAGTTACATTCTTTAAAAGGTTACAAAATCAGAATTTTGTTTTTAAACTCGGGTTTACCGTTTTAGTCATAAAAACCATTTGGTGATAGCTATTAACATGAGGTCAGTGGGAGGACTTCAAAAATGATCTCTACTACTGAAACAAACCTTAAAATGCACAAATAGAGGTCAATAACCTTTAGGCACAAGCTATGTAAACCTGCTGTCCTAGAATATGCCTTTCGACCTTAAATAGGTCATAACTTCCTCATCCGGAGGAGTTGAGTGCCTATCCAACTCACCACTAACATGTAAAAGGCCTAAGGAACCCATTTAAGCTGTAAAAAGTGCAGGTCACAGTAGAAAATATGTGAGTTTTGGGCTCACATACCTGCTGTCCGAATTTTGGCATCATAACATCTATACCAAACAACCTCTAATTCATTATCAACAATCCAAAACACATCTTATATCAACCTAATTCCATAAAAACACTATAATTCAATGTCATGCTTGATCAAAAATCAAAACCCACCTAAATTAAATATTCAATCAAATATGCTAATCACCATAATCAAACACTAGAAATCAACAACATGATCCCTATGGGATCATGCTTAGGCCGCGGCACCACTAACCCACCATGGGTGATCATGGTTAAAATTCTTAACAATTATACAAGTATAAACACTAATCAACCTATTGCATGTTCATCTCATTGATCAAAAATGCAAGAACATCAATTATTAGGTTTTATGATTTTCTTAAAAATCAATGCATGTGCAAATAAATAATGGGTTTATGTTTAGGATTTACCAATGATGATTTTGGTATGTTTTGATAGAATGGTTGATGAAGAAAAGTGATGGATGGGGCTGTTTTTGGTGTGTGTTCGTAGCACAGAGAGAACAAGGAGAAGTTTAGTTTATTTTTGGTAAAACAATTACTGGTAATGTGTTTCAGGGTGTTTGTTGGTCGACGGGTAAGAAGAAAAGAAAAGGGAAAATGGGCTTGGCCCATTACTAAGTTACTTATTACTAAGCAACTAAAGCCCAAAGTTAAAATTACTCCTAGCCCGACTCGATTCCTAAAAGTCGCTAATAAATCCTATTCGGTGCAAATTTATTTACGTAAATACAAAATTTATAAAATAATATTTTTGACTAAATATAGTCGAATTATGTCGCCGTCGGTTCCCGTTCCATCGATCCGTCACGTTTTATAAAATTTATGCGAGAAAGCGTTTAAATCAATTTTCATGACTTAAATTAAAACGGAAAAATATATAAAAATTTCCATAAATCCAAATAAATCATTTTAAATGAGTAGAAAAATAATTAAAATATAATAGAATTAAAATTCACGAGAAAATAAATATGACCTTATTTTTACGGGTTTTACATCCTCACCACCTTAAGGGAGCACCGTCCCGGGGCTCGTTTCTTCTTATACACTATTTCTCGAGATTTATTTTAAACTCAGAATAAAATAATGATCTTCAATATAAGTAACATAGTGAGATAGAATGAGTTCGTTAAACGCATAAACGAAAATGATGTGCTAAAATGATTTAAGGTTAACGATCGACGAGGGACCTCGAATCACGTAACCGTAAAACATAATAATTCACAATACTAGGAAAATGAAGGCGAAGAATGAATTAAATATTAACATTAAAATAACGTTTTTCACAATTATCCGTCCCGGATTTGTATTACCTTAAAACTCAGTTGAGGTACTTTCTTGATAAAAATGATATATTAAAAATAGAAGTAAAATAGTTTCAAAGTTTTATTTTGGTCGTCTTAAGAAGCTTTGAAAGAATGACATGAATTTATTAATTAAACTCGTATTGATGGTTTCAATTAGATAATATAATTTCCAAATTAAATCATGAAGGATCGTATTTTTCTAAGGATTAGGCATTGCATGGTTAATCTATTGATATGGATGGAAATGGGAAGAACTTAGAGAGAGAAAGAAGAGAGAGAAAGGAGAGAATGAAGAAGAAAGATGGATTATTGAAATGAAAGTGTTCAACAACCCCTCCTAACATGCTAGGAGGGGGGTTTATATAGCCCACCCTACATGTGGGCTATATGGGCTATATTGGATCACGAGCCCAATATCATTGGAGTGACCGATCCTTTCTAAATACGTAAAAGCGTATTTCCAACAATCTCCCCCAAAGGGAGGTCACTCCAAGTTACAATGTCCTAAATAGTCTATAGCTCGTGATCTACGCTAATAATGATGTGACCGAGACTTTCCTTGGAAAAACGTATTTCCAACAATCTCCCCCAAAGGGAGGTCACACCATTTTACAAAATCTTAAACCTAGCATACTATGCTTGAGTCTTCGATCTTGTACTTGTGAATATGCTTGATGTGATCTTTGACTCTAGCCTTGAGCATGTTTCCTTGCCTTGATCTTGTGCATTCATCACTTGTGATATTCGCCTCTTCGTAACTTCATGTTCCACATACTTATACCTTTATAATTCTTGAAAGCTTCAGAGTTTGATACAGCGGAAGACTTGACCTTCAGACTTTCTGGAATTCGTTGAAGTACTGAGTGTATGCAGTATAAGCATGTGGTGACGACTTCTTCTGGATTGTACCCCGCAATGCCACCTTCTTGTTACGCTGCATAAGACAGTTAGCAACAAAACATATACACGGATGAAATGGCTTTGAACATTTCATTCTAAATCGGTAGCATTTTACCTCCGGTCGGTGAAGACCGTTGGACGATATTAACTATCGTACTTGTGGCAGGTAGTTTCAATTAAGAACCTCCTTGACAAGATTTCGCGGGTAAACCCGTTCTCTTTATTCGACCGTCCAAAGCTGACTGCGAACATAAAGAGTGAATCATTTGGATAATAATATCCGCATGATTTGAAGCCGTCAATTCATGTTCCTGGAACAAGTGAAGTTCAATTAAGAACCGCACCATCGTTGCTTTCCAGTTGTCACGAGCTTGATTCGTATAGAATCTTGCAAGTTACCTACCAAGTGTTGTTTGAGGTTAACACTAGAAGGATTTCCACTCATCACTGTGAACACTAAGGTATCACTCTGAGTGTTCTGGCAAGATCACTAAGATACTGCGTAGAGGCCGGGAACATGTTTAAATTCATTTAAGAATTAAATCACTTTTTCTTTCCAGTTATCACAAGTTTGATTCATAAAGAATCACACAAGTCACCTACCATGAGCTTTTTGATATTCGCTCAAGAAGGATTTCCATCTTCATTGTAAATACTTTCGTATTACTCGGATGTTCAGGCAAGATCATGAAGATTTTGCGTAGTAATCTTAAGATCTTTCTTACTTTTTCACAGTGTGTGAAGAAGCAAGGAAATATGAAAGTGTGTCCTAATGAGATATTTGATGATCTCAAATGACACTAGACTCGATCGTGCATTTTGGATTTTAGTGATCGGAGGCTGGAGAGGAGTGCCACCATTTCAATACTAATTTATTCGGAGTGAATAAATCAATAGATAATGCGTTGTCTCCGTGTGATTAAAAACAATATCTTTTGAGAGATATCTGAGTTAGCTGGGATGGGTTGTGCATTGCATCACTGGGTCCATGATGTCTATCTTCAATATCAAGAATCATTAAAAATGATCTCAATAGCATATGTATTGACCCGGTTTCTGCCTAAGTTGTAAGGAGGGCTTCTTTCTTTACACCCTTTATCTTTAAATTCTTTTTCATTCTTCAACCCCTTCAAATCTTACCAATACGTCATAACTAGCACCTTGTTGTGATTGTTCCAGTGCTAACTTAAATACTTTGTCGGCATTCAGCTACATTCACAATCTTTCTCCATCTTTCCTAAGGACTACTATTTCTAGCTATGGAATGTCCTTGGGAAGATTCCTCCGGTTCTAGAGAAATCATTGGACTCTAACCTAGCCTACCATCCTTATGTCACCACAATCTTCACCGTCATGAATAGAGATGTTTTGGGTAAGTGTATGTCACCATGAAATCCATTTTGAAGTGCAAATCCATTTTGCTCCCCCTTAACATATGCCACGATATCCGAAAACATTTCGCACATGTCGGGATGAGCTAACACGTTTAAGTCAAACCATTTGTGATTAATCATTTCCCATATTAAATCACATTTTCTCCCCCATATTAAAAATATTAACCCAATCGATGTTTTTAATATCAGTTGATTTAATAGCATTTTAAGA
Organism: Glebionis coronaria; assembly: GCA_025667525.1. NCBI lineage: Eukaryota > Viridiplantae > Streptophyta > Magnoliopsida > Asterales > Asteraceae > Glebionis > Glebionis coronaria. The sequence goes on from JANFOE010000393.1 coordinate 110,156, forward strand.
AAATTTGGGAAGAAAAATGCAAAGCCGATTATCTTCATGAATTACACAAGCTCCCCCTCAAATTAATGAGGGACTACTTGAGACGTAAATTAAATACCTTTTAAACACAAGTGTAAGGTATTTATCACATGCCAAGATCATATATGATAATGAATTCACAAGATTAGTAATTTACGAGGTTGGACCTGAATGATGGAGAACATCATATGAAAGAATCACATGGTTCTTGTTCACGAATGTTGGTCGCCTCGTCATGTCTAAAGTTATCTCTTGACTCAATGTGTATGATTGATATCGTTGTCTTGACACCAATATGTGAACTTGGCACTCTCGGCATCAAGGATTCTGAATGCTGGACATTTGCTCCCCCTCAACTGTTGACCCGTATTCTATTGAAAGAGCTGTAGTCGTCGTTTGAGTAGTCGCATCGTCGAGTATGTAGATATCAATTGTAAATTGCTACGGTTGGTGGAGATGATAACTTCATAAAAACAAGATTTCTCTTGTTTTAACAAATAAATGCACTGACACGTACATAAATTTGTGTTAGATTGTGTTATTACGTAAACACAATCCCTTACATGGTTATAAAGTAAACCATGCCCGAGAAAATTAATTCCCGTTGTTGAGTCAAAGCTTTCCGGTGAAATGCTTGACTTGAGTATGAAAAACGGGTTACTATCTTAAATAATAGCAAACCATTTTGAGCATGTTTTAAAACATTTGAACTTCTGCTCGAACTTTATTTACAACCCCGTGTCATTATTGAATGACATTTCTAGTATCGTAAATATTATCGATTCCAGAAGACATGCTCTTTTTATCAAAACATTTTTGAACACACAATTTTGAAAGATTTGGAAAAAACCTTTTTGAGAAATTCTCGAAAAATTGTGTTCAAAGTTTTGAAAAACCAATTACTTGAGCTTAAGATGTTGAATATCTTACAAAACGAGCTCAAGTCCGAGAAGTTGTAAACTTCCCGTTGTTAAGGATAAGTTACCATCGACGATAAACTTTCCTTTTAACCGAGGAACGAGTTCTAAGCTGACATTTACTTAGAAATCATTTTCATGAGCTTGAAAACTTTGACTGTTTTAACGGAAAGCTCATGACCGAGAAAGGTTAATTTCTCGTTATGAGGAAAAGTTCTCTTATTTAAAAGATACACTTTCCTTTATGAGCTTAAAACTTCGAATGTTTTAATACAAGCTCATGACCGAGAAAGGTTAATTTCTCGTTATGAGGATAAGTTATCTAAAAAGATAATCTTTCCTTTATTTAAAGTTCGAGTTACAGTCTGAGATTTAACTGTAAGTCATTGTGCATGAGCTTAAAAACTTCGAATGTTTTTATTATTAGCTCATGCCCGAGAAATATTAATCTCTCGTTGTAAGGATTAGTTATCATCGGCGATAACCTTTCCTTTATTTGAAGAACGGGTCATCATCTGATATTTAATGAAGAGCCTTATACACGAGCTTAAAACCTTTGAATGGTTTTAGGATAAGCTCGTGTCCAAGAAAACTTAATTTCTTGTTAAGAGGGTAAGTTATCGTTGCGTAGATAAACTTCCCTGTCTCTGAAGTCTGGGTCATCGTCTGTCATTTAACGAGGAGCCATAGTGCATGAGCTTAAAAACTTCGAATGTTTTTAATATAAGCTCATGCCCGAGAAAACTTAATTTCTCGTTGTTAGGATAAGTTTATCATCGGCGATAAACATTCCTTTCTTTGAAGATCGAGTTATAGTCTGTGATGTGACTATAAGTCCTTTGTACACTGTAAGCTTAACTGCAAATCCCCTGAGACACTTGTTTCTTAGATATTAGCTTCTTCAGCAACCAAACTCTAAGAGTGTCCTTAATTGAATGGTATACAATGATTGGACCGCTTCGTTCTTTTGGAACATCCTCTTTGGTACCTGCATTCTCATTTGGAATTTGCATGCTTTGATATGGGTTAGCGATATCTATCTTAGAAGCAAGTGGGGGTTCACAGTTTTCTTTTCTTGTGCTAGAGGTGACCTGAGGAGATGATTCACTTGTCTTAGCTGGTAAACGTTTCCTTTTATAGAAAACCTTAAGTTCAGGCTTAAGTAATGTATCCTCCTTTTCAATTTCCTCCCTAGTAGTCTTAGTAGTATCAGAGACTATCCTAGTTAAAGGGCACTCGTTTCCTACAAGAGTGAAAGTTCTACCAGTGGGGCGCTACATTTTACCAACGGGTTTGATTTTAGCTACCCACTGGGATTTAAGTCTAGCACGGGAGTTCACCTCATTAAGTATTTTCTTGATACAAGAATCATGATTTGCCGTAAAGACACATTTTCTACATGTTTTACAAGTAGCATATTTAATGTCCGAGTAAGATCTAGAATTCTTGTACGATTGATTGATGCTCCTAGGATTTGACATGCCACAGTTAGCAGTGTTGGGTAATCTAGAAGGCATCTGTCTAGGTTTGAAAGTCTTATCTCTTACTTGTGTCTTTTGAATAGCTTCCCTTAGACCAGATTTATGGTGAACGTCATTTGAACTAGTTCTAGACGTGGTCTTGGTATTTTTAGAGAAACTAGAGGCAATCATGTGATTAGGTCTTGCTAAAGCTGTTTTGGTCACATTGGGCCTAGTTGCTGGAGTGACTGGTCTAGAAAGATGAACCAAATCAACTTGGGAGGCAAACCGCGGTCTCGAGGATTGTGGTCACTCGGATCTAAATGCAGTCGGTTGTCTGACGAACTGATTTGTAGGCGGTTTCCCCAAGATTGATGGTTTTTCAAGGTTAGTGTCCATACTAGGTCCTCTAGTTTTCCTTAATTCATTTCTCAATGCAGCTATAGCAAAGACCTTTTCCTGAACTTGAGCTTTTAAAGTCTCATTCTCTTTGAGCAATTCATCTTGGGATGCCAACTTAGATTCAAGCAACTTAATTTGTTTAAAAATATTATCCTTTTCAGCTTTAGAATCTAGAACAATTTGATCCAATTTACGTTCAAGAACAAGGTTTGACTTTTCAAGTTTTTCAAAATAAGTTTCAAATTTCTCCGTTTTCTTTGAAAATTCAATTTTGGCATCCTCAAGCTCTTTGGATTGCTGAGCTAAAATCGTTTCAAGCTCTTTAATCCCAGAATCATAATTATTTAAAGAAGCAGTCATAAGACACTTATCATAATGTTTAGCATTTTGAACACTTTCTCCCCCATTATGATTCACATCGGATGAATCAGAAGTGGTATCGCTATCACTCTTTTCCATCCCATGTTTGGCATAATTAGGTTCAGAAATCTCAACATGCTGTATATTGTTGATACTTGGCACCTGAACAGTTGGTGTTTGTGACTTGCTGCTTGTTTCATGCGTTCCTCCTGATTCCTTGCCATTGCTTACCTTGACGACCAAACTGGCACCTATTTCTTGCACGGGGCAGATGTAATCATCTTTTGACGACAATTTGAAGCATGTCTCTCTCTCATGTTCATGAGGTATTGCTGCATTCAATGACTTAGACGACTCCTTGATTCTTTGAATCTGACCCTTTTTCAACCGTATCTCGTTGTAATTAACTAACCTGACCTCAATACACTTCTCAAGTATATTTACGTGATTGAGTAAACCACTTCTAAAAGTTTCAGTCTGGCAGCCCGTATGCAAGTTGAAAATCTGATGAAGGATTGGAGTCGAATAATCAAAAGGAGGTACCATTGTTGAGGCAAAGAAATCCTTAAACTGAGTGCGAAGGATTTCTAGACATATCTTTGCTTTAACCTCATGAAGATTTTCCCTTTCAAGTTGCAACCGTAACTCATTCAAATTATTGAAAATCTTCTCTTTAAAATTATCCACTTTGCCAAAGAATATTTGAACAGTGGCTGGAAGTTCAGTCATGTTGTGCGGATAAAGAAGTGCAAGATGTGTCTTGAGCTCGTGAAAGATTTCCAATGTTTTTTGATGTAATCTGATCTTGTTGAGTTCCATGTGTTGCAGTTCTTCCTCTTGAACTGTCGAATTCGACGATTCCATTGAATGTCGATGAAAGGTAGGTGTGATTGTGGGTGTATCCGGGATTTTATGAATCGTGAATAAACCGAAAATTGAATTCACGGGATTTTTGAAACCAACAAAGAAGTCGTAAAAGTTCTTGGAGAAAACCTTGATTGGAGATATAAAACGATGCGTGAAATCCTTTAAATTTGTCTGAAGTTCAACACTTTGTAAAATTGCGTTGTCGTTTAAGCACTTTCGTTGGTAAAAAAAAATGAAAATATACCCGAGTACTTCCAATAATAATACCCGTAAAATTTTTTAATAACCTAATAAAATACCCTGATAATATACCCGAAAATTACTTTAAAGAAAATAATATTGAAAATACTCGAGCCCACTTATCCCTCAAAGATATAGTTGTCAAAATAGAAGCAGAGTAACAACATTACTTTTTAGTTCGAAAATTACTTTAAAGAAAATATAGTTGTCAAAATAGAAGCAGAGTAACAAGATTACTTTTTAGTTCGAAAATTACTTTAAAGAAAGATAGTTGAAACGTGTAACAAGATTGGTACACACGTGGCTGTCTTAAGCCCACTCCTTGTTGCTTTGTTTTGTCCGCCCCCTTTTCTTTAAATAAATCACAAAACCCAAATCACATTTTCGTCTTGGTTCCCCCACTGACTTCTTCTCTCTCCCACCTAAAAATATAAAACACCAATCTAAACCTCCGCCCCCTTTTGTTTATCCATCTCTCAGCCAATCTTAAATCTAAATAACCCCAATCTAAACCTAATTTCTCACAGTATCCAAGCTATTTATACACTTGAATAACCCTACACGAATCACAATGATTCGTTTCTTTTTGGTCTGATATAACCCACAAGTAACTTTCGAACCAGGAGTAAATTTGGGAGCCAGAGATCTTCGAAGAATCAAGAAGACCGTATGAATAGTCTTAGATCACGACCATGATCTCGGGTAGGTGATTTTTTATGTTTTTTGTGTGTGTTAGATCTGTCGATGATGTTTTTAAAAAACAAAGAACAGAGATCTAGATAAAAAAAGTTTGATCGAGTCGAGAGAGGTTGGTTTGTGAGTCTGTTGGGTGTTTTGTTTTAGTGTTGAGTGAGTCTAGTTAGGATTCGAGAGAGGGTGAGAGTGGAGAATGTTGTGTTGCGAGGTTGATTTTTGTGGGTGAGAAGAGGTGTTAGAGTGAGACGAGGTTCTGGGTGTGGGTCTGTGGTGGTCTTTGGTTTAGGAGTCAGGTCTTTGTGTTGTGTGAGACTGAGGGTAAGGGTGAGGGAGTCGAGGGGGAGGGTCGAGAGAGTCGAGGGTGTTGTTTTTAGTCTTGATTCTTTGAGGCTGTTGGTCCGAGAGTCTAGTCTTTTGTCACTTGGTTGGGTCGAGAGGAGTGAATGAGTCTTTTTGTTCTAGTTATCAAAACTTAACCATCGGAATGTCACACATAAAAGACCATCGAAATGTCAAAAACAAAAACACCATCTGAATACAAGCAGTCGAAATGTGATCGGAAAGACCTTGTCGGAATGTGATCGGAAAGACCTTTGTCAGAATGTGATCGGAAAGACCCTTGTCGGAATGGTGTCAGAATGAGATAGGGAAGACCCTTTTCGGAATACCAAAAACACAAATCTGTCGGAATGATTTAAAAACCCTTTTCCGATGGAACCAAAAACAAAGACAGAATGAAACAAAAGTTTTGATAAACACATAACTGATACTTTTAATAAAATAAGATAAAATAAAATAAATAAATAAAAAGCTGATAAAATAAGATAAATAAATAAAAAACTGATACTTTTTAATTTTTGTGACAAAAAATTGATAAAAAAATTATAAAAAAGAAACAAACTGATACTTTTTGTGACAATAGAAACTAATATATTTAAAGAATGGTATCTGAATAAAAAATGTGATCGTGACCAAAAAGAATAAGATAAACTTTAAAAGAAAGAAAGAAAAAAATTAAACTTTACCAAGACAATAGATTAAAACGCGTCAATCCGAAGAATCAACCATGCTCTTGATACCAATTGAAGGATCGTATTTTTCTAAGGATTAGGCATTGTATGGTTAATCTATTGATATGGATGGAAATGGGAAGAACTTAGAGAGAGAAAGAAGAGAGAGAAAGGAGAGAATGAAGAAAAAAGATTGATTATTAAAATGAAAGTGTTCAACAACCCCTCCTAACTTGCTAGGAGGGGGTTTATATAGCCCACCCTACATGTGGGCTATATGGGCTATATTGGATCACGAACCCAATATCATTGGAGTGACCGATCATTTCTAAATACGTAAAAACGTATTTCCAACAAATCATTATTAGGAATATAAATTAAACCGGTAATTTCATTACATTAAAAGTAAAGTATGATAAGTCACTTACTTCAAAAGATAGAGCATAATTTCATTTTAAAACATTAGTTTTAGTTATACAAAAGATGATGTATGAATTTGACCTTTTACTTGTGATAGTTATTTCGATAGTTAAAAACCATTGGAAAATGTATAAAAGTTCCATAAAAATTTAATAATACGTTGTAGAAATACATAAAGGTTTTATTATTTCAAAATAAACATGAGATATATTCGGGTTTCAAAATGTGACAAGATTACAAACGAAGACGAATGGAAATAATGGTCAACAATTAGTACGAAATCAATGGTACAAAAGGGGACGAAGCAAATGTCGTATGAATTCTTAAAGAGAATAATAAAATAAAGGCGTTGATGGTAAGACGATAAGAAATAATAGATTAAACAAGTTGTCAATTTTGTTAGTGCGGTTGATGGTTCACCAATATCAGCTCGTTAACTTAGCGGTGGTCGATAGATGATCGGAAAGAAGATCCATACAAAAATTTTAATAAATAAAAATCCTAATAATCACTTGTAATTAAAACAAATCAAATGAACGATGTTAGTGTTTAAAGAGAGAAGTCAAAGCACGGTTCACAAGAGTAGATTTCGAGACAAACGAGAGTGACGGACGTCATCCCGGATATACGGAAATCACTCTAGTGATAATTCATTATTCACGTGCGGAGACATTCTAAAGATATACCCAGTCGCATAAAGAAGATTGGACGAGAAGGAAGGATAAAACATTGAGACTTTCAAGTCATTTATCAACAGTCAGTAATTAGACGAACGGTCAAAAGAAATCAGTTATAAGATAAAATGAAGTAACAAGTGGAAAAACGATCGTCGAGTAAAACGTATTCGTAAGCGCGTAATTCGTTCAAGAGAAGGTAAGAAAACGTATGCGGATGCATAGAAATTGCGCTAGTTGCATGAAATATAAAGGTTTTTAAAACTACTTTTCACTTTATTTCATTTTATTTATCTTTATCATAATACAAGTAAAAAGTTGATTATTATCCAGATTTTTAAGGTGACTACTATTCAGCCTAGCATGGCTCCTTCTAAATTAGACATAGGTGATCAGGCCATGTATAATCTAGGAATAGCAATGTAATGCTCAGTTTCGTCGAAAAGTATTATGTTTCTTATGTTTATATATAAACCATGCCATTTGTAAAATGGAATTTAAAAATAGTTTATAATTTATAGGATACAAGTAATTGGCGAGATTTTTAAGCAATAGCTCAAATGTTATAAAAATTATTTCATAATATCAAAGTAAAACAATTTATGAAAATAATTGTAATAAAAATGTCAATTAAAATTATAAGGTGACATTTTGATGAAGTATATAATAACCAATGGTTTGCAAAAAGTTGCAAATAACAGCTTATAGGAAAACCAATGAAATGGTCACGAGTTAATAAGGTTTCAAAAGGTTATAAGGTTTAGACGAAAACGCCATGAGACAGGTGATGAGAATGTCGAAGAAGAATGTGAAGGCAAAACTTCAAAACTCAACCCAAATCAGTGGAAGGTTAGAAGAAAATAAAAATAAAATAACATCGAATGACAAATGAGTCATATATATAAAATGAATAAATCAACACATGTGTGTATTCTATGTAAGATACTCGACACAACATGTTTTTAAGAAAGTATATTATTCGTTTTCAAATTACACAATTAATCCGGTAATTGCTAATCCTGTAATGTTTATATTTTTAAACATTTTCACATGCAACCAATATTCGTTAGTTGTAAAATAATATTCGTTAAAATTTTACGACCTCGAATAAAATCAAAACTGCTTAGAAACGTTTAAAACTCATGTTCCGAATTTTCTATCAGATTTGACTTTTAGATATAAGCCGATTAATTGACCCGATAAACGACATCTCCAAGAATCGGAGTCTAAAGCGTTTTGATGCAAAACGATGTTTCAGACGACTTTCTAGTTTTACCCGAGACCTGAAACCCAACATAAAATGACCAAAATACACCTGCAAGTTCTGTGCAGGTTTGACTATTTTACTATAAAATGCAGATTTAACTTTAAGTTTTGACCCGTCTATATTCGTTTTCAGAACTGGTTTCCTCGCGGTAGAAGTGAAACGACATTTTAAACAACTTTTTAGTTTTACACGAAAGTTGAAACGAACCAGTACTGGAAGATTTTCCCATTTTTCGTTACTGCATCAGATCTGTCAAAAATGACGATTTTTTTTTTAAAAAAAACGCAGGTTTTAGATTAGCTAGAAGACCGCTAAATATTCAGTTTCAAGACCACTTCCTTCGCGGTATACGTAAAATGACATTTTCAACAACTTCACAGTTTTACTCGAACCCTGAAACAGACCAGAAATGGACGATTTTGCCCCTGCAGAATATGCACAGTAGGTTTTTTTTTTTTTTTTTTACATAACCCAAAGTTTAATCAAACTTTATTAGAATTACCATTATAACGCAATTTATATTCCACGTCATCTAATATATTTTACCAACACTTTTTAATGACCCCAAAATTTACATACACACATGTATCATGGATTACATAGTAATGAGATATAATTTATATAAATGAGCATAAAAAGAAAATATTGCATAAAAATGCAAGAATACCCACAAGAAATTAGAAAGCCAAAACGGTTCATGACGTTCATAATTTAAGTTTCAAGGTGCAAGGTAGACAAATCTCTTTGGTGGCTCGATTCACCAAAAACACAAAATATACCGAGAAAAGAATGAAAGATTAACTAGTCGCGCTCCCGGATATGTAAGGTCATAGTATAAAATTTTTGCAATAAATGCAATTCGAATACTTTCAAAATAAATACAATGAATAATAGAGATTTATTTAAATTTATCATTAATAAATGATAAACTTTCATCTAAAAGTTTAACGATATAAGTATATATCGATAAAGGAATCCAAGATATAATTATATATCAATAAAGGGATCATAGTATTTATTTATAAATACTTGGCAATAAGGGATACGTAATAACGCATATTAAAATTGTAATCTCAGAAGTAGCTTGAACCTGAAGTCACGCGAAGTCATGTGCACCGACTCTTTGAAAATTAAAATTGACAGTTATAGTTTAGGTTTTAAAAAAAAGACCTAGTTCTCTATAACTCATGGCTCTGGTACCAATCTTTAACACCCCCAAATTTACACGCAGCGGAATACATCTTTGGGTGCTAAACAATGATACAACAACACATTATTTATAAAGAACGACTCGAAAAGAGACGTTTTAGATTTATCGTTCCTAAAACATTTGTCAGAGTAGCGTAGTCCTAAGTAATCGTTACCAAAAGATAAGTTAAAACAACATATTAGTTTGTTTTAAAAATGGAACGATAAATAAATCAAAGAGTTTGAACAACATAGCAGTGCACAACTTCATTCTCGTGACCTCCAAGCTTCCACTTCTTGATTACCTGAAATACATGTGAGTAAAACAATCAGCAAAAATGCCGAGTGAATCTATAGGTTTATATAATCATTTTTGAACACAAGCAAAGATTATAAGTTCGTGGCATGCTTAAAGGCAACAAGCATCAAATAATAATTCGCATCAAAAATAATAATTGTATATAGCATAAATTGCAATAAGCTCATGGAACCGAGCCCTTAGACACTCCCTTTAGAGGTCTGATAAGACAGGAGATTTATTAATTGTCGGTTACCTCCAGATTATTGGTACATTGTCGTATACCTGACTTCTCAATACAATATGCTCAAACAGTGTGGAGGTCGGGCCTAAGCTTCTATGACAAGTCCACAAAAACTGAACCGGGGCGGCTTCCCCCATAGATCTATTAATTGTACTAGCGGTTAACCCATCATAGGTTAATTAACGGTCCATAATTGAGGTTTTAACAAAGGCAATCACTTAATGCAATTTAAAGGCAACCACGGGTCCATTCATAGAGGGACAAAGCATACCATAAAAATCTTGTGTTCTAAGTTTATAAAATATGTATTCCCCCTCGCGGGTTTAAAATCATTTAATAACTAGTATAAAGCGAGGTTATAGACTCACCTTTAAGTTAACGGAACGGATGACGGATGAACAATGGAACCGGGCTGTAGAAGAGTAGATAGTAGCATTCCAAGGCGATTCGTGACCTACAAAAGTGATCACGACCCTTAAGTACGCGTTTTATATGTTTATAAAACAATTATACGAAAATAATTCGATAAAAATGTATTACGGGAAAAATTTGCACCTACACCTAAGTCAAAGTGAACTAAGACTAAATAAAGCTTACACCCTGTAGGAATTATGTATTCTACATGTTATAACTGTTAAACCAAGTATCCAATATGGTTTGCACACAAAACGCCTCAAGTTTACATAACAAAAGACGTAAAAGTCAAAATGATTCGGCGGGACTGTTTTGAGAAGAGTATATCTCCCAAACCTTAAATCCAATGATTTTGGGATTTAAACCCCTGGAACACACATGGAATCTCGTTTCCAAAATGTCCAACCATTCGTTCTAAGAGTTTACGGAACTTTCTAAAAGTCCAAAACACTAACAGCCCTACCGTAAGAACTTAATGGTCAAACTGCACTAGTCAAACTTGGGACAAAATAACCCGTTAACCTATAAGGTTTAAGGGACTGAGATTTCTACCATTGGAAAGCCTCATGATTCTACTTTCAGCCCATACCAACCACGAGTAAATAGCTACTACCAGTTAGCGGGAAAGTTACATTCTTTGAAAGGTTACAAAATCAGAATTTTGTTTTTAAACTCGGGTTTACCATTTTAGTCATAAAAACCATTTGGTGATAGCTATTAATATGAGGTCAGTGGGAGGACTTCACAAATGATCTCTACTACTGTAACAAACCTTAAAATGCACAAATAGAGGTCAATAACCTTTAGGCACAAGCTATGTAAACCTGATGTCCTAGAATATGCCTTTCGACCTTAAATAGGTCATAACTTCCTCATCCGGAGGAGTTGAGTGCCTATCCAACTCACCACTAACATGTAAAAGGCCTAAGGAACCCATTTAAGCTGTAAAAAATGCAGGTCACAGTAGAAAATATGTGAGTTTTGGGCTCACATACCTGCTGTCCGAATTTTGGCATCATGACATTTATACCAAACAACCTCTAATTCATTATCAACAATCAAAAACACATCTTATATCAACCTAATTCCATAAAAACACTAACCCACCATGGGTGATCATGGTTAAAATTCTTAACAATTATACAAGTATAAACACTAATCAACCTATTGCATGTTCATCTCATTGATCAAAAATGCAAGAACATCAATTCTTAGGTTTTATGATTTTCTTAAAAATCAATGCATGTGCAAATAAATAATGGGTTTATGTTTAGGATTTACCAATGATGATTTTGGTATGTTTTTATAGAATGGTTGATGAGGAAAAGTGATGGATGGGGCTGTTTTTGGTGTGTGTTCGTAGCACAGAGAGAACAAGGAGAAGTTTAGTTTATTTTTGGTAAAACAATTACTGGTAATGTGTTTCAGGGTGTTTGTTGGTCGACGGGTAAGAAGAAAAGAAAAGGGAAAATGGGCTTGGCCCATTACTAAGTTACTTATTACTAAGCAACTAAAGCCCAAAGTTAAAATTACTCCTAGCCCGACTCGATTCCTAAAAGTCGCTAATAAATCCTATTCGGTGCAAATTTATTTACGTAAATACAAAATTTATAAAATAATATTTTTGACTAAATATAGTCGAATTATGTCGCCGTCGGTTCCCGTTCCATCGATCCGTCACGTTTTATAAAATTTATGCGAGAGAGCGTTTAAATCAATTTTCATGACTTAAATTAAAACGGAAAAATATATAAAAATTTCCATATATCCAAATAAATCATTTTAAATGAGTAGAAAAATAATTAAAATATAATATAATTAAAATTCACGAGAAAATAAATATGACCTTATTTTTACGGGTTTTACAATATCACTCAAAAACACCCCTGTCGGAATGCAAATCGGAATTCTTGTTGAAGCTTGAAACCCTTTTCCGATGGTAGATCGGAATCCCCGTCGGAATGCAAAACCCTTTTCCGACGGGTAGTAATCGGAATATAGTAAAGGAAAACGAAATAAGCTAGTTCGAATAAGCTATGAACCAAATAAGCACACAACGAAAAACTTAATGAAAACCGTATAAGAAAAAGCTAATAAGCTACAAGTTAAAGACTTTTAAAAACACGAAAAGATAGAGTTAAATGAAAACAAACTTTATATAAAAATAACTTTTATAAAAACTTTAGAAACTTAAAGATAAACACAAATAAGCTATAAGAATCAATAATCCAAAACAATCAAAAGCATAAAAACATAACCTTTAATCAAATAAGCATGATAATAAACACATAAACATAAAGATCAAGCAAAGAAAGAAAGGTAGAATGAGAGATAAACAAATAAAAGTAAAGATTCAATAAAAATAAAAGTAACTTACTTGGAAATTAAAGTGCAAGACAAGGTAATTAAAGTGCAATAAGGTAAATGTGCAAGTAAATAAAATGGAAGAAATAGTGTGTCAAACTATCCAACAAGAGTAAAATGAAATGATCCTAATCTATATATAGGGGAGATTAAGGAGTGCTTAGGAAGCTTCCTTCCTCTTTCCTCTTTTCCTTAATTGCACACTTAAGTCCTTCTCTTCTTAATCTTTTGTTAATTGCACCATTAGTCCTTAAACCTTTTAATCTTCTTAAATCTTGGACTTTAATGACTTTTGGCTCGGGATTTCTTTGGACTCGTCTTTTAATTCTTCAATAAATTAGACTTGAGTTCTTCGGATTTTAGTAAACTTTCGTCTTTTGACTTTTTCTTCGATAAATCTTCAGAATTGGTCTTGGACTTCCGTTCTTTTTGCACTCTTGACTTCTTGACTTCGTCTTTCGTCTTTTTCTTCGATAAAAGCCCGTGAATGCCCGTGTTTTCTCCACTTTTCACCTTTTCGTCCTAATCACAACAAAAACACAAACCACGCATAATTCCGACATAAATGACATAAAATACACATTTTGGCTCGGTTATTATTGTAATTAAGTGGTAAAAAGGATGGGTGTTTACACACCTATCAAATCCGCTACACTTGACCATTGCAATGTCCTCATGCAATGCATTAGTTACAAAGCAAGATTACATTTTTCATCATAATCAATCCACGTTGGCCTTTATTAAAGAGACAGAAAATTATAAACAAACAAAGTAAAGAAATTAAAAGCATACCTTGGGTTTTGGAAATGTCATGAATAATCATCATCCTTAAGTTTTCACTTTCTTCAAACCGAGCTTAAAAACGAGATCATTGTTATTATAAGTTAGCAAACTAACACGAACTCATGTGGGCCAATTACTCACTTAGACTCCCTTATTCCTAGGTGTATCTCTTATATTTTATTATTGTCTTGAATGATCACGAGGATGCATTTGTTGACTTATTTTGATAGTTATTTAGTCCGAAAATAAAGTGAACGATTTAATCAATAGTTAGCTAAAGGACAAAATCTTTTAAAACTGCTTCTCGGGACCTCATAAAGTTCATATCTTGGCATAACTCGCTTCGCGATTTGAGACCTTTCTCGGACCGATATTTGGCAGCGACTTCATACTTCAAACCTTGAGAGACGTTCATGAAATAATGGTCTTCTCTTCATATAGGAATTTCTTCACTTGAAGTTTTGAGAGATTCTTCATATCTGGACCATGACTTCTTCATTTTTCTCCAATCTTTATTTTGGACTTTGATATACAACGATCCGCCTCCTTTTTGGACTTGGCTTTATTTATCCTCATACCTTGCTAGGGTCTTTTCGGATAGACTTCTCCATGATCTTTTGGGGAGTACTTGCTTTTCGTCGTGTGTCTCGATCCTTCATATTGATCTTTGATAAATGATTCTTCACATCACTTTGGATTTTTAGCAACAAAATATAGCCCTCATGTCTTGTTAGGACCTTTTTGGACTCGCCAATCTTCGCATCCCGCTTCAATAAGTTATGCCTTGGCTATGAACTCTAATCCATACCGAGCAACTTTTAAACGATCTTGGGCTAGAAGCTAAGTAACTTTTCAAATCGTACAACCTTATTTATTGCAGATAAAATTATTAGCAAGCGATGGGAGAATAGGCTTATAATTAACTCACATAAATTCACGAAAGAATACCAAACTTATAATTGACTCTATCATCTCTCGTTCTCCACAGTTTAAAATCTCAAGGAATGAGACTCGTGGATGCTTAGCCTATTAAATCAAAGTTTTGGGTTTTCGAGTCATCTATAGGATCTTGCAAACTCTTAGACTTTTTCAAGTTTAGAAATCGCATTTTAAAGTTCCCTTGATAAACAACTCTCTAGGATCAATTATAGGAACTTGCGAAAAGTTCTTGTTCTTAACCCGCGAGAGTTAAGACTTTCGCGTTTTATAGCTCCTTATATAAAAGCCTAGCAAAACTTGACTTAAACACGTTAAGGATACTAGCTAGAGTAAACTTAGATAAGTAAACTCGGGTTGAGTCAAAAGATTCACAACGTTTTGAAACTTAAAACCGCTTTATTAAAATTTTATTCTAGCAAAGAAAGAAAATAGCTATACAAAGGTAAAACTAATAGGCCAAAATAGATCAAAAATTTTGAAAAATGTCGAAAAATTGATTTTCCGGTTAAAATGAGGAAAAATACAAGGAAAAGACCACTTAACTTTGATAGAAGTCCCCCCAACACTTAATATAAACATTGTCCTCAATGTTTAAGCATGTGGGAGTAAACTCCCCTACACTTAGGACATTGTGCACGTTGTTTAAATCTCGCTAAGGAAAAGACAACTAACGAGATTCCTATTTTAATATTGAGAAAATATAAAATAGTGAATCGAAAAGAGTTTAGGATAGAACCGAGAAAATAGGAACACGGAATCACGGGTCGTCAAGAATCATCAAGAGTGGATCATTGAAGCTCGAATCCCTGAGTAGAAGAAGAGAGGAAATAGCAAACACCAACGGGTCTCCCCTACACTTAGGATAAAGAAAGCTAAAAGATAGATACATGGGTTGCCTCCCAAGAAGCGCTTGATTTTTGTTAACCGAGTCGTGAGCCTGACTCGACCTTGATTATCATAGGAAGCAGCATGAAACATATCCACCGGGATCAAAGACATAGTTTTCGTCCATCAAGTAGCAGAAGCTTAAGGAGAACAAGGCAAGCCAAAGAAGAATAGGCAAGGTTCCCTTAAGCAAAGATGGAGCCCGGTGGAAGCAAGGGTGAGGTGGTGCAAGCAGATTTCCATAAGTTCCAAAGATTTTTCCTTTTATTTCATCAGGTGGATACTGAGATGGCTTAAAAATATCGATATCGGGGTCGAACACCTTTTCCTTTAAGGGAAAATAGCACTCAGGCTCAGCAGAATGTGAAGATGTTCCGCGAAGAAGATGCACAACCTCGTCCTCAGAAGGTGGACAAAGAGGTGTTACATCATATGTGCGGCGGATGTTGGTATCGACCGGTTTCTTCTCCTTTGAAAGTATTTTCTTCAAATCCAAAGTAGGATCAAGACGATAATCTTCAAAGTCCAAAGGAGGAGCATCACTCTCATGAGGGAAGTACGTATTGAGAAACGTAGAGAAGTCTTCCTCAAATGAGTAATCATCCAAAGTAGGATCAAGTGATGGCGGAGGATCTTCATTTTGAGAAGAATCGCTCGAAAGAGTACCGGCCTTATCAAAATCATCATATGTGGGCATGTCGGGATACTCAGAAGTATAATCATCAAAATCATCCGTATCTAAGCTAGAATCATCATCATAAGCATCAAAGATCGGTGGAGAATCATAAATGGGAGAAGGTTCCAAATTGGAGAGAGAATCATCCTCATCATCTTGAAAAAGTGGATCATCAATGCAAGACTCGAATAGAGGATTATTGTAGATGACAAAATCACCGAGCACATTAATCACATTCACTGACGCTCTTCCATAGGATTTGCTTGTAAGCTTCCCCATTTTAAAAACTTGTGAATCATCCCCGACTCTTAAGATTAACTCACCTTCGGCAACATCAACTAGAGCTCGTCCGGTTCTCAAGAATGGCCGACCAAGTATTAAAGGAATACGAGGGTCCATTTCATAATCAACAACAACAAAGTCGACCGGGAAAGTAAATGAGCCAACTTTAATGAACACGTCTTCGGCAATACCAACGGGGTAAGCGAGAGTGCGATTTGCAAGTTCAAGAGTCATCTTCGTTGGAGTAAGGTCGGGTAATGATAGTGTTCTCCAAACACTCAAAGGCATAAGATTTATACTGGCCCCGAGATTAGCAAGGGCAGTAAATTCTTCGGTTTTGTTAAAAATGCACGGCAACACAAAACGACTGGGATCTCCAAGTTTTTCCGGAAGTTCTTTAAGAATAACTGTAGAACAGTTTTCATTTAAACGTGTGTTGGCGAGCTCAATCAACTTCTCCTTCTTGTTAAGCAATTCCTTGAATGCTTTGACAAATTTCGGCATGTGGACAAGTGCTTCAACAAGGCTAATGTTGATGTTCATTTGAGAGAGCATCTTCACATAGCTCGACACTTGACAGTCATTCTTAGTGAGCAAGTTAGGCTTGTCCAAGCGAGAAGGATATGGGATGTTGGGTTTATAGGTGGAAGGTGTAGTTGGTAAAGGTTGAGATGTTGAAGGTGGGGTTGGTGGAGGATTCTTGGTGGGCCCTTCATCACGACGAGGCGGAGACGGTAATGGTGTACTAATACTAGGTGTAGGAGGAGTAGGGATAAATGGTGGTGGAGGAGGTGTAGATGATGGGGGTGGGATAGGTGGTCCTACTATGGTAACTCCACTACAGGTAGTAATAGCACTCACATTTGCTCGCGGATTGGTGACGGTGTTTGAAGGTAGAGAACTCGAAGTAGAAGGTTGAGTTGTGGGCAAGAAACTAGCCAGCATATTCTTTATATCATTCGTTTGAGTGCTGAAGGAGGATTGAATATTATCTCGAAGCTCGGATCTAATTTCATTTCCTTGCTTGGTAATATCTCCTTTCAAATTGATAATTTGGCTCTGCAGATTCTTGATTTGCTCACCTTGTGTTCTCATGATGGCTTTAACATCGGGATTAATGGGTGGGTTTTGTTGAGCGGGTGGGTGATAAGGATTAGAATCTCTTGGTGGGATTTGGTTGCTTCTATTGTAGTTGTTGGCGGGGTTTTGGTTTTGAGGAGAAAAACCGGGTGAAAGGTAGTTGTTGGACCGGTAACTCAGCAAATTTCTATCCCCTTGAGGTCGAGCTTGGTAATTTTCCGGTGAATAATTACCATAAGCTGCATACACATTTTCCGGATTTCCTTGAGTAGAAGGACAATCAATGTATGAGTGTGGACCGCCGCATGTTTCACAAGAAGGTGCAACCGCTTTCACTTGTTGTTGTTGGTTTGAAGCGAGAAGCAAGATATTTTTGTTCATTTCAGTCATCATGCGAGTGAATTCGGTCATGTCGGGGTTTGCTGAAGTAGAAGAAACATTGACTCTCGGGTTGTTCCTTGAAGAAGCGGAGGAATCCTAGTTTTTGTGGTGAGTATTCATGTTCTCAATATGCTCTCTACACTCCTCGGGTCTCCTTTTCATAAATGTGCCACCGGCGGCTGCATTAATCGTATCACGATCACAAAAAGTCAAACCGTTGTAGAAAGTATCAATTAAGGTCACAGGGAGCATGTTGTGGTTTGGACAACGATCGATCAAAACATTATATCTTTCCCAAGCATCAAAAAGAGATTCATCGGGATCTTGCATGAAACCGCTGATTTGATTGCGAAGGCTTGTGACCATGGATGGTGGAAAGTAGCGCGAAAAAAAGCGTTGAGTCATGTCATCCCAAGTATGAATTGAATTCTTCGGGAGACGATCAAACCATTTCTCGTCGTGATGTGATAAAGTATGTGGAAAGAGTTGAAGGCGTAGAACATCCATTGTGGCACCAGGCAACTTCATGCTTTGGGTGATTGTAATAAACTTGTCGAGGTGTTTGTTGGCATCATCATCAGGCATTCCGGCGAATGGATTAGTTTGCACTTGCTGAATCATGTGGTGCTTCAACGAAAACTCCGGAGCCGTGATTTGCATCAGCGCAATCGGTCCTCCTCGTCCAAACATGGTAGGTTGACAAAGCTCCTCCATTGTCCTAAGATCGGGCTGTGGATGAACATTGTTGTTATTGTTGAGGTGTGGTGGATTATTATTGTTGTTAACACCTGCCATAGCTAAATCTTCTCGAGTCTCGGGCTCTTGATAAGTAGAAGATCTAGTACGCATACACCTACAAAGGCAAAAGAAAACAATACCAAACACAAAGAGAATATATATACACAATAAAAATAAAATCTTTTTGGATTTTTGAAATTTTTAATTTTTATGGATTTTTTAACAATTTTTTTTTGGATTTTTGAAATTTTTAAACAAGAAAATAACGCTCACGAATGAACGGATCCCAAAAAGCAACGCGTCTCTCACAGAAAACCATTTATCTTCACGAAAAGAGCCGGCAGCGGCGCCATTTAATACAAGGCTTTCACCTAGTATAAAAAATAAAGTTTGTTGATGTATGTCTAATCGAATTGATCTGGTTTAACTATGCGACTGAGTCGTTCTTTGGTGAAACAAAAGTTGTGTCGTTGTAGTATAATAAAAATGCAAAACAATTAAAGTAAAATGACGGTAAAGTAAATCTAAGTCTAATTAAAAATAAAGGATGCAATATTAAAAACTTTGAAAAGTAAATTGATTAAATGACTTAAAATTAAAGCGTGATGAAAATTAAAATTTGACAAAGTATTAAGATGTAAACTTAGAAATTAAACAAGACAAAATATGAAACAAACCTAATCGGAATACATTCCGATCGGAATATGATCAGAATAATAAACCAACCTTCTGATCGGAATGTGGCCTCGTCGGAATAACCCTTACCTTCCTGATCGGAATATGATCGGAAAGAGGTCTCGTCGGAATACACCCCACCAATCGGAATGAAATCAGAGACACCCTTGTCGGAATGTGTATCGGAATCCAATATCGGAATGCAACCTAAGGAGATCTCATTGGAATGTGGTACCTAGGTCCCATCGGAATATCACTCAAAAACACCCCTGTCGGAATGCAAATCGGAATTCTTGTTGAAGCTTGAAACCCTTTTCCGATGGTAGATCGAAATCCCCGTCGGAATGCAAAACCCTTTTCCGACGGTTAGTAATCGGAATATAGTAAAGGAAAACGAAATAAGCTAGTTCGAATAAGCTATGAACCAAATAAGCACACAACGAAAAACTTAATGAAAACCGTATAAGAAAAAGCTAATAAGCTACAAGTTAAAGACTTTTAAAAACACGAAAAGATAGAGTTAAATGAAAACAAACTTTATATAAAAATAACTTTTATAAAAACTTTTGAAACTTAAAGATAAACACAAATAAGCTATAAGAATCAATAATCCAAAACAATCAAAAGCATAAAAACATAACCTTTAATCAAATAAGCATGATAATAAACACATAAACATAAAGATCAAGCAAAGAAAGAAAGGTAGAATGAGAGATAAACAAATAAAAGTAAAGATTCAATAAAAATAAAAGTAACTTACCTGGAAATTAAAGTGCAAGACAAGGTAATTAAAGTGCAATAAGGTAAATGTGCAAGTAAATAAAATGGAAGAAATAGTATGTCAAACTATCCAACAAGAGTAAAATGAAATGATCCTAATCTATATATAGGGGAGATTAAGGAGTGCTTAGGAAGCTTCCTTCCTCTTTCCTTTTTTCCTTAATTGCACACTTAAGTCCTTCTCTTCTTAATCTTTTGTTAATTGCACCATTAGTCCTTAAGCCTTTTAATCTTCTTAAATCTTGGACTTTAATGACTTTTGGCTCGGGATTTCTTTGGACTCGTCTTTTAATTCTTCAATAAATTAGACTTGAGTTCTTCGGCTTTTAGTAAACTTCCGTCTTTTGACTTTTTCTTGGATAAATCTTCAGAATTGGTCTTGGACTTCCGTTCTTTTTGCACTCTTGACTTCTTGACTTCGTCTTTCGTCTTTTTCTTCGATAAAAGCCCGTGAATGCCCGTGTTTTCTCCACTTTTCACCTTTTCGTCCTAAATCACAACAAAAACACAAACCACGCATAATTCCGACATAAATGACATAAAATACACGTTTTAGCTCGGTTATTATTATAATTAAGTGGTAAAAAGGATGGGTGTTTACACACCTATCAGTTGTCTTTTGAAGTTTGTTGGTCTAAAACAATTTCCATCCTTTTTACTGTTGAACAATTTGTTAAATGTTGTGTACTGTACTGAAACTTGTTGGTTTGCTGGTCGAGATCCATGGGGACTAAACGCTTTACTCTGGTGATGTTTTAGTACATTATGGGTTGAAATTATGTTTTAGACAATGTGTGAAAATCTTGTTTATATTTCGTGTGTAAACGTCTCTATTTGAGTCGTTCAATATACCTTGTGTGATGATGCTTGTGTCTCACCCAATTGTGTAATTCCGCTGCTCAATGTAAAATTGGGGGTGTTATACTATAATATGCATTGCACGTGGAAGACATTTAATGATTTGCATGCCATGCTCATTGACTACGAAAAAGGAGTTAAAGGATAAGGAATCTAACTCTACTCCTCCTATACTAGCAATACAAAAGGGTAGAGTGAGTAAGCCAAAACCGCAAGCGAACAAGAAGAAAGGCAAAGGCAAGGGTGATAAGGGCAAGCAAGTTGCGACTTATTCAAAACCTAAGCAGAAATTTATCAAGAAGAATCAATCTCAGAAGTATGAGACTTGTCACCATTGCAAGGCAAGTGGTCACTGGAAGAGGAATTACCCTCTTTACCTCGAAAAGTTGCGAGAAATAAAGAAGAAGTCTGAGCAGAGCGTTGCAGCTTCAGGTACTTTATTTATGATCGAATTATTTAATTTTACATACAAATTAAATTCCTGGGTATATGATACGGGATGCGGTATTAACATTTGTAATACGCTGCAGGGATTTAATCTAGAAAGTAAGCTTTCCTATGGGGAACAATTTCTGCAAGTGGGCAATGGCGCACAAGCAGCGGTTGAAGCCATAGGAACATTTAATTCAGTTTTAACTTCGGGTTTAGTACTTAGTTTAAATGATTGTCATTATGCACCTACAATTGTTAAGGGTGTTATTTCCTTTTCTTGTTTGTTGAATAATGGATTTGTTCACACTATTGATTATAATGGAATTTCTGTTTGGAAAGATGGTATTTTCTATTTTAATGCAATTTCTGTGAATGGTGTGTTTGAAATACATATGCATGAAAATAAATCCAAACATTATAATAATTCTATTTTTAGCATGAATAAGAAGAGAAAGTTTGACAAGAACTCTTCTTATCTTTGGCATTGTAGACTTGCCTATATTGGGAAGACTCGTCTACGAAAGCTTCAACGTAAAGGTCTTTTGGAAAATATCAATGATGAATCATTTGATAAATGTGAGTCTTGTATCTCTAGAAAGATGACCAAGAAACCTTTTAATAGTAATATTGAAATAGCTACTGATCTACTTGGTTTAATACATACTGATGTGTGCGAGCCACTTAGACATTTGTTAAGGAAAGGTGCTAGCTACTTCTTAACATTTATGGATGATTATAGCCGTTATGGTTATGTTTATTTGCTTAAACATAAACATGAGGTATTTGAAACATTGAAAGTGTTTAAAGCAGAAGTAGAACTGCAACTAGGAAAGAAGATTAAAGCTCTTCGTTCTGGTAGAGGTGGTGAATATTTAAGTCAAGAGTTTATTGATTATCTAAGTGAGAATGGAATTGTTCAGCATCGTACTTCTCCCTATGCTTCACAACAAAATGGTGTATCCTAAAGGAGAAATCGTACATTATTTGATATGGTGCGATCTATGTTTAATCTTACAACTTTACCTTTATCCTTTTAGGATTATGCTTTAGAATCTGTTGTTCGTATTTTAAATATGGTTCCCAGGAAGAAGGTTTATAAGACACCATATGAATTATGGCATGGTAAGAAGCCATATTTGTCTTATTTAAAGGTATGGGGTTGTGAGGCGTATGTGAAATGTGACTCGGGCGATAAACTCCACAACGATTTGTAAAATGTATCTTTGTAGGATACCCTAAGGAAACTATGGGTTACTACTTTTATTATCCACCTGAGAGCAAAGTGATTGTTGCTAGGTATGGAGACTTCCTTGAATGTGATCTTGTAAATCAAGAATTCAATGGGAGAAATTATGATCTTGAAGAGAGTCATATAGATACATTACCTTCTAAAAACACTAGCGATGTAATTCATGTAGAACCAGAAAGTCTGGCGGTTCCACCAGAATTTGTTCCTCTACGTAGATCCGAAAGGATTAAAAACAAAAATAGCAATATATGTCTTAATATAGAGGATGATGATGAAGTAGGGGATCTTGGAGAACCTGCTAATTATAAATATATGATGCTTGATCCTGAAAAGGATAAATGGATGGTTGCTATGGATGAGGAAATGAAATCCATGAAAGTTTATGATGTTTGGATTCTTGTAGATCCACCACCAAATGCTAAAGTAGTGAGACATAAGTGGATATACAAGAATAAAACCGACATGGACGGAAAAGTACAATCCTATAAAGCTCGTTTAGTAGCTAAAGGTTTTACTCAAACTTTTGGCGTAGACTACGAGGAGACATTTTCTCCTGTAGCATACTTAAGAGCTATTAGGATTCTCATAGCTATAGCAGCATACTATGACTATGAGATATGGCAAATGGATGTTAAAACAGCCTTCTTGAACGATCGCTTAGATGAAGACATCTATATGCAACAACCGGAATGGTATTTTGATCCTAAGAATCCAAAACACGTGTGCAAACTTCAAAGATCTATTTATGGTTTGAAGCAAGCATCACGTCAATGGAATAATCGATTTGATGAAGAAATCAAAAAGTTTGGATTTATTAAAAATCGTGACGAGCCATGTGTATATCGCAAAGCTAGTGGGAGTGATGTAGTATTTCTAGTCCTGTATGTTGATGACATATTAATCACGGGAAGTAACATACCAAGACTTAAAGTTGTTAAGGATTATCTTGGTAAATGTTTTTCTATGAAGGATTTAGGAGAAGCTACATACATTTTGGGAATTAAGATCTATCGGGATAGGAAAAGACGGTTAATTGTTCTAAGTTAAGATGCTTATATAGATAAGATATTGAAGAAGTATAATATGCATAATTCCAAGAAAGGATTTCAACCTATGCAAGTTAAGCATAATCTGAGTCATGAGATGGATGCTCAACTACTGAAGATGAGGCATACATGCAGAAGGTGCCTTACGCTTCGGCTGTAGGATCTATTATGTATGTTGTAAGATGCACAAGGCCTAATGTGGAGTTTGCTCAAAACTTGGTCAGTCGATACCAACAGAAGCCAGGGAAGCTCCACTAGACTGGTGTTAAACATATTCCAAAGTATTTGAGGAGTACGAAAGATATGTTTTTAGTATTCGGAGAGAAACCAAACACATAACTAAATGTGACAGGTTTTTGTGATGCGCCCTGGCATTGTGATAAAGACGATACAAAGTCTCATACGGGTTACGTGTTTGTTATCAATGGAGGAGCAGTTGAATGGAAGAGCAAGAAACAGACAACGATTGCAATGCATGCTACTCAATCTGAGTACATGGCTGCTTCAGAAGCTGCAATGGAAGCTGTTTGGACTAGGAAGTTTATTGGAGATCTTGGAGTGATGCTTTCAATAAAAGAACCTATTGATATATATTGCGACAACTCTGCTGCAATAATATTCGCCAATGATTCTGGAGTCATGAAAGGCACCAGACACTTTAAGCGTAGACATCACTACGTCCGAGAACAAGTTGAAGCTCGTGAAATCAAATTAATTAAAGTTCACACAAATGGTAATGTAGCTGATCCTTTTACTAAGGCTTTGCCTAGACCAAAGGTAGTTAAACATGCCAAGGCTATTGGGCTGCAACTAGCTAGCGAACCCATGCGATAAATCTATGATTAGTATTTGGATAAAGGATGTTAAGACATTATTATTTAATAAAATAAAGATTGGGTTTCGTTTAATCTTATTACTTAATTTTGTATTCTATTTCACATGTTTTAATCCATGAATAAATTGTTATGCTAAATGTCCATTGTCGATTAATAATATGGGAATATTATTAAATTAAGACAAATCAAAATAGCGATAGAGTATACTTGAAAGTATATTGATCGATTTTGGATGATATTAGATGAATCGAATATTGGACTTATCCCAACTATATGATTTTACTTTGTGGATCTTTGTCATCAAGTAAATCATAAATAGTTATCCTTAGACTTGAGATACCAGGAAACTGTTGTGAATCTAGTGCATCTCTGTGGAATAATCTAACGCTAAACGTAATTGGTAGCTATAAGGATTATTTTCAGAAGTGTTGCAAAGTTCATAAGTTTTGCTTGTAGTCAAGATGGAATTTATTTCCTCCAATTTTGTTTTGGAATCTAATGCAACTGGACCCCTCGTGGGATTAGTAAGATGTTTGTGTGGCCACACCCAAATTTGTTTTAATAATCTTGCTGAATCTATGAACGAGAAACAAAATGGTTAATTAAAGGAATGACTGAGATCCATATCCTTATTAACGTTGTATTAGAAATAAAAGGATAATAATAATGATGAATCATTAAAAGGTTTTATCCATGAGACATTACTCGAGTTGTACTAGAGACATTGCTAGTGTAACTAGACGCTAGTCAATGTAATCACGATATTCGAAATATGTCCAAGTGGGAGCTGAAATTTTATGGACTTCTATTTAGTAGTCATGTGATAGGATAGAACTCGAGATTACGGGATTGCACACAATACGTAAAGAGTTAATTTATATAATAAATGTTTTATTATATTTATAAATTTATTTAATAAATATATTTATTACGTTTATTAAAGTAAATCGAGCTATAACTTTAACGACCGTTAAATAAATTAAGAGTTAAGTATTAACGAGCGTTATAGTATATATAGTAAGAGGAATAAAAAAAGAAGATCGGAAGGTTCCGGAACACCCCTTCGGGGTATCTCGACCGTGGGCTACATAAGGGGAAAGGGAGAAGAAAACTTGTCTTTTATTCGTTTTGCTTGGGCTACAAGTTTATTATAGGCCTATATAAACACCCCTTAGCCTTCATAATTTTTATCCCATCCCTCTCTTCTCTCTCTCTCTCTTGCGATCGCAACACCAACACTCCTTTCGGGTTGTGTTTGGTTTTTCAATTTAGCTATTAATCAAGTCCTAGCCCCCCCCCTCTAGGGTTGTTAAGTTGATTTTCTACTAGACGTAGAGGCTCGGTTTACACATGCTAGAATCAAGGTTAGCTCGTTGTATTACATGTGTACAAGAACGTAATATAGTCTTACTTTAGACTATATCTTGGTTGTGTACGGTATAAACCTGAATTGGTGATTCGTTCTTCATCTTGTGGATTTGCTTTAGTGTAAAGGTATGTAACCCTAATTCGATTAATTATAACTTTGTTATTATTATAATCTTGTTAAATCGCTTCCGCTATGTGTGCTTTGATCTCGTTTAGGTTTTGGGTAATTGTTATGAACTATATAAACCTTCAAGTTCATAGTCCCATTTTAATGGTTCTTAAATGTTCTACTTCCAGTATGGGATGGAAATGAGACTTGTGTGAGTTAAGATGCTGTGAATGGTTTTTAAGTTGTGCTGTGATGGACATAAATGTGCTTATTGTGTTATGATGTGACTATGGCTGGAATTGTATGGTTTGGTACATCGTCTCTTTGGAGGCAAGATATCTCGACGGGGATATGAGTTCAGCTTCCACAATTGGTGTGGGAAAGATCCGGATAGTTGTGCAACATCCCTTTGATTAGGGCAAGATACCTTTTGAATGGGGTATAGGTTGTTGTGCATCGTCCCTTTGATTGGGGCAAGATACCTCTTGAATGAGGCATAGGTTGTTGTGCATCGTCCCTTTTGATTTGGGGCAAGATACCTCTTGAATAGGTTATGGGTTGTTGTGCGTCGTCCCTTTTAATTTGGGGCAAGATACCTCTTGAATGGGGTATAGTTTGTGGTGTGAATTGTGGTCATGTCGGGTAATTGATTTGATTCTTGATTGTAGTTGCATTGCATGATAACCTCATTATATTCCATTACTTTTGAGACGTTTTGGTTATTGATTTATTCACAATGGTGTGTCAAGGATATTATGTTATTCCTATGTTCTGACCAACTTTATGTTGACAGATTTTAGTATCATTTTTAGGTGAGCTTAGCGGATAGAAGCTTTAAAGAGTGAATGGTTAGAGAGACCTTAGGATTGCATTGCGGAGTTTATGTTTAATTTTTTGTTTATGTTGTGCACTATATGATATTTTTGTATGTTTATGGTGTTGTCATAACACGCCTTTTATTAATACATGTCATCTTTTAGTTTATTCTCTATTGTGACGCCATTGTGTTGTGATGATGTCCATGAACTTTCATGTCGCTTTTCTGTCGAGGCGGGGTGTTACAGAATGGTATCAGAGACAATGGTAATAGAGAACTAGGTGGTCGGCCTAGACTATAACCTAGGAACCCTCATGTAGATGCATATAGGGATTGTGTGTGGTGTGTACGTAAATGCTTATATTTTGTATGTGCTCGAACGCTTTGGAAATCGCTTGATCGTTCATTAATTTCTTTGATATGTATATAATAGTATATATTGGTTTTCTTTATTTATTTGGTACCTGATATAAAGTACGTGTTGTTATCATTGGTGATTTCATGTGAATGATTTATATTTCAAACTTGGATCTCTCGTTTTCTTTTATATCGTTTTGAGATATTTTTTCTCTAGCACAAGTGATACTTTACTATATCTATATTTGAGTTATAAGTTGGTTGCTTTGTGTTTTTTTGGTTGATTTATGTGTTATGTGATGCATGATGCGTTAATATCAAGAAGTGTCGCCATAGGAGGGAGTACATACGTGAAAGAGGACATATATAATTATGGTGGCCAACGTAATTATATATGTGCCACAACACAAGTGGACTTGCAAGTATGATTACCTGGATTGGTTTTGATTGCATGGTTGATTGATTTTGATGGTACGTATATGTATATGTATGTTGGATTACGTGGGGAGGTGTTAGGGATTGTTGTGTATATGGTAAGTTTCTCCCTTATCTAAATATCCTATTGGATATCGTGAACACCTATCGTGGTTGTCATGGAGACTTTTAAGTTGGTTCGTTAATCCGTTTGTCGCTGAGATACTCAACTCTCGTGCTGGAGTTCCTTGTTTATATCATGATAATTTGAAGTCATACATTACCCATTATGCGTTTTGGTTTGGCTTATTTTGAGAGGTATGTTGATACATTTTGGTTTCGGTTTTTTGAGCGATAGTATGGATGAGTCTTTATAACTTATCAATTCATAATGTTTTTGTCGAGTCTTCATATCACGTGTTTGTTTTCAGATGGTAGTTTGATATTAAAATTCTTAGGGTATTTTGAAGTTCTTTTGAGATAATGATGGCTTCATTTTGAGTCTCACGACTCTTCTAAATGATAGTTTATGGAAAACCTACTTTGTAATAAGAATAGTGTATAAACTAGAAGGGAGGGTTGAATAGTTTCTCATCGGTTTATCTCCTAATTAAAATTCCTTTCAATTAGGTGAATGCACAAAACTATCTTTTACTTGAAAGCTAGTTCTATAATGATTAGGTTCAATTATAATGCATTAACAATGTATAGTAAGTGTAGTGATAATGAATGTAAGTAAAGAACAACCTAGTAGGAAGACACCAAGATTTATAGTGGTTCGGCAACGAGACTCTATCCTCGTTCATACTCCACTCCTCGAGTACACCTTACTCGAGATTTCCACTATATCTGCAAGCTCCCTTCTTGGCGGAGAAAACCTTACAACGTCGCTTACATTATTTTCTGACACTAAGCTAAATGTCGAGACCTAATCTTAGGTAGGACCAATCTACACAACGTTGCCTACTTCACCATTTTCCGACACAAGTATAGATGTTGAGTTCTAATCCAAAGCTAGAATCAATCTTCACGACTCTTCACTTTGAAGATAAGTGAGAACTTCACACAACACAACTACATATCACTTTATAGTTTAGCGAGAACTCACAAGACACAACCACCTCACTTTATATTTTAGTGAGAACTCACAAGACACAACCACATCACTTTATAGTTTAGTGAGAACTAACACAACTAATTACAACTCAACTAAACATATCCAAGTACATACATGTAGCTTGGATCTACACAACATTAATCCAAGCACACACATGTGCAATGAATGTACACAACTCTAATCTAAGTATTCATAAATAACTTGGATGAACACAACTAGTCCAAGTATTCACAAATACATTGGATCTACACAAGACACAAATAAACAAATGATGAACATGACTAGATCTTTAGCAGAAGGTGATCTTCATCAATCCTACATCTTTAATCACATCACAAGTGTGTGAGTGATCTTCTCTTTGGACAAGGTAAAGAAGGAGATCAAAAGGATAATTACGAGTAAACATACTTAACACATTAAGTGATCATTTACAAATGACTAGGATTAGAAAGGAGAAAGAAGGTTGAAGAAGATATCCAAAAAGGGTTTATGAGAATGCAGATTTGATTCACTATTTAAAGGACAAAACATCCAACGGCTATATCTGCTCACGGTTCCTCATTGGAGCCCGTGGTTCCTTATTGGAGCCCGTGGTTCCTTATCGATAAGGAACCGCCAAAGGTGATAAGGTACCGCTGGCGTAGACTCCGCTCCTTTTTGTCTTTTAGTGAATTTAAAATATCTGAGGCTGTTTAAACCTTTAAAGGATATTCTTATGGCATATGGATTATGCCATATTCAAATTTGCATTTTCATTTTAATAAATCATTTTCTTAAAAATAAATTTTATTTAAAATCTTTTGTAATTTTTGACAAAAGTGAGTTTTAAGGCTAATCACTTTTATGATCACTAAGCATGATTAAGATATGTTAGTGTAATGATTATTACCTTGATGATAGTGTTTGTTAGATAATTTGTTTTATGATTGTGTTTGACAATAAATGTCTTTGTAATTTGTCGTGATCAAACCTAAGAAAGATTAATTAATACTAACAATGTTTTTAGGCATTACTTTGCATTAACAATCTCCGCATTTTTTATTACGACAAACTATAAACTCATTTACGTAAAATACAAGTTTATTCGAATTATCAACGAGTATATCACTATCATTTCTCCCCCTTTGTCGAAGCAAAAAGATTAGCACAAGTCTTTGAAGAAGAAAAGAACCGGACTTTTGCTAGTAGCTCCCCCTTGGTGCTTACTCCCCCTTGCTTGGGGCACCAAGTCCATGAGCTAAGGTGACATGCTACACAAAGGTTAGAAGAAAGAAAAAAACCAATGTATATATGTACACTACTTACTAACTAACTTGAGAGGGAGAAGGAAAAGAAATCTCAAATTAGAAGCAAGCATTTTCTAAGTATGTCCAAAGAGTGTGTATTGACAACATCATAGTTCAATTGGTGGAGTAAAGGAAGAAAAGAAACATCCAAACCAATCAAAGATGATTTAAAATGTCAATGGGTTAAAATTTAGAATTTATGGAATCACCCATAATTAATCTTAAGTTTTAACCATGATCAACTCCTTAACAAATGTGTGAAATATAATTAGAGGGAAAAATAACACACATAACATTCATATTACAAAAATATGAAATAACATACAAGATAAATATTCATACACACAATATGAATATTTAAAGCAAAAAATATGGAAAATAAACCACAAAGCATAAGCTACTCTAATAGTGATAATCTTCCAAGATTGCTTAAAATTTATTGACTCAAACAACTAAAGTAAAAAAAGTGCCTTAGTAAGAAAAGAAAGACGACGAAGCATCATTCAAAGTTTTGTTCACGGGAATGAAAACTTTGAGAGGGGGTCGAGTGAGGAGAAATTCAAGAAAATTTAGCTTGTCATAGATATGAGCAAGTTCAATTTGTTGAAAACGACAACAAGCACACGAGGAACCATGATGCAAAACAAAGTCGTTAGATGGGGGAGGTCCATCAAGATTAGAGGTTGATTGGGAGGGAGATAATGGATAAGAGATGTTTTCACAATGTCTAGTGAGGTTACGGAAAGAATTTAGGTCATTTAGTTGAAGAGAGTTGAAAGGTTTAGGTGGTGGTGGAAGAATTTCTTTTTCTCCGGTAATTGGATTTATAGAGTAAGTCCTATTCCAATATTGAGTCGGAGAGAAAGAGGAATTCTTGGAGGATTTTGGAGAAGAAGAATCATGAGGATTCTTATTCTTATTGATCCAAATGGGTTTAACCGAGATTTTCAATTTCTTTGAAAGCTTAGAAGAAGAAGCTTTAGGTTGAGAAGTTTGTGACAAAGAAATGTCAAGGTTAGAAAAGGAAGAATTAGGCATTGTGAGGGATGAAGGAAAGAACTCCCAAAGAGAAGAATTTAAATAAAATAGACAAGGCAAAGATTTGAAATGAAAAATAAAGGTTTTAGAGAATGTTTAGCCAAATTGGGTAAACAAAGAATCTTAACCAAAACAGTGGTCAAAGAAGAAAGACCAAAAATAAGCCAAAATCGGCTTTACTGGGCGCGGTTCTTTAAAGAGGCCCGCGATACCATATCGATATAGAACCGCCTGGAGGCTAGAGAACCGCGTCCAGTGGACTGCAAAACCAGATTTTCAGAAGTTTTGGAGAAAGATAAGACTTTTTCAAAAATTTGAAAATCTTGGATTTTTACCTCTTTTAGCACAAGAGTATGCTAGGGTTGCATAAAAGCAACACATTCACAAACAATGTCTTGACAAAGGGTGACAAAATATTTAAATAACATTTTGGTCCAATTTTAAGTCAAGTTTTTAGAGGTTGTAATAGATTTAGGTTCAATTTTAAATAAATTGAAGTTGTTTTGATGTGATCACATAGATTAAAGCACATAAAAACTAAATCCATAAATCATCCACATGAGAAAATCACGAGGGAATTAAAAGAAAATACAAGAATTAAAAAGACAATTAACTACTACAAAGATAGCTAACAACTAGGTCTTGAGTTCATAGTTCTCTTTGCCTTGACCTTCTTTTTAAAAAGCATGTTAATTTGAAAACCATCATTCATCTCCTAGGAGGAGGCATGGAGAAAAAGACAAGCAATAAATCATGCAACCTTCTATGAAGGCCAAGCATCTCCATCCTTAGGTTTTGAATGATGTAGTTATTATAGAGACAACATAGGCAATTTGCACCATGAGCTTCTAAGAACCCAAAGAAGTAAGGATCACCCATGAAGTGAGGGATAGGAATGCCTGAAATAGGAGCATTCGTGTTAGAATGTGGAGGAGGTGGTGGAGGCATGGTGTCCAAGGGTGAGATGGGAGAGTTTGGTGGAGTGAAAGGAGAGGTGACCAAAGGCTCAAGTACAAAGGGGATACTTTGTAGGGGTTAAGGTTGAGAAATCCCATCCAAAGGAGGACTAGGGGTGAAAGGTGAAGAGAGCTCATTCATTCTTGATTTAAATGAAGAGGAGGTAGAACCATGAGAATGGTTAGTAACATGGGTTTAGTTTGTCTTGCATGGAGCAAGGGGTGGTGAAGGTGAAGATGATATGAGAATAGGAGAGATCTCATTTTTGGGAGTGTGAAAAGATGAAGAACCAATGTTTGGTATCTTGATCTTGATTTTGAGGCTTCTTTTGAGGAAGAGGTTTTGGAAAAAATGGATGTTCTAGTGGACACCATGGTTATGAGTTAAGTTTTAGAAAAGAGTTGAAGGGATGAAGAATACAATCAACATGAGGGGGTTTAAGAAGAGAAAGGAATGATCCAAACTAGTAATGGGTTAAAATCATTTTAGGTGAATAATGAAATTAGGTACCCTAGTTTAGGAAAGTGCAGGTTTTTAAAATTTTTTATCAAAGTTTTACACAGATTAAGGAAAACAGTGTAAAGCAAAGATTATGTCAAAACAGGAACAGGCGGTTCCTTACGTAGGTGCGCGGTTCCTTATCGCTAAAGAACCGCAGGTTTGATATGGAACCGCTTCCAGTGGTCACAGAAAAGTGCACTCCCTTAAACTTTTGTCAGCCCAGATTTCACACAAGTAAATATCAAGCCAAAGTTAACTATAAGTCAAAATCTATAAGGCTAACAAACACATAAAGAGCACAAAGCTATGTAAATCGAACGAACGATTACACAGTTAATTAAGGATTAAAATAGTAAGCAATCCAAACAAGTAGTAATAGTTAATACACAAACATAAAAGAAAAGAAAGCAAATATTCAACACATAGCATGTTCAACAACATGTTCTCCTTGAATCAAATCAAAGTCTTTATCTTCTTTTCTTGCCAACTCCCTTGATCAAATTTCCCAATTATTTGAATCCCTTTCTTGACTCCACTCGATGTTCGAACAACTCACCTTGTTGGGTCAAAAAGTTGATGTGGCAGAAACTCAAAAACGAAGAAAACATGAAGGTATTTGTCTAAGCGTTGACAAGAGTATTCCAGGCGTTGACAAGAACAAATTAGGCGTTGATGGAAGCAAGCATTGTCAAGAGCAATCCAAGCATTGTCACATGCAAATCAAGCATTGACAGAAACGTAGACAAGAAGCCTTTAGAAGCTTCTATTTGGATATATATGCAGGATTTATTCTGTATATAGTTATTTAAATAGAAGATTCACATGTTTATTCATTCTTATCTCTTGTAAAACCCTAATCCTTACACTATAAAAGGAACCAAGGGTTATTAGGTTTTATATCATTTCATATTCATAATGTAAACCTAAAGCGTGTGTCGACTAGACGTGGGATTCAATGTATACACGTCTAGTGACTGTTAATTATTAATATAGTTAGCATTTCAATTGTGTTTTAATTCATGTTATTGTGCCTAAACACCTTGTTAATGGTTGTTGTTCTAATTCCGCCTTGATTATCTAATCATATGAACAATGATCATTCCTAGTTGCTTAAAAGATCCGGAAACCAAGGTTTCCACAATTGGTATCAGAGCCTCGTGGCTCGTGATGCTAGGACCAACAAGGTGTTCGTCTATGGTGAAGAAAAGAAAAATCCGTCTAGGGTTTTTCTGGACGTTTTTGTGTGCGCAACAGTATTCAGAAGGTCATAACTTTTGATCGAACCGTTGGATCGTCACGAAATTTTATATGTGTGTTCTTCATACACATATCTAAACATCCACCAGTGGGATTGTCCTGTTTTATCCCCAATCAAAAGTTATTAAGCGTCGAAGTGGGCTGATGAGTGATTTTCAGATTTCTTGTTTACATAAAATCATGTTTTAGGGTTTTTCTCCAAACCCTAGATCAATTCAAAACAAGAAGAGATGATTTGCAGCAGAGATGAGTAATGTTTAGCAGCAAGAAAAGGGTTTTCAGTTTTCTACAAAACCCTAGATTTATTAGTCGATGCTGTGAATTATACAAGATTTGGATTTAGGGTTTGAAACCCTAGAAATGATGCAGCCACTATTCAAGGAGAAAAAGGAACGTGTTTTCACAGCAGAAGAAAAAGGCAGAAAAGAAAAGGACGTGATTTGCTGTAAGAAAAGGCTGTCAAGTTATGATGGTTAACGTGGGGTTATAGTTCACGTATAGATGGCTGTTGGAATCTTTGTGCCCAGCACGAGTATTATTAATATGGGCCCCTGACTTGCAGCAAAGTCCTAAGAAGAAGAATCAAAGACACGTGATCCTTAATTGCTATTGGTTAAGTCAGAATGGGATGGACGTGAGTAGTTGCTTTCTTTTGATATTCAGTGATCCCAATATATTGACTTTATGTGTCACGTGATGGCTATGAATGGTGGGATGGATCGATCAAAAGTAAAGAAAAGGTCCACTTGATATATTGAAAAACGAAGAAAAGCCTCAGTCTATGTTCACACGACCCTGCCATTATCTAATTCACACGACCCTGCTATTATCTAATACACAGATTCCATTCACACAGTGAGAGCTCTATGATTGGTGGAAAAATATGTGTTCACACGATCATGTTCATACCAAGCTATGATTCTGTTCACACGAAGGATAAAGTCAAGATCTGCTTATTTACTCCACGATTATGATTGGCGAGCTTTCAGGCAAAACGTGTGCTATTTTTGGATAAAGATTATTGTTGCTAAAATCTTGGGATTTGCTTCAATAAAAGG
This sequence comes from Glebionis coronaria, assembly GCA_025667525.1. Classification (NCBI taxonomy): domain Eukaryota; kingdom Viridiplantae; phylum Streptophyta; class Magnoliopsida; order Asterales; family Asteraceae; genus Glebionis; species Glebionis coronaria. The sequence continues at coordinate 144,914 of JANFOE010000393.1, forward strand.
GTTTATTATTTTCAAATGGCTGAACAGGATTCATTACGTGAGGAATACATTTACTGAAATTCATGTGAGGACTTGTGGGCTGAATATTCTTGGGCTTAAGTTATATATTTAAAGCCTAAAGATGATTACTATTTGGTCATTGTTGAAAATCATAGCCCTAGATGACGTCAGCAGATAAAAGAGACGTGGACGCTGACAAGACTTACTTTAACGCTGACAGGAAGAATTTTGAGGCTGACAGAATAAGTCAACACTGATAGGTTAACAGTGTCATCCGATATATGGTAATCCAAGCGCTGATAGGTATTGTCCGATATCGGACAATACATCTGACTTAGATATTGGATAAAGAGGATATTGGACAACACAAGGAAGGCTGCTGTTTGAGAAAATTGGTATATTTTGAGCACACAAAAAGGAGGATTATACACACGAAGGTACATGGAATCTCCGTTTTATTTTAGAATATCAAGTTGATATTTATGGCTCGGATATTTTTCAACGGAATTAATGATCTTAAAGCGAGTTAGCAACAATTCATGAGGTAATGAAAAGTGTTCATGAAGAAGTGTTAGCTTAAGGGGAAGAATTCTTATGGTAAGTTTGATGATTGAAGAAGATTTTCGCGAGTTTGTGTTCTATCATATCTTAAAGTCATGCACTCCCAGTCATAGACTTTAAAGATAACTTGTTTATGCTTACATGGTTACTGATGAAGTGATACAAGGTCTAGGAATATGTGATTTTTCTTATGGTTCTCTATGCACATATTTTCTATCACTTGAAGGAGTTACATTATCGTGCTCAGTGTCTCACAAAGGATGAGGATTTTTGTATCAGCTACGTACTTCATCACATCATCGTACAAGATATGGAACATAGGTTTGGGTTATTCTACTTCTATCAAAAATATTATATTAATTGTTCTTCAAGATCATTACACAGAGCTACTTTTGGAGAATCTTCAACATTGCATACATTGTTTACTTCCTTGTTAATGTGACAAAAAGGGGAAGAAATACATGCTACACTTGAGGGGAAGCAATTTGAAGATCATGTACAACTTACAAGAGATACACATAGAGTTTTGCCACCATCAACTAGGGGAAGATTGTTGGGTCAAAAAGTTGATGTGGCAGAAACTCAAAAACGAAGAAAACATGAAGGTATTTGTCTAAGCGTTGACAAGAGTATTCCAGGCATTGACAAGAACAAATTAGGCGTTGATGGAAGCAAGCATTGTCAAGAGCAATCCAAGCATTGTCACATGCAAATCAAGCATTGACAGAAACGTAGACAAGAAGCCTTTAGAAGCTTCTATTTGGATATATATGCAGGATTTATTCTGTATATAGTTATTTAAATAGAAGATTCACATGTTTATTCATTCTTATCTCTTGTAAACCTCTAATCCTTACACTATAAAAGGAACCAAGGGTTGTTAGGTTTTATATCAATTCATATTCACAATGTAAACCTAAAGCGTGTGTCGACTAGACGTGGGATTTAATGTATACACGTCTAGTGATTGTTAATTATTAACATAGTTAGCAATCCAATTGTGTTTTAATTCATGTTATTGTGCCTAAACACCTTGTTAATGGTTGTTGTTCTAATTACGCTATGAATATCTAATCATATGAACAATGATCATTCCTAGTTGCTTAAAAGATCCGGAAACCAAGGTTTCCACACACCTCGAGTCCTAAGATTTTCACGGTAGAGACACTCCATGTTGAGGTCTTCCAGTACTTCACTAGTGGAATGGTGAGGAGGAGGAGCTAAGTCTTCAAGTCCATCCACGAATGAGTTTGTGGATTGATGGTAGTTACTTGAAGAGCCGACATGAGCACTAGTACCTATGTCACCACCATCACTTGGTGACATATCAAATTCCTCTTCATTGTACTCTTGTTGATTATGTTTTCTCGAACCTTTATCACTTCTAGGCTTTCTTTCATATACTTCTTGAATAGGTAACATCACCCGTTGAACCGGTTGAAAGCGACAGAAGTCAAGGAAGGGGAAATCATGAACAACCCTCTTAAAGAGGCGAGTAAGAAGCATAGCATAGGGTAGATTTGTTTTGGGTTTGGAAAGAGCATAATTAATTCGTCGAGCGATATAGTATGCCAAATTGTACTTGGTTTCGGTAAAGATGCAAAATAGCATATGCACCATACATGCCGAAATGTGATCCCGGTTCCCACCAAGAAAAAATACATTCTCCCTAAGGATCTCGGCCAACGAACCATAAAATCCTTAAGGTCGCTTGAGAGAACCTCATAATGATTTACAAGTCGTTTATTAGAATGAAGGCTTCTCACAACTTTTCCATCACGCTCTTTGGAAATGATTTCAAGGATAAACTCGAGATCAACTTCATAGTTGTCATTTGGAGGTTTATCGTTGGATTCATAGAGAGCATCAAGTCTCCATTTGTCCGTGAAATGACAAGTACCCTCAAATGGCACACCAAGAATTTGACCAAAGGTCTCAAGAGAGTATTGAATGACTTGATCATTCAATAAGAATCTAACGAATATTCTACCATTGCATTAAAAGATAGAATATGTGCTAAAGAACTCTAAAAGAAATGCGGGATATATCACTTCATCTATGTAAAGCAAACAATCAAACCCCGTAGGCTCAAACATAGATTTGATATAGTCATAACCCGGAATTTCTTCATTGACAGTTCTACATTCATGGAAACAACGTTTTGAAAGAGACGAATACGAGTTTTGGAGTTGGATAGAAGCAACAATTTGAGAAAGGTTTGGCATATATCATCTAGTGTATTGATGATCTCTTTGATATTCCGAAGGCATGATTAGTACTTAAATACAACAAACAAAGATATTTCTCCAATCACTCATATGAAAAAGTAAAAATCAAAATTTCAAAAGATGAGAATGTGTTTCATCAATAACTTGACAAACAAAGGATTAATCATTGTCATTCTCATGCTCACAATGTAACCATTTTACCATTGATCAAAACATATGAACTATGAAAATCAACAATGAACTAGAGCATTGGTTTTTCAAAAACAAGGTTTTTAGGTAACCATTTAACAATGTCATTACCAACTTGTTCATGGGTTCATATCAATTCCATCAATCAACAAAATATTTAGTCAAAATTTGGATTTGTTCTACAAGTGGGTTTTAGTGAAATCTCTATGAATATGAACCTAAGGAATCATAGTAACAGTACTATGTCAACTCTTATTCCTAGTAAGGTTCCGATTCAATGTTAATTTTAAAAATCCCCAATTATGAATGTATGAACCCTAGAACAAACTAGATGAAATTGAAAGAGATAACTTACAATTAATTGATCTTAGATGATGGATAGGTGAAACCCACAAATTTGAATCAATTAATTTGAGTGATTGAAGGTTTTTTAAGCTTCAACAATGGTGGAAAAATGGAGAAAAACGTTTGCTGTGTGTGAAGGAGAGAGAAAGACAAGTTTGAAAAAGCTATTTTAATAAAACTGGCGCTCTGACAAAAGTTATTGCCCGCGGTTCCTTATCGATAAGGAACCGCGCCTTTGAGCCACTGAGATAAAGAACCGCCTACAGAGGCAGGTTTTTATCGAAGAAAAACGATAAATTTTTGAAAACCAAAATTTTTAAAATACTTAAAAATATATAAAAACCTTTTAGGATATCATTGGACCACCACAACACTAGGTAACAATGCCTTGTTGAAGGATTACGAGTTGAATCGATATAGGAAAAGACCGAAATGAACGAATGACTACTCGTAGCAAAATGGCAAAGGGAGAGGAGTCAAGAGAAGTGAATCAAGACCAAGGACATTGATCAAAGGATGAATGACATTCTTCAAATTGATGATGTGAAGATCTTGTGTCATATATAGTGGTTTAAGACGCGCCTTTCTGACGATAGTCTAAACGGCTTTGGTAATGAATTAAACCAAGCAATTTTGATGCATAGAATAAGATCATTTTTAAGAGTAGTCTTATTCTTTTTCAAAATATGAGCAAAGTATAGATTCACTTTCTCTCCCACATGATCGGATAATTATTGCTAGAATTAACAATAACAATATCCTTGGAATATTTCAATTCCAAATATGTAAAATACACCTACAACTTAATGAAGTAGTTTGGTATCTCAAGGGATTCATTAATCATCCTAGGGATGAGCTTAATTGCACAAGTTACACATGATAAAGGGCCTACTAACCGTAAGGGTGCAAACCATGGAAATCATGCTTGATACTTTAAGCTTCTACTAACTTACCCTACATCTCCATAGTGAGTCAAAATATCCAAGCAATGAAGGTTTGAGAGGAAAAAAGAAAAGAATCACAAACCATAAATAAATGTCGAGGCAAGGATGCCAAGAACAAGCATATAGTCAAATAATGATCAAAAGAATGATCAATAGGGCGTGTGGAAGAACGAAAGTGTACCTTGGCCACAAATTGCATTCCAAGCTTTTAAGGAATCGATGCAAAGCCTGATTATGACTAATAGTGACTACTAAGTCTTCAAAGACTAGTATAACTTCTGCCCATCTTGATATCATCATTCAATGATGTTGGAAATCAAATAAGATGAGTCTTATACAAGTGTAAGTAACTCAATCCACAATCAATAGAATGATTTATCTTCATGAGTACCTACACATAACAAGATGCAAACTAGTAGATACATTTCAAGAGTAAATCTAAAATGCATTAATACTACTAATTTAAGTAATATGCAATATTAACATTTTAATAGGCTTATTTTCAACAAAAAATAGTTTTGACCAAAGAAAAACTTTAGTACAACTTAACCTTCTAATTTGAGGAGACAATAGATCGATCCAAGTTTTAAAGTACAATATACTTCAAAGATTTTGTGTCACCATCTCTCTGTACCAATCGTAGAAACTAGAAGGGGGGGTTGAATAGTTTCTCATCGGTTTATCTCCTAATTAAAATTCCTTTCAATTAGGTGAGTGCACAAAACTATCTTTTACTTGAAAACTAGTTGTATAATGATTAGGTTCAATTATAATGCATTAACAATGTATAGTAAGTGTAGTGATAATGAATGTAAGTAAAGAGTAAGGAAAGAAACAACCTAGTAGGAAGACACCAAGATTTATAGTGGTTCGACAACGAGGCTCTATCCTCGTTCCTACTCCACTCCTCGAGTACACCTTACTCAAGATTTCCACTATATCCACAAGCTCCCTTTATGGCGGAGAAAACCTTACAACGTTGCTTACATTATTTTCCGACACTAAGCTAAATGTCGAGACCTAATCTTAGCTAGGACCAATCTACACAACGTCGCCCACTTCACTCTTTTACGATACAAGGCTAGATGTCGAGTTCTAATCCAAAGGTAGAAACAATCTTCACAACGTTGCGTACTTCACCATTTTCTGACACAAGGCTAGATGTCGAGTTCTAATCCAAAGCTAGAACCAATCTTCACGACTCTTCACTTTGAAGCTAAGTGAGAACTTCACACAACACAACTACATATCACTTTATAGTTTAGTGAGAACTCACAAGACACAACCACATCACTTTATAGTTTAGTGAGAACTCACAAGACACAACCACATCACTTTATAGTTTAGTGAGAACTAATACAGCTAATTACAACTCAACTAAACATATCCAAGTACATACATGTAGCTTGGATCTACACAACATAAATCCAAGCACACACATGTGCAATGGATGTACACAACTCTAATCCAAGTATTCACAAATAACTTGGATGAACACAACTAGTCCAAGTATTCACAAATACATTGGATCTACACAAGACATAAATAAACAAATGATAAACATGACTAGATCTTTAGGAGAAGGTGATCTTCATCAATGCTACATCTTTAATCACATCATAAGTGTGTGAGTGATCTTCTATTTGGACAAGGTAAAGAAGTAGATCAAGAGGATAATCATGAGTAAACATACTTAACACATTAAGTGATCATTTACAAATGACTAGGATTAGAAAAGAGAAAGAAGGCTGAAGAAGATGTCCAAAAAGGGTTTATGAGAGTGCAGATTTGATTCACTATTTATAGGACAAAAAATCCAACGGCTATATCTGCCCGCGGTTCCTTATTGGAGCCCACGGTTCCTTATCGATAAGGAACCGCCATAGGTGCTAAGGTACCGTTGGCGTAAACTCCGCTCCTTTTTGTCTTTTAGTGAATTTGAAATATTTGAGGTTGTTTAAACCTTCAAAGGATATTCTTATGGTATATGGAATATGCCATATTTAAATTTGCATTTTCATTTTAATAAAACATTTTCTTAAAAATAAAGTTTATTAAAAATCTTTTGTAATGTTTGACAAAAGTGAGTTTTAAGGCTAATCACTTTTATGATCATTAAGCATGATTAAGATATGTTAGTGTAATGATTATTACCGTGATGATAATGTTTGTTAGATAATTCGTTTTATTATTGTGTTTGACAATAAATATCTTTGTAATTTTTCGTGATCAAAAGTAAGAAAGATTAATTAATACTAACAATATTTTTAGGTATTGCTTTGCATTAACAAATAGAAATAAAATGATTTGTATGGGTACTGGATGAAACAAGGGTTAAGTAACAAAAAATTTGTCTTAAAACAAGATATAATATAAAAAAATTATGAACAACATTGGTTTGTTACAGTTTTGAGAGACCATCTTAAAATAAGGTAAAAGTTAAAAAACAATCTACTTAAATAATTTTATACGTGTAAGTTTAACGAAATTACATCATTTATTATTATTTATGAATACAAGACTTAAATTGAGTTTATGAAAAAAAAACTGTATACCTTAATTCTACATTTAAGTGATTTCATAAATTACTAATATGATTCCATAGTTCTATAATGACTAATATATAATTACTGAAGATAGTTCTTGTAGAAAAATAGAAGGGGGGTTGAATAGTTTTCTCCGATTAGTTTTAATTTCTTTTAAAACTTTTTGTATCAAATGTCCATTGATGGGGACATGGTATGAGAGGAGTTTGTTTATAGTCTAAGACTATATGAATCAAGTAGCACATTGAGTGATCACGACACACATAAGCAATGCAAGTATAAGAATAAAACAAAAAAGTAAAGTAAATGCAAACCGACACACTACTTAATAGTGGTTCGGCTACAAGGATACCTTCCTTTCCCTACATCCACTACCTAAGTCACCTACTCGAGAGTTCGACTTTACTAGTAAAAGAATATCCTTTACACCGGTGGAGAAACCTTTACACATTGTTTATGTGGATTTGCTTTAAGCTAATCCAGTGGTCAAGGTGGGTGGTGGAAGTTGGTTGAAGCCATTGTTGAGCTTAGAGAGAGAGAGTGGTTGTGTGAAAGAAAGGAAAATATATTAAAATAAGAAAATGACACAAGCAACACCCCTCCTTGGAAGCTAAGGAGGGGTATATATAGTCACACACGACCCTTAAACTATACATTGTACCTAGTCTAGTCTAAGCGTGTGCGACTATGATAACTAATGGGAATTCTTAAATGTCGTCACATAAAGTGAGTTTCCAACAATCTTCCCCCATGGGACGACGTGTAGAATTCCTTACAATATTTTTCCTAACAAGTACATAATGATAAAGAACAAGAGCTTTCATGAATCGTCCAATGCTGATGATGTCTTCTGAGGCCTTTGACTTCAAAACGACTCATCTTTAAAGTAACTTGTAGAAGAAATACTGTAACGGCACGAGCTAAGTAACCCATACACTTCTGGTTAAGGAGAAGCTTCTGAATTAACTTCCCCCTAATTCATGCCACATAAACTTGATGTAGAAGCTTTTAAATAGCTTCCCCCTAAGTCGAAAATCCTCGTAAGCAACTTCAAAGCTTTCAATAAAGCTTAGAATGATTAAGCGCACAACGGAATCTAACAAGCAAATCCCATCATATAACATGATAACGTTGCTAAGAGGGATTGAAAGTAAGGGGTACACCAAGTAGATCAACAACTTTTCTTCTCACGCTTGAATAATTCTTCTGAATTTTTCTTCCCCCTGAGAGTTCAAGTTATGCATACTAGAAATAATCAAGACATTTCTTCCCCCACATAGTTGAAGAAAGTAAATCAATCCCAATTATGAAGCTCAAATACTGAAGTAGACACTTTATCCCATTCATGAAGTTGACATCGTAACACCAGAGTCAATTAAGTCTCAGAAATGCACATATCTTCTTTCGGAGATGCACCAGAGTCAATTAAGTCCCGGGAATGCATATAGGATAATGATGATGAATAATTGCAACAACCAAACAATTAAACATCTAATCAGTAATGTACCGTTTAGAGATTGATAGCGCCACGAGTTAAAACACTGATTTTCTCTGCGGCTATGACAAATGTCATCCCGGAATGTCTTCAAATCAAAATAAGGTATGAAGTTCATCACGTGTACTCGTTGTGCGTTCAATGTGTCTTCTTCTTCCCCCTTGATGGTTTCGAAAATCGGAACCATCAATAAATCGTATGCACATGAACTTGAAATCTTGTGAGAATAATAAATAAGCTGAATTATATATTTTTTTGTGAGAATCAGCTGCTGAGCGATAATCTCTACTCATAAACTCTCCATGGCCATCTTTACTAACCCAATTGTAAGCAATTTGAAGTGACCACTGATAGAATGAACCAGATATATCAAACATGAAGCTGAATAAAAATCCTTCGATCTTGTGACTTAAGCTTGCACTATTGTTGAATGAGGAACGGTGGAGAAATCTCTAAGTACCCAATGCATCACTGAAGAAGTCTATAAGCACAACACCTCTTGAAATTATCCACGTCGACTAAGCACGTGACACTGAGTACAACAATGTAACCCCTTTAAGTGATAGTTATCCGAGTCATCAACCAACCACCCCAAACCCGGAAACCAGATAAACAAGTCTTTATTCTGAGATTAAGCACGAGCAAGTTATCTGTTCAAGGATAAAATAAGTACACGCCTTCGAAGAAATTCGTCTCCGTCTTCAAATAATTAATATCCGATCCAAAAAAAAATCTGTAGTCACTAAAAATATAGCCTTTTTTTCTTGGTCTCGTCACATAAATTTTGTCACGTTGTCTCGTCTTTTAATCTCGTCACTTTGTCACTCTATCTCGTCTTGATTATGTAACTTAACAACACAAATTTGGTCCAAAATTAAATTTGACATAAAAATATGTCCAAAATAACTTTTCTGTCCAAAAGTTAACATAACAGAGACATAGCTCGGCCCAATGAAAAACAAATGTTAGGCCCACAAGAATTCTCTATACCTAGTCCAACATCATCTTACGGAATACCCACAATGACCAAATCATGGGTCAAATGCTTATGTGTTGTGTATGCCTTGGGATATACGGGCCAAGTCAAAAGTTAAAACCAAATGAAACAATTTAAAACCCAACATCTGTCCACCATTTTACCCACGTGTAGTGCACTAGTGTGTCTCGAAACTTCCTCCCCCATACTTGACAAGCTGGTCAAACATATAACATTATATGGGAAGAATAACACAGGATAAATAAACCATATCACTTCACATAGTAAAATCCGCCCCTTTTTCCACCTAGTTTATACCGCCAGTTCAATCTCCCAAAACACCATCTCAATAGCTCCCCAAAAATCACCCATCACTCAATCTCAACTCAATCTCACCTAATCTTTTCCCATCTCCACTCTCATCTTAGACTCCCTTTAATCAACTAAAACCGAGCCTAATCCCATCAAAATCTATACAAACAGTCACCCCATGATGGTTCAACCATCTCAGTCCTCAATCTAAACGAAATCCATTCTAACTCACGAATCAAGGACATCATATTAAAATCAGACGCAACCCGAAACTTCAAATCATCTATTAAGTTCAAGCATAGATCATAAAACGATGGCTTCCAGATCCTTGTATAAGGGTCACGGGTAGGTTTTAGATTTATTCATGCTTGTTTGTTTTAGTGTGTCAATGGAAACAAAGAAATGATTATAACAATATTGTTATTAATCCTGATTTGATTTTATATATATGAAAAGATTGGTTAAGAACCAAACATGGATCTGTGATGAGTATGTTAAACGAGAGAAAAAAAATCTTTTGAAAGATAAAAAATCGTTTAAACAATATGAGATCAAAGTTTTCTGTTTTTGTTCGAGTATTAGATGGGGATTAAATGACGATGGGATTAGGTTAGATTTGGAGTTGATTGGGAGTTAAAAGGTGGATGAGATATGTTGGTTTTGGTTCTGGTCAAAAGTCAATTTGATACAGTCGCAATGGTTAGACAGTTTTCCATCGCAATGTTTTTCTGAAAAAAATCCATCGCAAAGATTGAAACCCATCGGAATGATATTGAACAGTCATCGCAAAGTCAAAGTTTTTAACCATCGCAAAGTCTTGCATCGCAATGATTTCTTAAATTCTGTCCATCGGAATCATTCCGCTACACCCCATTGGAATGCATCCGTCGGAATGCATCCGTCGGAATGCATCCGTCAGAATGTGTTCCATCGGAACGCACCGACTGTGTTCCATCGGAATATTCGATCGCAATGTAGAAACCAAAGGTTTTTGTGATCGCAATATTCCGATATGAATGAGCATCTCACATCTTATCTGTACAATTTCTGATATATTGGGATCGTGCATCTTTTGAAAGTGTTATACTGGGCAAATCTGGGTAACTTTTTGACCAGATATAAAAAAAATACAAGAAAAATGTAATACCATATACAAGAAAAGATGCAGACTTGACTTTTTACCAGGAAACAAAATTGGACTGTTTGGACAGATATGAAACACACAAAATATGAGACAGTGATAATGGATAAGACACTAGATGATAAACATGGAAACTGTTTAGACAACCAATAATAATGCGTGCCAAATCTGATGAGTAACAAACGTGACTAAAAAAACAAGACGTGACAATAAGACAGATTTGGACCAAATAAGAACAAGACGTGACAAAGATGATATATTCGAACCCAAAAAAAATTTTAAGACCACCTAAATCGAAAACAAGAACGATCCAAGGATATAACGATCCAAGGATAGAACCGAGGCTCTGATGCCAATTGTGGATTTGCTTTAAGCTAATCCGGTGGTCTAGGTGGGTGGTGGAAGGTGGTGGAAGCCATTGTTGAGCTTAGAGAGATAGAGAGTGGTTGTGTGAAAGAAAGGAAAATATATTAAAATAAGAAAATGACACAAGCAACACCCCTCCTTGGAAGCTAAGGAGGGGTATATATAGTCACACACGACCCTTAAACTATACATTGTACCTAGTCTAGTCTAAGCGTGTGTGACTATGATAACTAATGGGAATTCTTAAATGTCGTCACATAAAGTGAGTTTCCAACAGTTTACAATCTTTATCCGGTACTAAGCTACACACCGGGTCCTTACACAATGGATAGGACCAACACCCGGGTTCTTACACACATGTAGAACCAACACAACTTCTAACCTTACAACATATGTAGGTACTACTCCAAGTACCATGTTCACACAAGAACCGATAACACACATTGGTTTGTGATAGTTTTTGATAGAGAGAGATGACTCTATGATATGATCTTGCCTAGATCATGGATTACATCTTGAAGAACATGTCTTGACATATTCATAATCCTTATCAACACGAGTCATAAAGCATCAAGATCATAGATCTCATGAAGGAGAATATGGATCTATATACAAATTCAACACGTACTTAGCCTTTGGCTTTTCCGCTCCTAAGATGTATAGATCAATGATGATAAGTCATGGATATCGGTTGAGAAGAACACGAGATGTCAAGATCATAGATCTTGGACATAATACCATGAGATGACAAGTACAAAGAAACTAGTCTAGATAGAGGTGACTCAATGACTTGATGTATGTCTTGTGCTTGAACTTCTTGATCTTGCTTACACCTTGAGTGATCTCTATATCTACAAAGAGAAACACTAAGCAAGAAGAAGAACAATTGTAGATCAAAGATCTACATGTTAGAGAGAAGAAAGATATGATAAAGGATCAGATATAGAGAGAAGAATATGATAAAAAGGTGTGAGAAATGAGTGATCAAGTGGTCTCTATTTATAGCCAAAGCACAGGTACCCACGGACCCCACCGGACCCTTTACCAAGGGGTCCGTCGGGGTCCGTCTGTCTATCGGAAAATCAACAATTTAATATTGCAAATCTTTTGTTAAGTCAACCCCTAAAACTTCTTTATGATCATATTTTCTTGTTTAGGTTTTGCAAGAATTTTATCAATGATGTAAAAAGTATTTCTCATTATTTTTACAAAGATATAAATGTGTAATTACGAGTACCTTATACATTTTACGTTATGTATTACAAGGTACATGTTTGTCACCAACAAAACAAACAAGGATGTATAGTTTAAATATTGTAATATTTGCCCTAACAATCTTCCTCTTTTTGATGATAACAAACAATGTAAACATAATAGATAGTGAAGTGTAAAAGTTACCGGTTACCATCTTCGTTTACACTCTTCTCCCCCTTTTATCGAAACAAAAAGGTGAGGATGAAAGAAATGTCATTTTAGAGATAGATTTTGAAATTAGAGAACTGTAAATTGAAAATCTAGATAGAAAATGATTTTCATATACCCCCCCCCTGGTTAATACTCCCCCTAAATGGGAGAACTTGGGAATACATGACTTATGAAAACATACAAATCAAAGGTTAGAAAGGGATAGATAAAATGAGTGGTAAAGCCTGCAAATAAAGATGATAGTGAGAGAAATAGATTGATGCAAGGTTAGAAAGAGAGAGATAGAAAGAAATAGAAAGATAAAAGATAGATTGATGCAATAGTTGTTATAAGACACAACACAAATGAGTTGAAGAATGTGCAAGTACTCCCCATTGATCCATGATCACCATCGGATCCATGTAACAAATTAAGAGACTTATCCTGCATCAAAGTTAGATGAGAAAGAAAATAGAGGCATAGGGAGATGTGCTTAACCTACATCAAGGTTTATAGAAGAAAGAAAATAGATTGATGCAATTGTTGTTTAAGACCTGGTATAAATGAGTAGAAGAATGGGCAAGTTCTCTCTGTTGATCCATGATCACCAACAGATCCATGTATCAAATTAAGAGACTTTACCTGCATCAAAGTTATATAAGAAAGAAAATAGAGGCATGAGGAGATGTGCTTAACCTGCATCAAGGTCATAGAAGAAAGAAAATAGATGATGCAGTTGTTGTTTAAGACTCGATATAAATGAGTAGAAGAATTGGCAAGTTCTCCCTATTGATCCATGATCACCAATGGATCCATGTATCAAATTAAGAGACTTTACCTGTGTCAAAGTTAGATAAGAAATAAAATAGAGCACAAGGAGACGTGCTTAACGTGCATCAAGGTTAGAGAAGAAATAAAATATATGTAAAAAGCACAAAAAGGTGTGCGTAACCTGCATCAGGGTTAGATGAGAAAGAAAGTAGGTGTACATCTACAAGGAAGTAGTAATGATGATCTAAGGCATGCTCCCCCTTGACGGTTGCTTCCCCTTGTTCAAGGCGTCAAGTGATGAGTGAATGTAAATAATCCAAAATAATGTTCATTCATGAACTCTATGAATGCATGACAGAGCGCCAAGATTAACCCTGCAAGAAAGTGATTAGCATATATTACATCTTATGATGAGACTTAACATAAGCTCCCTATTGTATGAAGCACCTAGAAGGCAAGAAGTGGTGATGAGCTACAAAAAATGGGTTAGAGATGTGTTACAAAAGAGAGTTAATATACAAGTGCACATAGATATAAGTAGGATTATGAGAAAACTATGGACTGAATATGACTTACGGTACCAGTTTCATGCATAAAAGTGGATCAACACAACCCAACTAAGCAAGGATTATCAAAATACTCTACTTAAGATTACTAAGCATGGGCAACCAAATACTATTCACTATCCAAGATCACTAAGCATGGAATAGTACCAATATCAAATCATTGCCAAGGTTACTATGCAAGGGATAACACCAAGAAACAATATCACATAGCATGCAAGTCACATTATATCACATCAAAACAGTACAATGTCTTGAGGTATGAGAAAGGGTAATGAGAAGGAAGATTAAAGTGTCATTTGTATAGAAAATGACAAGAGTTGAATAGAGAGAAATGTGCAGAAGATCCTTTTGGTTATGGAAGTTACAAATTCAAGGATTTGAGTGGTTTTAAAGCATGTGAAACATTGCTTAAAAGAATGAATAACATTTGACAAAATTGAAGAAATGAAGAGGTAAAATTATACAGCAGACCCACAGACCCTTTCTGGGTGATAGACCCGTGTTTGGAGGGGTCCAACGAGGTCCGTGTCTGTTTGTAGACAAATTCTTTGAGAGTAAAAATTGTGTGTTGAAGGAAAGAGGTTGACAACAATATTAGAGACAACTTTGGGTACTTTGCTAACAATAAAGAGGAAGTATATGAGAAAGAATGACAATTTACGATTCACAAATTATTTTAATATTTCAGATGAAATAATTAAATTTGTCAACAAGTAAAGGATGTAAGATGATAGTTATTAAAGGAAGAAAGAATTAAGATGAAAAGTTATAGAAAGAGATATGACACCAAGGATGAAATTTCATCATCATTGTGGTTTGAGTGATGGAGACTAAGTCATGTTGACAAGACAACAAGGTTTGATACGGATTTGGAAGCTTTAGGTATGAAGATAACAGAGATGATGCCTAAAGATTTGACTTCTACTAATGAGAAAGTAGAGGACTCATAGAAGATTTTAGGCTTTATGAATGTGCATTTGAACTATGTCGGTAAGTGCATAGATTTGATCAAGTTCTTTGAGACGACATTTCCTAGAACAAGATGGAATGACACTAGGGAGTGAGTGTTGTGAATAAGGTTTCATGGTTGGTCCATATGAGGTGGTGAAAGGAAGAGATGTTTCTGGAGTGCTACTATGAGTAATATGTGGGTCATTGGTGCAAGAATAGAGCTACAATGCCAATAACTGGAGAAATAAAGAAGGAAGGATAAACAGTGGATCACGAACCCTTGTTGGGTGTCAGACCCTTTTTGGGAGGGGTTTGACGGGGTACGTGGCCTTCTGAGATAGATAGAAAAAAGAGTGAAATGCAATCCGATATCTCATAATGAGGGTGTTATTGAGATGGTGGGTATAAGAGAGCATTGATCTTTTACTAGATGTGGCAGAAACCAAGGTAATGGAGCCATGGTTCGAGGCTGCAAGGCCTTATGATTTCTAAGATGAGAATGAGAATAGGTTGGGTATGTGTTCATGGTTTGAAGGGATGTATTTGGAAACAAGACGCATTTCATCATTAAATTCATTTGGCTTTTGACATCACAAGAAAATGTGTTAATGTGTGTTGGGTTGTGGATACTTTAGATAGTTTGAGTGTTACTTTGTTTGAAAACATGACATTATGAATGAATCAATGTTTTGTAAGACAAAAGAGATTTGATGAGAACACTTGAAGTGTTGGACATGATGACATATAGAGCGAAGGCGGAATTTGGTGACGAGATGGAAGAAAAAGGAAGGCAAGTTCTAGAAGATGTGAAGAAGAGCTCCTAAGAGCTTTTGGTTTGTATGAAAACAAATTTTTGAGATAGATTGGACATGACTTCGAAGGTTGGTTTTTGCCTAGTCGGGTTAGAGAGATGATACAGTGGAGGTCATGGTCGTTTTGTGGAAAATGGGAATGATGGTATGAGTTTTGGAGTGTTTGGCTGTTGGTTATGACTTGGAGAACTTCTCTAGCATACCACAGACCCTTACACAGACCGTTCTGAGGAGGGGTCCGACGGGTTCCGTCAATATTCGAGACAGACAAAGAGAGTTGGTGAAATGAGCACAACTTAAACTAGATGATGATGTTGATCGTCCTACACAAGTTGAAACAAGTTAGTATTTCATGATATTACGACAAATTATTTCAACAAAGATGAGCATAGATACGCAAATTTTGATAGAAATGATGAAAGTAGGCACATATGAACACAATATGTTCTCAAGTAAACACATAAATAGAAAGACCCATATATTAGGCATAGAGGTAAAAAGATGTCACACCTTAACTTAGTGTCATGCTAGAAGGGTGACGGATACATCAACTTGTTAAGTAAGTGGCTTTAGTCAAAATATCATTTGCACTAACAATGGTCTTTATGACAAAAGATATGACTATCACAGAGTGACAACAAGTGATTGTTATAAACCTATAAATCAAGTATGTTAGTCACAAAAGATCTCATAAAATGGCAACACATACATCAATAAGATACAAGATTACCACATAGTAATATTCATGTAAGATGAGACTGATTTGTCATAAACCTATTAGACACATAAGTTGGTGGCAAAGATGTCAATGATGCGGCAATGATATGACAACAAACATCTAATAGAAGTCTCCACGTAACAAGATAGCATCAATACAAGGACATATAAAACACTTGATTTTGTGGTAAGGCTTAGACACATATGCATACATTTCCATACTTAACAAAGTTATAGAGAAGATAGAAGAACTTAAATGCTATCATGCCAAACGTACTTTGAGAACATATATATGAATATATAGCAAATAGTATTACATAAGCAAGATAGATAATTTATGAAAATCATGTTCAAAGCATAACTTATTAGAACAAGTGTCATCTAGACCATCCTACCGATTTATTTCAAAAATGCCAACAATAGACAAGAGCTTTTAAACATAGATGCATCCATATTAAAAGACGTGTTGATCATGTGAAACATTATATAGAATATAGAATAACATTTCATGCAAGTCATGTGTTAATGCAATGATGCCTAAAAACATTACTTGCATTTTTCGGTCTCGCTTTGTTTTGATTACGACAATATGTAAAAACAAGCATTTACGAAAACAACGAAAAACAAATTATTGAGTTCAGGTATTTTGCATTTCAACCATTATCACTTAAGGTATGAACAAACAAGTACTCATCCTAATTAAGTGATAAAGGATTTAATCTTTTCTTAAAACTCACTTTTTATTAAGTGTGACAAGTTTTTTTATAAAACTTTCTTTTTAAGAAAATGTTTTATTAAATTAATTGTTTGAAAATTTGAAATTTGAAAATGGCATATTATATCTTTGTTTGGAATATCCTTTGAGGATATTTTAATCTCCAGATTCAAACCAATCCACTAAAAGACAAAAGGGAGCGGAATCTATGTAGGCGGTTCCTTAGCACCTATAGCGGTTCCTTATCGATAAGGAACCGCGGGCTCCAATAAGGAACCACGGGCAGATATAGCCGTTGGATGTTTGTCTTATAAATAGTAAACCGTTCTCAGACTTTCAATTCACCTCTTTTGCACATTCATTTCCATATTCTTTCATACTTCTTAAATCACTCAAATCCTTGATCATTTGTTTGATTACTACTTGTTTAAAAGTGAATCTTTCTCCTCTCATCTTTTCCTCTCAAGGTGCAAAGAGAAGAAAACTATCATCCTTAAAGTGTTGTGTCTACCTCAAAGATCCATTGAAGATCCAAACTTATTTATTCATTGTTGAGTCATTGTTGTGAAGATCCAAGTAGTTGTGTCTATTTGGAAGTTGTGTATGTATTAAGGTTAATACTTGGTCCTTAAAGTATATTGGTGTAGATTGGTCCTAGCTAAGATTAGGGCTCGACTTTTAGCTTAGAGTCGGAAATTGGTTAAGCGACGTTGTGTACGGTTTCTCCACCTTAAGGAGCTTGTTGATTAGTGAACTCTCGAGTAAGGAGTACTCGAGGAGTGGAGTAGGAACGAGGAAGAGCTTCGTTGCCGAACCACTATAAATCCTTGGTGTTTGGTTTCATCTTTCCTTCCCTTATCTCTTTACGTTCATTATTCTTTATACTTGTGATTAAATTTCACTATACCTTCTTCATAATGTGTATAAGAAGGTTTCACATAAATACTCAAGCCTAAGTTTTTGAAAAGGATTTTTAAAAACCAATCGTTAACAAGTAAATTTAAGAAACTATTCAACCCCCCCCCCCCCCCCTCTAGTTTCTACAATTGGTATCAGAGCGTGGTTGCTCAAGCCTTTTTAAAATAAATTGTATTTTAAAACTTGAATCGATCTATGGATTCCAACAAGTATCGAGAAGGGAAATCCGTGCAAAAACCACCTCTTTTGAAACTGATAGTTTTATTTATTGGAAAATAGATTTAAGACTTATGTGAAATCAAAAGATTTAGATCTTTGGCATGTTATTACCAATGGTGATTTTTTGCCTTATCAATATAATGAAATTTCTAAAAGCAAAGAGATAGTTACTTTTAACAAAGCTAATGATGATAATAAAAGGAAACTTGCTAAAAATAATGAGGCTAAAATGGTGATTTATAATGATTTACCAAAGAAAGAGACGAAAGGATTTTTATGTGTGAAACCGCTAAAGATATTTGGAACACTCTTTTAGTAACCCACCAAGGTAATAGCCAAGTCAAAGAAAGTAAAATCGATCTTCTTGTTCAACAATATAAACAATTTGTCATCTTAGAAGATGAAACTATTGATAGTGCATTTGCTAGATTTAACACTATTATTACTAGTCTAAAAGCACTTGATGAAGGTTTTTCTAGAAAGAACAATGTTAGGAAGTTTCTTAGGGCGTTGCATCCAAAGCGGAGAGCTAAAGTCAAGGCGATTGAAGAATCAAAGGATATCGCCAAATTATCACTCGATGAACTCATTGGTAACTTGAAGGTTCACGAGATGATAATTTTGAAGGACTCGGAAATGGTGAAAACTAAGAGTGAAAGAAAGTCTCTTGCACTCAAGGCCAAGAAGGCGCAAAGTGACCATGAAAGCTCCTCGGATAGTGATGATGAGGAATATGCCATGGCGGTTAGAGACTTTTAGAAGTTCTTTAAAAGACGAGGTCAATACGTGAGGCAACCAAACACCGACAAGAAACCCTTCTCCAAAAACCGATTTGCCAAAGATGATAAAGGTGATAGGAAATGCTTTAGATGTGATGATCCAAATCATTTCATCGGTGATTTTCCTAAACCTTTATGCGATAAGAATCACACGACATTTGTTGGTGGTTCATGGAGCGATAGCGGTGAAGATGTTGATGACAACCCCAAAGATGAGAAATGTCTCATGGCTCACACTTCTAAAAAGATATGCTTGGGAATCGATTTAGAGCCCGACGAGTAGATTAAGGATAGTGGTTGAAGGTCTACGATTTCTAAGGATTTGGTAAATGATGGATGATCTATTGATTAGATGGTGGAAATGGGGAAGAAGGAGATGGAGTGTAGAGAAAGAAAGTGAGAGAAAAGAAAAGTAGAGAGAGAAAGTGAAATTAGATTAATGAAAAGTATTGTAAAATGAAAGAACCACCCCTCCTAACATGCTAGGAGGGGTATATATAGCCCACCCTACATGTGGGCTATATGGACTATATTTACTACAAACTGGATCACGAGCCTAATACAATAATATATCGTTGGAGCGACCGATCCTTCATAAATACGTAAAACGTATTTCCAACAATCTCCCCCTAAGGGAGGTCGCTCCAAGTTACAAAGTTCTAAATATTCTATAGCTCGTGATCTATGCTAATAATGATGTGACCGAGACTTTCTTTGGGAAAACACATTTCCAACAATCTCCCCCTAAGGGAGGTCACACCATTTTACAAAATCTTAAACCTAGCATACTATGCTTGAGTCTTCGATCTTGTTCTTGTGAATATGCTTGATGTGATCTTTGACTTTAGTCTTGAGCATGTTTCCTTGCCTTGACCTTGTGCATTCATCACTTGTGAAATTTGCCTCTTCGTGACTTCATGTTCCACATACTTATACCTTTAAATTCTTGAAAGCTTCAGAGTTTGATACAGCGGAAGACTTGACCTTCAGACTTTCTTGAATTTGTTGAAGTACTAAGTGTATGTAGTATAAGCATGTGCTGACGACTTCTTCTGGATTATACACCGCAATGCCACCTTTTTGTTACGCTGCATAAGACAGTTAGCAACAAACCATATACACGGATGAAATGGCCTTGAACATTTCATTCTAATTCGGTAGCAATTTACCTCCGGTCGACGAAGACCGTTGGACGATATTAAATATCGTACTTGTGACAGGTAGTTTCAATAAAGAACATCCTTGACAAGATTTCGCGGGTAAACCCGTTCTCTTTACTCGGCCGTCCAAAGCTGACTGCGAACGTAAAGAGTGAATCATTTGGATAATATTATCCGCATGATTTGAAGCCGTCAATTCATGTTCCTGGAACAAGTGAAGTTCAATTAAGAACCGCACCATCGTTGCTTTCCAGTTGTCACTAGCTTGATTCATATAGAATCTTGCAAGTTACCTACCAAGTGCTGTTTGATGTTAACACTAGAAGGATTTCCATTCGTCGCTGTAAATACTTAATAGTATTACTCTGAATGTTCTGGCAAGATCACTAAGATGTTGCGTAGAGGCCTGGAACGTGTTTAAATTCATTTAAGAATTAAACCACTGTTGCTTTCCAGTTATCACAAGTTTGATTCATAAAGAATCGCACAAGTCACCTACCATGAGCTTTTTGATATTCGCTCAAGAAGGATTTCCATCTTCATTGTAAATACTTTCGTATTACTCGGATGTTCAGGCAAGATCATGAAGATTTTGCGTAGGACTCTTAATATCTTTCTTACTTTTCACATTGTGTGAACAAGCAAGGAATAATGAAAGTGTGTCCTAATGAGATATTTGATGATCTCAAATGGCTCTAGACTCGATCGTGCATTTTGGATTTTAGTGATCGGAGGCTGGAGAGGAGTGCCACCTTTTCAATACCAATTTATTCGGAGTGAATAAATCAATAGATAATGTGTTGTCTCCGTGTGATTAAAACAAATATCTTTTAAGAGATATCTGAGTTAGCTGGGATGGGTTGTGCCTTGCATCACTGGGTCCATGATGTCTATCTTCAATATCAAGAATCATTAAAATGATCTCAATAGCATATGAATTGACCCGGTTTCTGCCTAAGTTGTAAGGAGGGCTTCTTTCTTTACACCCTTTATCTTTACAATTCTTTTTCATTCTTCAACCCCTTCAATGCTTACCAATACGTCATAACTAGCACCTTGTTGTGATTGTTCCAGTGCTAACTTAAGTACTTGGTCGGCATTCAGCTACGTTCACAATCTTTCTCCATCTTTCCTAAGGACTACTATTTCTAGCTATGGAATGTCCTTGGGAAGATTCCTCCGGTTCTATAGAAATCATTGAACTTTAACCTATCCTACCATCCTTATGTCACCACAATCTTCATCGTCGTGAAATAAATGGGTTGCGGGTAAGTATAAATCACCATGAAATCCATTTTGAAGTGCAAATCCATTTTGCTCCCCCTTAACATATGCCACGATATCCGAAAACATTTCGCACATGTCGGGATGAGCTAGCACGTTAAGTCAAACCATTTGTGATTAATCATTTCCCATATTAAATCACATTTTCTCCCCCATATTAAAAATATTAACTCAATCAATGTTTTTAATATCAATTGATTTAATAGCATTTTAAGAAAATTTGGGAAGAAAAATGTAAATCCAATTATCTTCATGAATTACACAAGCTCCCCCTCAAATTAATGAGGGTGTACTTGAAACGTAAATTAAATACCTTTTAAATACAAGTGTAAGGTATTTAACACGTGCAAAGATCAATATATGATAATGTATTCACAAGATTAGCAATTTACGAGGTTGGACCTGAATAATGGAGAACAGCATATGAAAGAAGCACATGGTTCTTGTTCACGAATGTTGGTCACCTCGTCACGTCCCCGAGAAAATTAATTCCCGTTGTTGAGTCAAAGCTTTCCGGTGAAATGCTTGACTTGATTATGAAAAGCGGGTTGCTATCTGAAATAATAGCAAACCATTTTGAGCATGTTTTAAAAGTTTGAACTTTTGCTCGAACTTTATTTACAACCCCGTGTCATTATTGAATGACATTTCTAGGTTCGTAAATATTATCGATTCCAGAAGACATGCTCTTTTTATCAAAACATTTTTGAACACACAATTTTGAAAGATTTAGAAAAACCTTTTGAGAAATTCTCGAAAAATTGTGTTCAAAGTTTTGAAAACCAATTACTTGAGCTTAAGATGTTGAATATCTTATAAAACGAGCTCAAGTCCGAGAAGTTGTAAACTTCTCGTTGTTAAGGATAAGTTTATCATCGGCGATAAACTTTCCTTTTATCTGAAGAACGAGTCCTAAGCTGACATTTACTTAGAAGTCGTTTTCATGAGCTTGAATACTTTGACTGTTTTAACGGAAAGCTCATGACCGAGAAAGGTTAATTTCTCGTTAAGAGGAAAAGTTCTCTTATTTAAAAGATACACTTTCCTTTCTGAGCTTAAAACTTTGAATGTTTTAATACAAGCTCATGACCGAGAAAGGTGAATTTCTCGTTAAGAGGATAAGTTATCATAAAAGATAAACTTTCCTTTATTTTAAGTTCGAGTTACAGTCTGACATTTAACTGTAAGTCATAGTGCATGAGCTTAAAAACTTCGAGTTTTAATATTAGCTCATGCCCGAGAAAACTTAATTTCTCGTTGTTAGGATAAGTTTATCATCGGCGATAAACTTTCATGCCTTTGAAGAGCGGGTTATAGACTGTCATTTATCTATAAGCCTTGATGCATGAGCTTAAAAACTTGGAATGTTTTTGATATAAGCTCATGCCCGAGAAAAATGAATTTCTCGTTTTTAGGATAAGTTTATCATCGGCGATAAACTTTCCTTTCTTTGATGAGCGAGTTATAGTCTGTGATGTGACTATAAGTCCTTGTGCATGAGCTTTAACCATGAATCCCCTGAGATACTAGTTTCTCTGATATCTGCTTCTTCAGCAACCAAACTCTGAGAGTGTCCTTAGTTGAACGGTATACAATGATTGGACCGCTTCGTTCTTGTGGAACATCAACTTTGGTACCTGCATTCTCATTAGGAGTTTGTATACTTTTGCATGGGTTAGAGATATCTATTTTAGAAGCACGTGGGGGTTCACGGTTTTCTTTTCTTGTGTCAGAGGTGGCCTGAGGGGATGATTCACTTGTCTTAGTTGGCAAACGTTTCCTTTTATAGAAAATCGTAAGTTCAGGCTTAAGTGATGTATCATCCTTTGCAATTTCCTCCCTAGTAGTCTTCGTAGAATCAGAGACTATCCTAGTTAAAGGGCACTCGTTTCCTACAAAAGTGAAATTTCTACCAGTGGGGCGCCACATTTTGCCAACGGGTTTGATTTTAGCAACCCACTGGGATTTAAGTCTAGCACGGGAGTTCACCACCTTAAGCAATTTTTTGATACAAGAGTCATGATTTGCCGTAAAGACACATTTTCTACATGTTTTACAAGTAGCATATTTAATGTCCGAGTAATTCCTAGATGATTGATTGATGCTCCTAGGATGTGACATGCTACGGTTAGCAGTGTTGGGTAATATAGAAGGCATCTGACTAGGTTGGACATTGCTATCTCTTACATGTGTCTTTTGAATAGCTTCCCTTTGACCAAAATCATGGCGCACATCAGTTGAACTAGTTCTAGACGTGTTCATTGAACTATTCTTAGGGAAATTAGAGGCAATCATGTGATTAGGTCTTGCTAAAACTGATTTAGTCACATTAGGCCTAGTTGGTGGAGTGACAGTTCTAGAAATATGACCCAAATCAACTTGGGAGGCAAACCGCGGTCTCGAGGATTGTGGTCGCTCGGATCCAAATGCAGTAGGTTGTCTGACAGTCGGTTGTCTGACGAACTGATTTGTAGGCGGTTTCCCCAAGATTGATGGTTTTTCAAGCTTAGTGTCCACACTAGGACCTTTACTTTTCCTTAACTCGTTTTTCAACGCAGCTATAGCAAAAACCTTTTCCTGTACTTGTGCCTTTAAAGTCTCATTCTCTTTGAGCAATCTATCTTGGGATGCCAATTTAGACTCTAGTAACTGAATTTGTTTCAAAAGATTATCCTTTTCAGCTTTAGAATCTAAAACTTTTTTATCCAATTTTCTTTCAAGAACAACGTTTGACTTTTCAAGTTTTTCAAAATATGTTTCAAATTTGTCCGTTTTCTTGGAAAATTCAAGTTTGGCATCCTCAAGATCTTTTGATTGCTGAGCTACGATCGTTTCGAGCTCTTTAATCTTGGAATCCGAATCAGTTAACGAAGCAGTTATAAAGCATTTATCATGATGTACTATAGCATTCTGAACAATCTCTCCCCCATTATGACTTACATCGGATGAATCAGAAGTGGTATTGCTATTACTCTTTTCCATCCCATGTTTGTCATAATTAGGTTCAGAATGCTCAATATGCGGCATATCATCAGCATATACATCATAAACAACATTACATTGTACCATGTTTGCAGGCTCTTCGTCATAAACTGGGAAGGTGTCATCAAGAAGGATCTCGTGAACATTCCCTAACGTGCCACTGGTATCATGTTGTCCTTCTGATTCCGTGCTCTTGCCATCGTTAGGCTCCAAGTTGTCAATCGTATGACCATTCTCCTCTTGCATCTGCATCATAGATTCTTGCACTCCATTATCATATGCTTGCTGAAGTCGGGATCTTTCATAAATCGAAGATGAAACCGATGTCATAAATTTCAACAGTTTATCACGGAAATCTTTAACCTCGTTCTGTGTGTATTGAAAAAATGACCGGCATATCCCTGAATTGTCAGACTTGATGATATTGAATTGGAGGAAAGGCGTGAGTTGTATCACAAGAGCCTGATATGCAGTTGCTGATGCAGAGTGATTAAAGTCTTCTTTGTGAAGTTGCTCAACTAGGTGGTTTAAGTTGAGAAATAGTGAATCGATGAATGTATAATGATTTTGACCAAAGAGTGTCACAAATTCGCTTCCTCCTTGAGCCCATGCAATAGTCCGAAGATGTGACTGAAGTAGTCGAACTGAAGTAATACCACTTTCTCTAGCTTTGTCTTGCAATCGATGCAAGTCTCCTTCTTGAAGTGTCAAATTCAACGACTCCATAGATGTTGGATGAAAGGTAAGTGGCAACGAGAAAGTGTAATTCGACGAGAAGTTGATTTCTCGGGTTTTTACAAACCTATGAAAAATCCCTAAATGACTTTAAAAAATCCTCGATAGATGAGATGTCTCTTTTCTCGGCTCAAAAATTGTTGTCGGCTCAAACGATGATAAATTAACCGGAAACTAATAGGTCTAAAATCCTCGGCTCTACAAAGTAACTAAACTCGACCCACGTCAAAATAACCCTAACATCTAACAAGAAAAATAAATAAATAAATAAAATAAAATAAAACAAAAATAAAATAAAATAAAATAAAATAAAAAAATTACTTAATCAAAATTTTAAAAGAAATAACTTAAGTTTAGTAATTTATTTTCTTGTAGCCCCCACTCACAAAGATAACAAACAGACGTGTGGAGACACAAACCCAACGTGGCCAAATTTTGAAACAAAACGTGGCAGTTGATCAGGCTATCTTTGTTTTCTCCGTCCTAAAATAAGATATAAACAAACATTCCCAATAAATATTAGAACTAATCCTAAAATCTCTCACAACTAACCCTAAAATCTATTTCATTCGTTTTATCCGCCCCCATTTTTCTTTAAACCAGTCTTAGCCAACAACAACAAGATTATCTCAACCCAATCTCATCACCATCTTATTAAACACGCCCCACTTTCTAATAGTTAGAAACGAATCTCATCTCATATTACTTTCTTCTATCAAAAACTCAGCCACAGAAAAAATGGAAATACCCTTCTTCCTATCAAACGCAGAATCTGATCTCTAGATATATTAATCTCGCAGCTACCAAAAACTAATCACAAACAACTCGTTTCTTTCTAACCCGACTGGAAAAGACAAACCCACGAATGAAGAACAACCGAAGATTTTGGCTTCTAGATCTTTAAATATAAAGGTCTCGGGTAGGTTTTTCTTTTCGTGTGAGAGTGTGAGTCTGATGAGTGAATTTAGAGTAAGTCAATTGGGCTTTTGAGATGGTTTTCGAGAGTGAGTCGTGTGAGGTTGAGTGTGAGTCAGTGTATGATGGGTGTGAGGTTGGGTAGGGGTGAAAATGATTTAGAATTTTAGAAAAGATTGGAACGGTTGTTTTGTCAGTGTGTTTGGTTGAGTTTGAGAGTCTGTTATATTTTTTCAGTCAGTCTATTCCGAATAGACTTCTATTCGGAAAGTGTCTATTCGGAAAAAGTCTATTCGGAAAAAAAAGAAAAAAAAATGTCTATTCGGAAAACCTATGCGGAAAGAATGTCTATTCGGAAAAAATGTCTATTCGGAAAAAATGTCTATTCGGAAAAAATGTCTATTCGGAAAAAATGTCTATTCGGAAAAAATGTCTATTCGGAAAAAATGTCTATACGGAAAGTTGTGTCTATGCGGAAAACTGTGTCTATGCGGAAAACTGTGTCTATTCGGAATAACAGCCTACGCGGAAAGAGTGGAAAAACTGATAAGAAAAACAGATAGATTTGGATTGGTTTGGACAGATTGATGGGATAAAAGCCAGAGACTTTGGACAGATTTGACCAAAAAAGAAAAATAGAAAAACTATAAGCAAACTGATTAAAAAAATGATTAGACTGATTAAAAAACAGATAATAAAAAACACTGATTATTTAAACAGAAAAACACTGATTGGACTGATTGAGGATTTTGACTGATATGAAAAAGAAGAAGAAAATTTGGACGGATTTGGACTGATTAAAAAACAGATAATAAAAAACTGATTATAAAAAAACACACGAAAAAAATAAAACTGATAAAAAATAAAAATTTATAAAATTTATAAAAATTGATAAAAAGTTGATCGAATGATGAAAAGATTGATAAAAAATTAGAAAAGAAAGGATTTTTACCACCAAATCAAAAGATAAAAAAATATGCAAATCCTAAGATTCAACCATGGCTCTTGATACCAATTGAAGGTCTACGATATCTAAGGATTTGGTAAATGATGGATGATCTATTGATTAGATGGTGGAAATGGGGAAGAAGGAGATGGAGTGTAGAGAGAGAAAGTGAGAGAAAAGAAAAGTAGAGAGAGAAAGTGAAATTAGATTAATGAAAAGTATTGTAAAATGAAAGAACCACCCCTCCTAACATGCTAGGAGGGGTATATATAGCCCACCCTACATGTGGGCTATATGGACTATATTTACTACAAACTGGATCACGAGCCTAATACAATAATATATCGTTGGAGCAACCGATCCTTCATAAATACGTAAAACGTATTTCCAACAGTGGTTGTTCTAAACACACGGGTAATCGAATTTTATTCTCGCACTACAAAGCATATGATGGAGGTAACGTTACATTCGCAAGTAATCGACGAGGTAATATCATTGGCAAAGGTACGGTTTCTCTTGACTCTATGACTATAGAAAACGTAGAGCACGTAGATAACTTAGGTTTTAACCTTCTAAGTATAGTTCAAATCTGTGACAATAAGTGTAAGGTCATCTTTTCAGAATATGACAATGAAATCGTAAAAGATTGAAAAGTCATTAGAAAAGGTGTTAAAGCATGGGCTTTATGTCATGAAGGTCAATAAGAAGTCAAAGGACAACTTATGTCTAGCGACTTTAGATGATAGTTCTACTCTTTGGAATAGGAGATTAGGTCACGCTAATATGCATTTAATTCAATCTTTAGTCTCTAAGAAGTTGGTAAGACATCTCCCCAAGATGAAGTTTGATAGTCACTTTTGTGATACTTGCAAAATTGGGAAGCAAGTTCACTCAAGTCACAAAGCCAAGAATTTGGTCTCGACCTCTCGGTGCTTAGAGCTCCTACATATGGATCTCTTTGGACCTTCCGCCATATGGAGTTATGGAGGTAACCTTTATACCCTAGCTATAGTTGATGACTACTCTAGATTCACTTGGACTAGATTTTTGGCTTCTAAGAATGAAGCTTTCGATCACTTCGAAACCTTTAGTCGAAGAATTCAAAATCAACTAGGATGTTCAATTGTCTCTATTAGGACGGATCATGGTAGGGAATATGATAATGAAGTGCAATTCGGTGCCTTTTGTGAAGCTCATGGTATTACCTATAACTTCTCGGCTCCCCGCACTCCATAATCAAATGGGGTAGTTGAAAGGAAGAATAGGACCATCCAAGAAATGAGTAGGACGATCTTAAATGAGCAATCATTGCCTCAAAAATTTTGGTGCAATGTCGTGGATACATCGACCTATATTCTCAACCGAATTCTTATTCGACCTTTTCTAGGAATGACCCCTTATGAGATTCTTAAAGGTAAGAATCCCTCATTGGAATACTTTAGGGTGTTGGAAGCAAGTGCTTCATTCTCAACGCCAAAGATTACCTTACTAAGTTTGACCCAAAGTCTTACAAAGGTATTTTTTAGGTTATTCTCAAACTAGCAAAGCCTACATCGTCCTTAATAGAACCTCGGGTGTAATGTAAGAATCACTTAACGTGACTTTTGATG
Organism: Glebionis coronaria; assembly: GCA_025667525.1. NCBI lineage: Eukaryota > Viridiplantae > Streptophyta > Magnoliopsida > Asterales > Asteraceae > Glebionis > Glebionis coronaria. The sequence continues at coordinate 173,501 of JANFOE010000393.1, forward strand.
AAACCCCTCCTTCATCTAAGATACCACCTTTGGTAGATGATGACTTGGATGAAATAGACATAGTTAATGTCAAAGATGTTAGAAACATAGGAGTTGAAGATCTTAGTGTTGAAAAGGGAGTAAACATTAAGGAGTCAAAGGATCATGCTCCCTATAACGTCATAGGCGAACTAAATCAAAGGACCCTAAGATCTTAAGTCCAAAATCAACTTCTTTTATTTTGTCTCCTTGATTGAACCAAAGAATGTTAAATAAGCTTTGATGGATGAGACTTGGGTCATCGCTATGCAAGAAGAATTGAATCAGTTCATTGTTAATTACGTTTGGGAACTTGTTCCTCCACCTAGAAATTCGACCATCATAGGAACCAAATAGGTATATAGGAATAAGTTAGACGAGAATGGTGTTGTGTCTCGTAACAAGGCTAGACTTGTACCTCGAAGCTATAATCAACAAGAAGGTATTTATTATGACGAGACATACGCACCCGTAGCAAGATTTGAATCCATTAGAATCCTTTTAGCTTACTCTTGTGCCTTAGACTTTAAGCTTCAACAAATGGATGTAAATAGTGCATTTCTTAATGGTTTGATCAATGAGGAGGTATATGTGGCTCAACCTCCCGGCTTCATTGATTTTGAGAAACCAGATCATGTTTACAAGCTTAAGAAAGCTCTTTATGGTCTCAAACAAGCACCCAAAGCTTGGTATGATAGGCTTAAATAGTTTCTTGTAAAACATGAGTATACCATGGGGATGGTAGACAATACACTCTTTACAAAGAATAAAGGTTCTCACCTCATTATCGTACAAATATATGTTGCTGACATTATATTTGGTTCAACTTGTCAATCATTATGTGATGACTTTGCCAAAATCATGCATGACGAGTTTGAAATGAGTATGATGGGAGAACTTAACTTCTTTTAGGACTCCAAATTAAACAAATGGTCGATGGTATTTTCTTTAATCAATCCAAGTATGTTAAATAAATGCTAAAGAAATTTGGATTAGAAGATTCTAGACCAATGAAGACCCCTATGGCCTCGAATACTAAACTCACCGTAGATGATGATTGTGAGTCGGTAGACAACACCAAATATAGAGGTATGATTGGTAGTTTGTTGTACCTAACGGCAAGTTGACCAGATATCATGTTTAGTGTTTGCCTTTGTGCTCGCTTCCAAGAGGCTCCCAAAACCTCTCACCTTGAAGCGATTAAGTGTATCTTCCGATACATTAAGGGCACTATACATTTAGGATTATGGTATCCTAAAGGGACCAGCGTAGAAACCATTGTCTACACGGACTCGGATCATGCAGGAGACTCTGTGGACCAGAAAAGCACTAGTGGAGTTTGTACCTTCATGGGTTGTTGTTTAACTTCTTGGTTCTCCAAGAAACAAACCGCTCTTTCTATATCTACCACGGAAGCCGAGTATGTGAGTGCTGGTAAAGCTTGTCAACAAGCTCTATGGATGAAGACAAGCGCTTGTTGATTACGGGATTTCTCTTGATGATGTTCCCATCATGTGCGACAACAAGGGTGCAATAGACCTTAACAAGAATCCCGTGCAACATTCGCGAACTAAGCACATAGAGATTCGCCACCATTTTCTTAGGGATAATGTTCAAAAGGGGAACATTTCGACTGAGAAGGTACCCTCGGTAGAAAACTTAGCCGACATCTTCACTAAGCCACTTAAGAGGGAACCTTTTAATTACTTGCGTCTAGGTCTAGGTTTAATGGAACATGTTCCTTAATTATGCATTTTAATTAATCGAGTCTTTTTCTCTTTTGAGTGTTTTGTTTCTTTGAGCTTTTGAGTATCGTAAACTCTTTTTGGAAAACTTCTCTTCCCTTTTCAAAGTTCTCAAAGTTCTTTCGAAAATGGTCAAGAAATGTTTTTGCATTCTTAATTCAATCTAAAAATGTTTTTCATAGCTTCTTGCTCTTCATAATAAGCTTACATAATTCATATGTATGGGTCTCTCAAATATAGCAAGAACAAAAGAGAACTATGGAGGATCATTGTGTCATGACTTTGTGTCTAGTTCTACACACCTCCTACATCGGTTTTCTTTAAAATCCATGTATTTTGGTCAAAACCTTATTTGGTGAGTTCTTATGTGTTTTCTTTGTCTATCTTTGCTTCTAAGCATATCTCCATGATTAGTTAGACTATAAAATTAGGATTTTCTGAATTCGAAAATCCTCCCTCATCACCAAATTTAACCCACTGTGGGAGGTTCTATATTGAGACCGCGGTTCCCTAGTGATAAGGAACCACCTGTTGAGATATGGAACCGCGCCCAGTACTTTCATTTTCGGGTATTCCTGAAACTCCAAATATGTTCCAACACCTTCTGGAATCTTTGTTTCAACCCTTTGACCACCCCTAAAATATCTTGGGCTTTCTCTATTTAACCTTAAGCATTTTGTATCCTTCCTCAAATCAAAATTTCTTATTCCCCAAATGAAAGCTTTGATTCTCCTCCATTTTCTCCAATTGCTTTCAATCCCAATTCACCCAAGAACACTCAAAATCACATCTCTTCCTCTTCTAAGAATGTTGATTGTGGAACTTCTTATCTTCCACCACTAGCCTTTAGTGTTCTTCCTCCTTCACATGATAATGTCATGCATCATGGAACATATTGTCATTGTTGTCAATATCAACATCTTTCTATGGCTCATATCTATGAAGAGTTGAATTACATCAAGAGTCTCTTAGTCAAACCTTCTCTTCACTATGAATATGAGATCTCTACCAAGCCACCACCACCTCCTTCTGCCACTACCTCGTCTTTTATCTAAGCATTGATTGCTTATCTTCAAGACATCTAGTTCAAGCAAATCATAGAGTTCTAGTTTAACTAGGATTAGATTTATGCTTTTCATTTGGCTTGTTTTATTCCTCATACATCTTTGTATGATTCATTTCCTTGTATCTTTTATCATGTTTCCTTTTAACATGACTTATCTTGGATCTTTTGTTTCTTCTCTAATTTTTTTGTGACCTTTGCTATATCTTGTTGGGTGTCTCTTCTCTACTACTAACCCTTCCATGTAGCTTGTCACCATATATCGATTCCTTGGTGCCCCAAGCAAGGGGGAGTAAGCACCAAGGGGAGCATTTGCAAAGTCCGGTTCTTTTCTTCTTCAAATACTTTTGCAACCTTTTTGCTTCGACAAAGGGGGAGAAATGATATAAACTCGTCTTCGAAAATCTTGTTTTATTAGGGGATTGAGTTTATGTATTGTCGGAATCAAAAAGGGGGAGATTGTTAATGCAATGATGCCTAAAAACGTTACTTGCATTTTTTGGTCTCGCTTTGTTTTGATTACGACAATATGTAAAAACAAGCATTTACGAAAACAACGAAAAACGAATTCTTGAGTTCAAGTATTTTTCATTTCAACCATTATCACCTAAGGTATAAACAAACAAGTACTCATCCTAATTAAGTGATCAAGGATTTAATCTTTTCTTAAAACTCACTTTTTATTTAGGGTGACAAGTTTTTTTATTAAACTTTCTTTTTGAGAAAATGTTTATTAAATTAATTATTTGAAGATTTGAAATTTGAAAATGGCATATTCTATCTTGGTTTGGAATATCTTTCCAGGATATTTTAAACCCCATATTCAAACCAATCCACTAAAAGACAAAAGTTAGTGGAGTCTATGCAGGCGGTTCTTTAGCACCTATAGCGGTTCCTTATCCATAAAGAACCGCGGGCTCCAATAAGGAACCGCGGGCAGATATAGCCGTTGGATGTTTGTCTTATAAATAGTGGACCATTCTCAGACTTTCAATTCACCTCTTTTGCACATACATTTTTAGATTCTTTCATACTTCTTAAATCACTCAAATCCTTGATCATTTGTTTGATTACTACTTGTTTAGAAGTGAATATTTCTCCTCTCATCTTTTCCTCTCAAAGTGCAAATAGAAGAACACTATCATCCTTGAAATATTGTGTCTACCTCAAAGATCCATTGAAGATCCACACTTATTTATTCATTGTTGTGAATATCCAAGTAGTAGTGTCTATTTGGAAGTTGTGTATGTATTAAGGTTAATACTTGGTCCTTAAAGTATATTTGTGTAGATTGGTCCTAGCTAAGATTAGGGCTCGACTTTTAGCTTAGAGTCGGAAATTGGTTAAGCGACGTTGTGTACGGTTTATCCACCTTAAGAAGCTTTTTGATTAGGGAACTCTCGAGTAAGGAGTACTCGGAGAGTGGAGTAGGAACGAGGAGTGAGCTTCGTTGCCGAACCACTATAAATCCTTGGTGTTTGGTTTGATCTTTCCTTCCCTTATCTCTTTAGATTCATTATTCTTTATACTTTTGATTATTAGTTTAGTTGCACTATACCTTGTTCATATTGTGTATAAGAAGGTTTCACATAAATACTAAAGCCTATGTTTTTGAAAAGGATTTTTAAAAACCAATCTTTAACAAGTAAATTTAAGAAACTATTCACCCCCCCCCCCCCCATTTTCTGGTTTCTACATCATGGTTAAACATTAACATTTAGTGGCGTAAAGCAAACAAGCACACAAGTCTTTAAAAGGTTTACATATTTGTTAATTGATCAAATAGCTATCAAATATCCAAGTAATGTCATAATTATTAATCACTTTAAACAAGAATGTGTACTTAGTGCCTAAATGAACAATGCAAGAAAGCATGAATGGGAAAGACACATAACTTGTATTACTATGATTTACTAGGTTGAGACACTAGAGGACAAGAAGGGAAAAAAGGATTCAAGAATCATGACATATATACCATATACATAATCATTTAAGTCTTATTTAAGCTTACCAAGTTAAGAGACTAAAAGGCATCCAAAAGCATATTGTGATAGACATACTAATTTGCTACGAATTGAACCAACATAGTGTATGTGTACAATTAACACATAAGTCATGCATAAGAGACGTCATAGCTTAAAATGCAAATATCATGCAAAACATGTAGGCATTTTAGGATGTGAAAACATGCAACAATTAGACAACCTAAAATGTATTATATTGTCATTGATTCGACAAGAACAAGACATTATATTAAGCATGTGTTTTAGAAAATAAGTATGAAGACACACGAGCATGTTGCATAACAAACAATTGCTACTTTGGATATCCAACTACTTCTTATTTGGTATGTAATTCTAACGAGATATAGAGTTCATCCATGTAAACTAGCATTAGGCATATTTAAGAAAACTCATTTAGTCACGTTGAAGAATGAGTATGAGACTATCACTAGTGGTGCTCATGTGACAATCCGTCAATTTATGGTCAATATTTTATTCTCAAAATCTATTTGAAAATATTATTTTATGAACTCACTTATTTTTGGGAAGAAATTTGGATTTACGTCTTGAAGTAGCATCGACTACGTCTAAACCGGAGGATTCTACGTTACGTGCTTACATTTACATACACCGTCTTTGGTGACAGTCCGACATTTCAGAAAATAAATTTATCCGTGAATATTATTTTGGAGTTTTAAATTTGTGTTGGTTCATAAACTCACAAATTTACGAGAAGAGACTAGGACTTACGATTTTATTTTAACATCCTTTACGACTAAACCGGAAACCCTAGGATTACGTATTTACGTTTTCGAACTCCGTTTTTGATGAGACGATTTTTATTAGATTCGTTTTGTGCCGTTGATTCATAATTTATAAAAACGTTTTTCGTAAAACGACCCGAGGGCACGCAAATCGAGGAAACTAGAATCGAGGAGTACCCGTAAATAATTGGGGATGAGACAAGTGGGACACTTGTCCCACCCCCAAAACCGGCCAACATTAAGCTACAACACACCAAATAGGTGTCAAATTTTAAACATAAAGCTTACACTTGTAAGCTAAGCTTACAAGTGAAGCTACTTCCAACTAGCTAAACAACTAGCAAATACCATTCACTCCATTTGAACCATGCAAAACAACTTCATTTTCTCCTCCCTCTCTCTAAAAATGCCGTCCCATATCTCCCCTTAAACCATCACTTTTGATCAAATTTAACCATAAACCTCATGTTATTTCTACATATGTTGAAGCCCTCTTGAAGCTCTCTTGAATGGTGGTGATTATAACATCCATGGAGGAGTTTTCATGGTGTCTTGGGGCTGATTTTCCACAAGGAGTTTATGAAGATTGGTAGTCTTGAAGATGGTCATGGCTATGCACAAGTTTCTCCATCAAAATCCATGTTTTGATCACAACCTACATCATCATGGTGGTATAAAGATTGTCCTCCTCATCCTCTTATTATTTTTGATTATGTAATCTTGTATTTCTTTTACTTATGTATATGTATATGATGATGAATGATGATTAAAAGTGTTATGTGGGGATTTTTTGTTGATAAACATGCTTAAAAAGGTGAAAAACTATAAAGAACAAGGCTAAAATCTTGCTTAAAAATGATGGCTGTATAAATCAGTAAAGAAACATGTCATGAACTGATAAAATGATGAAGTAGAATTTATATACAGTAAGCTATGAGTCTTGTGCACATGTGAGAGTTGGACATACAATGGAATCATTGTAATGAGTAAGATATGGTCAAAACAAGTTTAAGGTACAAATCTGAGTTCACTGTTTTGGACGAATTTTAGAAACTACTTAGAGGATGATTCAACAGTATCTATAGAAGAGTTAAATGGAGAAAATATCATGTAGTTTATGTGATAAAAATTTGAGCTTCTATCTCCATATAGAACTCAAGATATGGCAGTTTTGGTGAAGATGAAGATAAAAATCAGATTTTGAGAATTAAAGTATAATACTATTATATAAGCACTCAAAATTATATTGTATAAAATGTAAAGTTAAAACCCACTAACTCATGAATTTTATTTATATAAATATGTACAATGATAAATAAGTGGACATTATATAAAAATGGTAACTTGTTATGTTTTATAAGTTATAAAACTATAAACATGATTTTTACGACTTTTTCGGCTATTACCGTAAAATTAACGTTTTTGTTAAATAAAACTTAGACGGTTGGACCCGTCTAATGTAAACTTTATAAAATTCATATACTGATATATAAACATATATATAACAAGTAAAAACCGATAAAACCCGAACTATATGACATACGGACGTTAACGGACTAAATTAACGTTATTGGACTAATAATACAACAAAAATGGACTAAAAACACTTATAAACTTATTTATTGGACTTAACCCTTTTAGGCCCAACTTGTAAAGTGTAGATACTGATAATATAAGTATAATAAGGATTAATACAAGTTAAGAACTTATAATAGGCTTATTGGACCTAAAACACGTAAATAGGTAAAACGAGAAAACTAGTATAAAAGTTATCGACACATAACACAAAAATAAGTAAATGAGGATATGTAAACTCACTTGATCATCATATATATAAAATCATCATATGTATACATAATTGTTATTTTTATAAAGTCATTGGACAAACGTCTAAGACCGATTATTATTTGTCTAGGTTTTCGTGATTGAAGCACGTACCGTACGTCCGAATTGCCGATAACCCGCCTTCCCACATCAACGTGAGTTCATAACCTCGCACTCTTTTAAATGTTTTTATAAATGTTTTATAAACCCGCGAGGGAGATAACATGTTAGTTTTTATAAAATAGGACACCATTTGTCCCGATTGTTTGTTTATTGATTTGGACCCGAATGATTGTATGACCCGATTGTATGACCCGATAAATGATTAAAGGACCCGATAAATGAAATTAAATGGATTATTAAAGTTAGGTTATGTCACGAAAAGTCCCATTAGCATGAATTGTGAACTACCGGGATTTGGTAGACGCTTATGCATTTAATAGTACTATTTGGGGACGATCACCCTAGTTCGCGCCTTGTCGGTTGATCCCCGTCGTGCCACATTGATTGGTAAGCGAATTTATGTATGAGAAGATTTCCATAGCGTGACCTTTGTGACGACACGCTACTTTAGATGGGCAAATTGAGTATCGGGTTAGCTACCCGTTGTTGGTTTAGTAAGGTAACAATGTCATGCGGCTTATAATAATCCAAACTAACGAAATATTACTAGACGCTCTGAATTACGATGTATTGCCTGACTAGCAATACAAGGTCATACTATTGATATTATGTTCGTGTTTTGGTTTTCATAACCATATTCATATAAAGGTTTTTATTTGAATTATACGACGTTATAAAACATATTGTATGATGCTTTTACGACATTGGCTCGTATAACGGTTTTTTAAGGCAAACGCCTATATTATGATTTTCGATAATGATTTGTATAAATTGACTTTGGCTATTTTATGGCCTATTAAAAATGATTTGTACAAAATGATTTTCAGTAATAATTTTATACTGATATTATACTGATGGATTTTATTAAACTCTATGAATTCACTCGGCGTTATCGCTGACCTTTTCTTTTAACATGTTTTATCTCAGGTACTTAAAGGTAATTCTCGGGAAGACGACAAGAATTCATGGCCCGCACCTAAACAATAATTTTCATTCAAATTCTTTGTAAAACTTGTACGAAATAATATGACTTGGGACCTATGTAAATTTGATATTTATGAATGGAAATGCTTTATTAATAAAGGACGTGATTTTTATACGTTGTCTATGATGTGAGTAATGTGCTATCCCGTAACACCAACTAGTCTTCCGCTATATTGAGTTGTATAAATTTGGGGGTGTTACAGCTCAATTAAGGCTAAACACGACCATTTTTACGGGTTATACGTGAACAAAACTTTTCCTCGAAGCAATCCAACCGTTAGGTCAAATTGAGTTTCTAGTGCAATAGGTTCTCCAGTAGTCATTCTTATTTTGGATAAAATGCAATTCCTATATTTGCCTAATAAAGTGAAGCAACGATTTGATTTGCATTGACCATTAGTAATTAGCCTAGAGTGAATGAACTATCATGTTTCATAAAATCCTAATCAAGCATAAGGATTGAGTAAGAAACCAAGTAACATATAGAGGCACAAACAAGAAGGAGTCAGTTAGAGCAAGATGTATGCAAAAAGGTATAGAAGGTAATGTCTATGTAAAAGAAAGCTTTTTAAGAATGCACCATTGCATATCTTTTGAGAATTGACAAATTAAGGTTACTTCCCTTGTTTGTTCTTGTGAATAAAGAAAAGAGTTGGAAACCTTAAGTGACCAATTTACCAAACGAAACTATGATCATGTTTTCCACTAAATTTGAGCTTATGCCAAAACGTGTTTCATTACTCAAAATGATTCACAAAATGTTTATGTAACCTTTTATTTTGAGTTAATGCCTATATGAAATGTGACACACAAACACACAAACTTAATGCGAGGAATCTAGCGTAACTCCAATTAAACATACTCGAAGACCTGTGATGAACAAGTACGACACATGTTGTTTATGAAAGCATTTGTTTTAGTGGAGAATAGATTCACATAAGGTTTACAGATACAATGTACTTATTGTACATGGGTTAATGTTGGTTTAAGTTATTTTAGAGAACAAATTTCTTAAGTAGTGCAGGTTACGAACCCTTTGTAAGGGCACGAACCCTTTGTAAAAGGGGTTTGACGGGGTCCGTGCACCTTTGAGACATTTTTTGAGGAAAACGTAATTTTTGACCCTAATTTGGAAGATAGAATCAAGGAGTTGTTCAACAACCATGTTCCACATGTATACGCTGTAATTGAAGCTAAGGGCTAAGAGAGTGTACCTTTGTAGCAATCATATTTATAGCATACTCGAGTGATAAGCATGTTATTATGACGTTATCATCAAGGATAACATTACCTCTTTCCGTAGATAATCATATGCTAAAGAGGTTCCCATAACCCATCATATGTCTTGGACTACTATTGTTCTTGATCCATTAGTTGGGCTCAAGTCAGGCATTAAAGCATACCTATAAATCATGAAACTCAAGTGTTTGGTCCCCATTGTCTTATGGGTCTGTTTGGGTTAATTACACCTCTTATACCAATTTGAGTGTTACTGATCCCGTGGAACTAGATTTCTCATTGACCATTGATTTTAACATGTGCATATAGATATTGATACAAAAGCACATATGCATTTAGAATAAAATACAAATATAAAACACATAAGTATATAGGTGTAATGCAATGGTTATCTAAGAATGAGAGGATAGAGATATGCAAGTGAAAAAAGACTCATAAAACATACAGGCATACATGGTTTAACACAAGCAAGATAATCGTATGCACAAATATCCATTATTACTCAATAAAAATTCTAAGGATTCTTTTCTAACATCATAGTTTCATCTTATACCAAACACCCCTTTTCAAGAACACTATATGTTTAGAGAATAACTGAAGGTGGTGTATTTGACAAGTTTGCTTAGTTAATGTTTCTAAGTGACTTCCTAGGTTCAAGTAAGAGTATAACATATGCCAAGAGAGTGAGCTATGTCTATAAGCAAATTGAAAGACAATTTTCCCATCTAGGTGCACGAAATCAAGTAAATGTCCTATTTTGCATAATCATGTAATTAACAAGCAAGCAAGTGGGTAACATGGAAAGTTTAACATATATGTATCACAAGTAGAAGTAGTCTCAACTTGCAATGATCAAACAAGATATATGCAAACTCATAAACTAAAGCAAGTAACATTTAGCATACAAATATGTTTCTTCACTTTGTATTTAAGTATGATGATGTGTACCAAACTTGATTAGTTTCCTTTGATGACCAAAAAATTATTTGTTTTAGAATGTAAACATAACCTCATTCAAATAAAAACTAATTTAATGTGTCTGACTCAACAGAACTAAGAAGAAATGCTAAAATAAGTTCACAATTTTAGACATTTTATTCATTTTTTACTTGTTTCACTATTTTTTTTAATCTAACTAGCATTTGAGAAAGTTTTTATATGAAAGTAAATTACCTTCAAAACGATAGGTGGCAAGACTTCTACTGACTTACGGTTAAAAAAGTTATGACCTTTTGAAAAACTGCATCATAGACAGTCACGAAACCCGACGGACCCTTTTAACAAAGAGTTTGTCCCTTTATGAAAGGGGTCCGTGGGTCTATGAGACAGACTGCAATTTTTCCCCTAAAATTGTGTTTTAACATAGCGGGAATGCATAAGACTTACTAGACTTGATAACAAATATATACTACACATCTTAAACATCATTTCTACTTATGAGACTTATCTATGAGTTTACGGAAATGATTTTTCAACGAAATTAAGTGTTGTGCCAAACACTCATTTAAAAGCGAATTTAACTACATTTTCCTTATAGACATACAACGTGTAAAACCCGCATGCTTTTACCATGAATAGTACCCTTACGATAGTACGTACATGATTAGAACTTTCCTTTTATAGCACGTTTACGTTTCACGTACAAGAATTATTAGTATTACGTACGTTTTATAACACGATAAGTATTTATTACGTATGAACACACGATAATTACTCCAATAATAATTATAATCACGAGCATATGAACATGAAATCATGAATGTAAATTAATCACGAACTAATATTAAGTATGTATATATATTTATTACGAACACGAATAAATATATTAAGTCACGATCAATAACTAATTAAAACACGTAAAACACGAACACGAGAACACACTTATTAATTAGACACGGAAAATGTTCGGGTTACCCTATGTGGGCCCCATAACCACGAAATTAGGAAGATGAAATGGGCATAGCCCATGCAGAATTAGCTAACTAGGAAAAAGGGGTAAAACATGTTCATTATTTACAAATTGAAAATAATTAAAACCCTAATTCTCCTTCTTCCTCTCCTTTTGGCCGCCACCTTAAATCACCATAAAGGGGTGTTTGGGTTGATTTTGATCTTGGATATTTTGCAAGGATTCGTGTGTGTTCATCCTCATTTGTTTCACGTATTCGGTATAACTTTTAACCCTTTTCTTTTTATGTTTTGATTTTGATAATCACATAAAATCATGATGTTTTTAATTAAACTAATTAAAAACAATTATTTAACATGCTAATGATAATGGGGTAAATTAAAACAAGGGTTTTAGGGGTGTTTTGCTGTGGTCGACGCCTAACCGAACCCCAAAGGGGGTCTCGGCTTGGCCTATATGCACACCACCGAGACCTTAAGGTCTCGGTTTGGTGATGATGTTGTCACGGCAGCAGCAAGGGTAAGAAACCCCGACCTAGGTCGGGGTATGGTGATGGTTACGGGTCCGGTTCACACATGTTAGAATAAAAACACGGTCCGGTTCATGAGTCATTTTCAAGGTTTATTATTTTTACAAGTTATATTATTTTTACAAGACTTAAAGTTAAATTAATTAAGGTATGAACATGATTAATTAAATTTACATGACTTAGATTATTAATTTAATTTTTAATTCGTGGATTTTAACCTAAGTATTTTATTATCAATTAGACTTTATAATTAATTAATTATTAAAACCATGACTATAATTAATTATTTAACATGGCTTAAGTTATATTATTAATAAATAATAATACATGTTTTAACCTAAGTATTTTACCTCATTTAATTAAAATCATGTTATATTTAATTAAATACATTTAACCTATAGTTTATTTAATTTACATGTAATAATTAATAAACTATACTTTATAATCACATTGCTTAGAATAATAATCAGAAAACACTTAAGCTTATATAATTAGCTTATTTAACTAGCTTATATCTATTAATAGAAACTTTCTATTTTTAGAAACTTATTTATTTAAGGAAGCTAATCTATTTATAGAAACTTTCTATTTTTAGAAACTTATATATTTTAAGCAGTAATTCTATTTTTAGAAACTTTCTATTTTTGGAAACTTTCTATTTTTGGAAACTTTCTATTTTTGGAAACTTTCTATTTTAGGAAACCTGCTATTTTTAGAAAGTTACTTATTATTACACAACAAGTATAATAATACATGAAATACAAGTAATACTAAATCAGAATAGACAGAATATAAGATAAACACAGTATAAAGCTTAAAACAGTAAAACATGACATGACCATATAAAACAAGCTAAGACATGATATAGAACCAGTTACGTACTTAGTAATCAGATACTTATACACGTATGTATTTATGTAGCATTAGTGATACTGAAGTTGGACTCTCTTCTGTTCGTCTTCTTCGTTCACTGGACATAAGGTACGGATTCCCGTCCTTTCAGTATGGACATTCTTTCCTTATTAGGATTCCCCGTATGCAGCCAACTGTTTTCCCGTAGTATAAGTTTATATGTTTGATTTGCTTATGTTTAATTTAGAATACCTATAGCCATATACATGCATGACCAGTTTCACCTAGTTATGGAGGTACCATAACCATAACACTAGAGGCACTGGTGTTATGACTTCCCCTCGGCAGAGTGATTGTTCGTGGCGTCCCTTCAGCTTTTGGCCATATTATTATATTTATCATGTGGGGCGTATGGGTGCATCCTAGTTACATGTTTTAAGCAGATTACTCAGTGTGAATGTGGTGTGTGCCTTGCATCCTTCACAAGGAGCTGATCCCTCCTACCCAAACCAGTATATTAAATTAGAGGCAGCCCCTCTAATTTACATGATGAGGTCACCTCTCCAAGTATTCATGCACGGTGGATTTTCATGACCTATATTGGCTAATGGTAAAATATGATTAATAGTTTTTACAAGATAAACATAAGGCTTTTCAAACTATAAAACCAGTTTTACTACGACTTAACCGGGTTATCCAGAACTTAGTTCCTTCTGCTGTTTCATGCTTATATGCTTATATTATCCATGCTTTACTTGTACATCCGTGCACTGAGCGTTTTGCTCAGCCGTTACTTTCCTTTCCAAGTCCCAAAACGGGAGGTACCCAAGGACAGACTCGAGCATTTGGAGGACGTGCATAGGAGGGAAGCTGCCATAGACTTCTTTTCCTTCTGCCTTCACATATTTATGCTTGTTTAAGTCTTTCATTTATTTCATTTATTTTATTATGTTTTTAGCTTATGTTTTGGAACCGATGTTTGATTCCGGTTTACCCTATGGTCATGTAATGTTTTATACATTTTTCCTTGTATGCTTTGATGACACGCCATAATTACGCGTGACATTCCATTTATCAAAATGGGGTGTTACAATTATGGTATCAAAGACAAGGCTTCGACCTGTAGGCTCTAAAACTTGACCTGTGACTAGTGGGTAGTCACCAGGAGCTTCCTAAGCCAACGTTTGTTATTCCACGTATTGATGTTTTCAGCGCATTGTTGTTTTAACCATGATGTTTTCAGCACCTTGAGGTTTTAACCTTGATGTTTTTCATCGATATTGTTTTACTAATATGGATGGACAACCGTCATTCATATTTAGTTATGTGTCATGGTTACATATGTGACGTTCCTCGTGAACTGTGACTATGTGGACTGAACCTCAGTAGTTCATAATTAGTCACATAAATTTTTTCTGATAAGTGTTGACAGATGAGTTTCATTTATTTATGTTTCATGTATCATTGTTGCAGGGATTATGACTAAGTAATGGTTGGTACAGGACTGGCCCTATTTAGTCGCATGTGCTTTTATCGAAACTTTTAACTTTGGGACCGACCCATAGGCGTCCCCTCGCCATGTCTTTTGTTTTGGGACCGACCCATAGGCGTCCCCTCGCACATATAAAGGTTTTTATAAACTACATCATGCATTCATGCATAAAATTTTTCTCATGATTTATTGGCATAAAAAAATTTTATGTCCCCTCATAAGTTACTATGTTTTTATGTCAAGTATGTTTTTATACTGTCATGGTTAAACTCAGTTTCATGCTGATTATGTTATACACTCCTTTATGTTAAATCGTTTCATGATAATTCCGTCTTCATGTTGATTACGTCTTACGCCTCTTTTGTTATTATGCCTTCATGCAAGACATTGTTGGATTTCATTGAATCTTGCTTTCATGATAGTCATGGTTGGTTTTCATTGATCATGCTTTCAGGCAAATCATCGTTGAATTGGTGTAACCACACTTTAACGTTTCTATATACAACCAGAATAGTGCCTATGCTAATATTGCTAGGCTACCATGATGATCAACCCATTTTGGTCTTCAAACTATGTAAAATTATGTCAAAAGATCGGCCCATATCGATCATTTCATGTGCATTCCACGTGTACTCCACGAACCGTATTCCATGTGTATTACATGTACCTAAATCCATGTGTATTTCACTTGCAATACTTCACGAGTATTCGCTAGTCAATTCTGAATCATCTCAGGCATATGTCCACTTGCTGATATTCTACAAGATTGCTGATGCCGCTCATAATTTGGAGATGTTACTAAAGGTTGATGCTGCTGATGTTTGGAGACGCTCCGAGATGCGGATGCTTTTCACAACCTGGGGATCCTACAAGACGAAGACAAATGCGTCAGAGCAAAGCAATTGGACGAGAAGATGCTTCACCATCAGACGATTTTCATCAATCATTGTCCCTATTTCTTAGTTACACGTCACACGTCATTCAGCTGTCGTTTCACCCATATGAGTGCAAACCGGTACCAGCCTGCCACTCAGCCGAATAGTTACATGAATCACAGTCATGAGAATGGCCGTCATGGAACTGACAGACAGGACGATAGTAACCACTACTATGACAGCAACTATCCTAGAAATCGCAACCGAGGCTCTGGCCGCGGACGTGATCAGACATACAATTGATCAGTAGTCCAACCGATCCGCCAATTTTGGCATAATAACCTAATATTGTGGTTCTGTTTGTTTCACATCTCGAGACACATGTCAAGACATCAGTCAAAACACATGTCTCACGTATACTTTCTGAAGACACATGTCAAGACACCAGTCAAGACATATGTCATGCTTATATTTCTAAGACACGAGTCAAGACACATGACTCACGTCCAATTATGGAACATTTCTAAGAAATCCAGGGTACCCTCCCAGGGTATATCCACTTTGTTGTGCCATGTATTAACCAGGCCACAAGAATTTCAGTACTATTACCGGCGCATCAGTGAGAATTGTCACGTTGCCGATGACACTTCAATTTCTTGTACCCATATCTCATAGATTCATGACCATGAAGGACGCCATTCGTATCACTCATGTATACGAAGGTTTTCCTTCAGTCTACTGATAAGATCCAAGCTGTTAACGCATTTCCTCGGACAGATGCGAGTTGAATTTAATCCTAATTATGGACTACTAACCACACACCATGCTATAATTCATGATTTTGTACAGTAATATTCAGGCTCCTGAATACACTCAGCATGGTTTTCCATTAGGAAATCTGTACAAATTATCTATGCTTTCCAAGCACGTGCTTTGTTAGCCACGATTGCTAAAATTTCCTAGCTGTCAGTAAGACACGACCACTTAAGTCCTTTTACACATAGCCAGTTGATCATTCCAAAATCTTCCCATACATTCCAGAAGAACCTACAAGGAGAAGGATGGTACCATGAGATTATGTGTCGACTACCGTCGATTTAAACAAATCACCATTCATAACCGTTATTCTCCTCCACGTATTGACGACATGTCTAATCAACCGTATGGTGTTAAGCACTTTACAAGATCGGATTCATGATCATGATGCCAACAGTGACGAGTGAAAGAGCAGGACATGTCCATGACTGCTATTCGTACACGACTTGGTCATGCTAAATTCATGATTCTATATTAGTCTCATAAATGCTCCAACAGCATTATGGACTTAATAAATTGAGTTTCCATGAACTCATAAGCAAATTCATCACTGTTTCATTGAGGATAACTTGATTTCCTCTAAGTCTAGAGAAGAACAAGAAGACCATATCTGCACTATGTTGCAAATTCTATGACAAGAGAAATTTTACCCTAGAAATTTTTTCCAATATCAATTCTGTTTGATTACAGTGACACGCTGAATCACATTGGTTTCTACGGTTAATCTTACCATGACTCAGCTTATGCGTAAAGGAGAGAACCCTACACTACATTAGGTGTTCTAGAAAATCCTACGCTAGGAGAAGTCTAGATTCAGAGACTCAGAGTTTTGCAAACTCCTATGTATCAAGTTCTACGAAGCAAGATTCAGTTACGTTCATATCTAGGTACCTGACATACCAACAGGTTAAGATAGGACACCAACAGACAGGGATGTTTTCATCATCTGAAATTGTGAATTGAAATGGGACAAGATCTCCACGGATTTTGGTTACCAGTTTAACGCAAACTCAGAAGAAGCATGATGCTATCTGGGTTATTGCAAACAGTTTTCTCAAGTCTGCATAATCCTTACATCTGCAAGGATTTCGGAACCAACAGATTGATTGGACATGTTCCAGCCAAGGCTCATCCGATCACTTGGTAATCCCTCAGTTATCGGGTCAGACAAAGATTTGCAATTGTGCTCCTTATTTACTTCACGTCTTCATTCTAATTCCACGACTTGCGTTCACGCTCGCGTTCATGACACTATTCACGTTCATGATTGTATCTTGGCTTACGACTTTACGTTCATTTTTCTCATTCTGGGAAGTTTTGCAAAAACTTGAGAGACCAAACCCATGTTTAGTATAACTCCCTATCCTCAGATAGACGTTTCACGTCATATTCCACGTCTCACCTTGTAGCGTTTGGCGTTACCGCCATTATATTCTATGTTCACGATATGTTTCACATGTCATGTTCATTCAACGTTCCTCATATCATGATCAAGATATGTTACACGTATCATGGATCACGATATGTTTACTCATACTACATTCAAAATATCTCCACGCATCACGTTCAAAATTTTCCACGTATCACGTTCGAAATTTTTCACGTATCACGTTCAAAATTTTTCACGTACTATGTTTCTTTATGTCTCGCGCATCGTTGCTAATTATCAGTTAAGTTAGAGTGTTTTGCAAGATAACGTTTTAGTTGCCCTTACACGTTAATTCTTATTCCCTCTATCAAATTTAGTGGATCTACCTTACGTTGACAACCAAGAACTTCTCTGTATTTCAAGTCAAGGTCAGGAGGACCAAGATCTATCATTTGTGTCAAGATCTGTGAAGGAACAGTTCCAAGAGGGAAGCCACTTGGAAACGGACAAGTTCATCCGGACTTCTTATCCGTTTTTCTCTTATCAATTAGATATGTCCTTTCAGTCACGTCACGTTTCATGTCCTTTCAAGACATGTCACGTTCCACGTTCCTTCTACCATGTCACATGCGCGTTCATTTATCTTACATACCCTCTCAGTTTGATTCGGGCATGTTTCTCTTTCAGTTTACGTTATGTATAATTCGGGGATGAATTATTCTTTTTAGGGGGAAGAGTTGTAAAACCCGCATGCTTTTACCATGAATAGTACCCTTACGATAGTACGTACATGATTAGAACTTTCCTTTTATAGCACGTTTATGTTTCACGTACAAGAATTATTAGTATTACGTACGTGTTATAACAGTAAGTATTTACTACGTATGAACACACGATAATTACTCCAATAATAATTATAATCACGAGCATATGAACATGAAATCATGAATGTAAATTAATCACGAACTAATATTAAGTATGTATATATATATTTATTACGAACACGAATAAATATATTAAGTCACGATCAATAACTAATTAAAACACGTAAAACACGAACACGCGAACACACTTATTAATTAGACACGGAAAATGTTCAGGTTACCCCATGTGGGCCCCATAACCACGAAATTAGGAAGAAGAAATGGGCTTAGCCCATGCAAAATTAGCTAACTAGGAAAAGGGGTAAAACATGTTCATTATTTACAAAATATTGAAAATAATTAAAACCCTAATTCTCCTTCTTCCTCTCCTTTTGGCCACCACCTTAAATCACCATAAAGGGGTGTTCGGGTTGATTTTGATCTTGGATATTTTGCAAGGATTCGTGTGTGTTCATCCTCATTTGTTTCACGTATTCGGTATAACTTTTAACCCTTTTCTTTTTATGTTTTGATTTTGATAATCACATAAAATCATGATGTTTTTAATTAAACTCATTAAAAACAATTATTTAAACATGTTAATGATAATGGGGTAAATTAAAACAAGGGTTTTAGGGGTGTTTTGTTGTGGCCGACGCCTAACCGAACCCCAAAGGGGGTCTCGGCTTGGCCTATATGCACACCACCGAGACCTTAAGGTCTCGGTTTGGTGATGATGTTGTCACGGCAGCAGCAAGGGGAAGAAACCCCGACCTAGGTCGGGGTATGGTGATGGTTACGGGTCCGGTTCACACATGTTAGAATAAAAACATGGTCCGGTTCATGAGTCATTTTCAAGGTTTATTATTTTTACAAGTTATATTATTTTAACAAGACTTAAAATTAAATTAATTAAGGCATGAACATGATTAATTTAATTTATATGACTTAGATTATTATTTTAATTATTAATTCATGAATTTTAACCTAAGTATTTTATTATCAATTAGACTTTATAATTAATTAATTATTAAAACCATGACTATAATTAATTATTTAACATGGCTTAGGTTATATTATTAATAAATAATAATACATGTTTTAACCTAAGTATTTTACCTCATTTAATTAAAATCATGTTATATTTAATTAAATACATTTAACCTATAGTTTATTTAATTTACATGTAATAATTAATAAACTATACTTTATAATCACATTGCTTAGAATAATAATCAGAAAACACTTAAGCTTATATAATTAGCTTATTTAACTAGCTTATATCTATTTATAGAAAGTTTCTATTTTTAGAAACTTATTTAATTAAGGCAGCTAATCTATTTATGGAAACTTTCTATTTTTAGAAACTTATATATTTTAAGCAGTACTTCTATTTTTGGAAACTTTCTATTTTTGGAAACTTTCTATTTTTGGAAACTTTCTATTTTTGGTAACTTTCTATTTTTGGAAACTTTCTATTTTAGGAAACCTGCTATTTTTAGAAAGTTACTTATTATTACACAACAAGTATAATAAAACAAGAAATACAAGTAATACTTAATCAGAATAGACAGAATATAAGATAAACACAGTATAAAGCTTAAAACAGTAAAACATGACATGAACATATAAAACAAGCTAAGACATGATATAAAACCAGTTACGTACTTAGTAATCAGATACTTATACACGTATGTATTTATGTAGCATTAGTGATACCGAAGTAGGACTCTCTTCTGTTCGTCTTCTTCGTTCACTGGACATAAGGTACGGATTCCCGTCCTTTCAGTATGGACATTCTTTTCTTATTAGGATTCCCCGTATGCAGCCAACTGTTTTCCCGTAGTATAAGTTTATATATTTGATTTGCTTATGTTTAATTTAGAATACCTATATCCATATACATGCATGACCAGTTTCACCTAGTTATGGAGGTACCATAACCATAACACTAGAGGCACTGGTGTTATGACTTCCCCAAGGCAGAGTGATTGCTCGTGGCGTCCCTTCAGCTTTTGGCCATATTATTATATTTATCATGTAGGGCGTATGGGTGCATCCTAGTTACGTGTTTTCAGTAGATTACTCAGTGTGAATGTGGTGTGTGCCTTGCATCCTTCACAAAGAGCTGATCCCTCCTACCCAAACCAGTATATTAAATTAGAGGCAGCCCCTCTAATTTGCATGATGAGGTCACCCCTCCAAGTATTCATGCACGATTGATTTTCATGACCTATATTGGCTAATGGTAAAATATGATTAACAATTTTTACAAGATAAACATAAGGCTTTTCAAACTATAAAATCAGTTTTACTAAGACTTAACCAGGTTATCCAGGACTTAGTTCCATCCGCTGTTTCATGCTTATATGCTTATATTATCCATGCTTTACTTGTACATCTGTGCACTGAGCGTTTTGCTCAGCCGTTACTTTCCTTTCCATGTCCCAAAACGGCAGGTACCCAAGGACAGACTCGAGCATTTGGAGGACGTGCATAGGAGGGAAGCTGCCATAGACTTCTTTTCCTTCTGCCTTCACATATTTATGCTTGTTTAAGTCTTTCATTCATTTCATTTATTTTATTATGTTTTGGGCTTATGTTTGGGAACCGATGTTTGATTCCGGTTTACCCTATGGTCATGTAATGTTTTAGACATTTTTCCTTGTATGCTTTGAAGACACGCCATAATTACGCGTGACATTCCATTTATCAAAATGGGGTGTTACACAACGGCACTCACCAATCCTTTTTAAAACATCTTTCTTTATGTTTCATTGAAATCTTCAAGCTAATATAACAAGGTATACTAAACAACAAAATTTGCACGCAATAAACAAAGAAACGCTTCTCATATTTTATCCCACTTCAAGGTGATTTGATACATGGACCGTGCCTTATGTTAAAAACCATTTGTGTTTATGAAATTAGAGCTACCTGCTCTGATACCAATTGTAGAAAACTAGAAGGGGGTTGAATAGTTTTCTTTGATTATTTTTAATTTCTTTTAAAACTTTTTGTATCAAATGTCCATCGATGAGGACATAGTATGAGAGGCGTTTGTTTATAGTCAAATACTATATTAATCAAGTAGCACATTGATAGATCACGACACACATAAGCAATGCAAGAATAAGGATAAAGCAATAAAGTAAAGTAAATGCAAACCGACACAATGATTTATAGTTGTTCGGCTACAAGGACACCTTCCTTTCCCTACATCCACTCCTCGAGTCACCTACTCGAGAGTTCGACTTTACTAGTAAAAGAATCTCCTTTACACCGGTGGAGAAACCTTCACACGTTTCTTACAATCTTTATCCGGTACTAAGCTGGACACGGGTCCTTACACAATGGATAGGACCAACACCCGGGTTCTTACACACATGTAGAACCAAAACAACTTATAACCTTACAACATTTTTAGGTACTACTCTAAGTACCGGGTTCACACAAGTACCGATAACACACATTGGTTTGTGATAGTTTGTGATAGAGAGAGAGGACTCTATTATATGATCTTGCCTAGATCACTATTTGTAAAACCCGCAAAATAAGGTCATTATTTAATTCTTAATTTTCAAATATTTTTGAAGTACTTTATAATATTAAATATTATTACGTTTAACGGTTTAAGTTGAAATCGATATTAAATATTTTATTTTAATATTTTGACCAGCAACGAGGACTACTAGTGATCGCGATACCGACGGATGCCCACAATTTTATATTTCATTATCGATCTTTTCGATATTTAATATTTTCGACGATATCGTTTTAATTACGTGTCGATTCGTTATATTTTTATTTTTCGTGTGCGTTTAAACTTTTAAGTGTTTTTACGAAACCCGAGTCCCGTAAATATTTTCAAAAATTGACTAGTAATTATTTCCCACCTTTTTGCTAATTATTTCCATTTTTAACCAAAACTTTTGCCAAATTGCACTTTGGTCCTCACCCCACTAACAAAAATTTAATAAATTAAACACATACACACACACACACACACTTTTTCACTTCCAAAATTATTTTTCTCTCTCTCTTTCTTTCTTGCTTTTGACGAAACACCAAACCCACACACCAAATCCATACATTTTTCCAATTATCTTGAGTTTGAGGTTGAATCTAGCTAAACCAAGCATAGACCCATCCCTATTTTTGATCAAGGATCACAAAGGTATAAAAATTTTACACATGCAAGCACTTTTTATTTTTATGATGTTGGTAGGTGGAAGCCATGGATATGCATGGTGTTTTTAGCATGATCCATGGTGGTTCTTGCTAGAAATCTTGTTAAAAACTATATTTTGATCCAAAGATTTCTATTTTTATTTTGATTTTGATGTTATGGTTGATGTATGATGATATTAGAGTATAGGAATGACCATTTCTATGGTTGGTTGTGGTCAAAAAGTTGATTTTGTACAAGATTTTGGTACCCATTTTATAGCAGTAAGTAAACTGAAAAATCCGAATTTTTATGTTTTGAAAATGACTTAACTTATAGCCTAGGGTTGTAGATAATTTCCTTAGCTTCTATTTGATATAAGGTAGAGCTTCTAACTCAAAACGAGCGCGAAGTTATGATGTTTTGAATAATCGTGTACCGGGAGACGAGTATCGACACTACATATAGTTGTTGTCGATATTTGGATCGAATCTCGGGGACTCTAAATGGATGTTTTAAAATGTGTAACCTACTGATAATGAGGTATTTATTTATTAGGTTGAGATTACTTTAAAACCCGAGTGTCGGTTTTGTAAACGGAGTCGTTTAAATAAGTTAAAACGGTCGTATGAAAAATTAACACAAATCTGTCCGGATTTTGTGGTTTGAAAATGAGTCGAGTAAAGGACTTTAAAAGTAATTTCATTTGATAAACTTGTAGGAGGACTTTCTATATATAGTAAGTTAGTTTATCGAGTCGTTTCATAAACGGTTAACAAGTTTAAAAGGGGTAAATAAGCTAGTACATGTAGTATGTACCGGCGGATTTTGTTAAAAGTATAAAATGGTAAAGTAAATGAGTAGTAAAGTATAATGACGTTATTTATATCATTTACTCTCGAGTGTATTGTGGTTTTATGAGTTCGAGTTTGATTTTATTAAGTATCATTTATTTCTCGAGTCTATTATTATAGTACGCACCTTATTTGCTAGGTTGCGGTTATCGTGATTATCGGGCATCTACTATCGTCGGCGATTGTCTTCAACTACTTTAAGTACTAAGGTGAGTCTATAGCCTCGTTTGAGCTCATTGAAATATTTTAAAACCCGCGAGGGGGAATACATGTTTTGTAAACTTAGAACACAAGATTTTTATGGTATGCTTGTCCCTTTATGAATGGACCCGTGGTTGCCTTTGAATTGCATTAAGTGATTGCCTTTATTAAAACCTCAATTATGGACCGTTAATTAACCTATGATGGGTTAACCGCTAGTACAATTAATAGATCTATGGGGGAAGCCACCCCGGTTCAGTTTTTGTGGACTTGTCATAGAAGCTTAGGCCCGACCTCCACACTGTTTGAACATATTGTATTGAGAAGTCAGGTATACGGCAATGTACCAATAATCTGGAGGTAACTGACAATTAATAAATCTCTCATCTTATTAGACTGATATGGGAGTGTCTAAGGGCTCGGTTCCATGAGCTTATTGCAATTTATGCTATATACAATTATTATTGTTGATGCGAATTATTATTTGATGCTTGTTGCCTTCAAGTATGCCACAAACTTATAAATCTTGGCTTGTGTTCAAAATGATTATATAAACCTATAGATTCACTCGGCATTTTTGCTGATGATTTTCTCACATGTATTTCAGGTAATCAAGAAGGCTGAAGCTTGGAAGCCACGGGAATAAATGTTGTGCACTACTTTGTATATAAACTCTTTGAATGTTTGTCGTTCCTTTTGTTCAAAACAATTTAAATCTTTTGTTTTGGTTGTACTTTGGTTACGATGTCTTGGGACTACGCTACTCTGACAAATATTTTGGGAATGATAAATTTAAAACGTCTCTTTTTGAGTCGTTCTTTATAAATTATGTGTTTTTGTATCATTGTTTAGCACCCAAAGATGTATTCCGCTGCGTGTAAATTTGGGGGTGTTTAAGATTGGTACCAGAGCCATGAGTTATAGAGAACTAGGTCTTTTTCTGAAAACCTAAACTATAATTGTCGGTTTTCATTTTTCAAAGAGTCGGTGCACATGATTTCGCGTGACTTCAGGTTCAAGCTACTTCTGGGATTACAACTTTAGTATACATTATTATGTATGCCTTATTGCTAAGTATTTATAAATAAATACTATAATTCTTTATCGATATATATATTGATATCGTTAAACTTTTCGATAAGAGCTATCATTTATTAATGATTTACTTAAATAAATTTCTGGAATTTTTCCTGTAATTATTTTGAAGGATTTTCTACATTTATTTAAATTTTTGGAAATTATTCTATTTCATTTTATTATGACCTTATACCCATTTTGCGAAATTTACCACCGTCAAATTACATCTTCGATGAGGAGGAAGCAGGTTTCACTGCTGCAAGCGAGACACAGTCAACTAAGCCATGTGGATCCCCACGTGACTAGTGTTTATTATTTAGTGTCGTTGTACACTATTTGTCTTTAAGATCATTCCTTGTTGATCGATGATAATAGTTTCCTTTGATCCTTATAATGATTGTGAATCCTTGTATTGAGAATGTGTATGCATTTGATGATTGATTTTTTACATGATATGACTATACCATGAATACAATTAACTCATTCATTTTATCTTCTCTTTGTGATGTGACAGAATCATGCCACCTAGGAGAATGACAAATGATGCCATTGCAAGGCTAGTTGCTGAAGAGGTTGCGAAAGCATTAGCTGCGGATAGAGCTGCGCGTGTTAACACTGAAGGAGCAGGTGGGTTTAGAGGTGCGGGTGCTGGAGGTGAAGGTGAACCTGCTGGACCTGAAGCAGCTGCTAGAGGAGCAAGTGCAGCTGAGAATCCTACAGATGAGGTTGCTCAGGCTGCTGCTGCGGTTAAAGAATGTACTTTTGCTGGATACATGAAGTGTGGACCTACTACATTTCAAGGAACTGGTGGAGCACTGGAATTATTCAGGTGGATTGAGAAAACTGAAACAACATTTGAGATTAGTGGTTGCTCAGAAAGGAACAAGGTTAAGTTCGCAGTTGCTACTTTAAGGATCGAGCTTTAAGCTGGTGGAAGACTCAAGTTGCTACAGTTGGTTTGGAAGCTGCAAATAGGAAACCTTGGGATGAAATTAAAAGGTTGTTGAAAGAGGAGTTCTGTCCAGAAGAAGAGTTATCTGCTTTGGAGGATGAGTTGAGGCACCTGAAGCTGAAAGATAATAACATTGCTGCATACACTAGCCAATTCAATGAGTTGGTTTTGTTGTGTCCGGATGCTTTTGCTACTGAGAAGAAAAAGATGAATCAATACATCAAAGGGTTGCCTGGGTACATTAAAGGTGAGACAACTTCATCTCGACCCAAGAACTTTGTTGAGACTGTAAGAATGGCTCATACACTCATGGGGCAGAAGGTTCAAGATAGGGTTGAGAGAGCTGCTGAAGGTAGTAAAAGGAAATGGGAGAATTCGCAGAGTGGTAATCAAGGTAGTAACCGCCATAGGCAGTACAATCAGAAGAGATATGATGGGGCTAGAGCTGCGACTAACAAGAATGGTAATGCTGACTATGGGGGACCAGCCCAGAAATATAAGAGTTGTGGTGCTTGTCACTTTGGTAATTGTCCACCAAGGTGCACTAAATGTGGAAAGGTTGGGCATGCTGCGGAGAAGTGCATGCCATGGATCCCTGCCACTGGAGCAAATGCTATTCCGATCAGGACTTGTTTTGAATGTGGAGAACGTGATCATGTTCGTCCTAAATGCCCGAAGTTGAAGAACAGGAAAGCAGGTGAAGCTGCTGGGGCAGTTTATGTTGTTAAGGATGCTGATCAGGCACAAGGTCCAAATGTGGTGATGGGTTCATTCTTACTCAACCATCGTTATGCTAGTGTGTTGTTTGACTCAGGATCTGATAGGAGCTTTATAAGCACTTCCTTTAGTCGTTTAATAGATATTGAGCCAACAAGCCTAAATACTAGTTTTGAGGTCGAGTTAGCTGATGGACAATTAGTTAGTACTACCACTATATTTAAGGAGTGTCCTTTGAAATTAGCAAATCATTTGTTTGAAATTGATTTGATGTCGATAGAGTTGGGTTCGTTTGATGTGATTGTTGGTATGGATTGGTTGGTTGCTCATGATGCGGTAATTGTATGTGGGGAGAAAGTTGTTCACATACCGGTTAAGGGTAAGGTGTTAGTAGTTAAAGGTGATGTCGGTAGATCTTGTCTGACGGTGATATCTTGTGTTAAGGCGAGGAAATATGTAGAAAGAGGTTGTCACCTGTTCTTGGCTCAAGTAGTGGAGAAGGAACTACCGGCTAGGCGTGTGGAAGATGTTCCGGTTATTCGTGATTTTCCTAAAGTATTTCCCGATGACTTGCCAGGGCTTCTGCCTTAGCGAGAAGTCGAATTCAAGATTGATCTAGTGCCGGTAGCTGCACCGGTGGCGCGTGCACCTTATCGTTTGGCACCGTCTGAGTTGAAGGAGTTGGCAGATCAGTTGAAGGAGTTAATGGAGAAGGGGTTCATTAGACCAAGTTCGTCACCTTGGGGAGCTCCAGTATTGTTCGTGAAGAAGAAGGACGGATCGTTCAGAATGTGCATAGACTACCGAGAGTTGAACAAGTTAACTATTAAAAATCGTTATCCACTTCCTAGGATCCATGATTTGTTCGATCAACTTCAAGGTTCTTGTGTGTACTCGAAGATCGACTTGAGGTCGGGTTATCATCAACTTCGTGTTAAAGAGGAGGACATACCTATTACAGCTTTTCGGACGCGTTATGGACACTTTGAATTTCAAGTGATGCCGTTTGGGTTAACTAACGCACCTGCGGTATTCATGGACTTAATGAATCGTGTGTGTAAACCATACCTCGACAAGTTTGTGATTGTATTTATCGACGATATCCTGATTTATTCCAAAAGTCGGGAGGAGCATGAAGGTCATTTGAAGATTTTTTGGAGTTGTTGAAGAAGGAGAAGTTGTATGCGAAATTCTCCAAGTGTATAAGTTTTGGTTGGATTCAGTCCAATTCCTTGGGCACGTGATCGATAGTAGCGGTGTTCATGTTGATCCTTCCAAAATTGAAGCTATTAGAGATTGGGATAGGCCTACGACCCCGACTGAAGTTAGACAATTCCTGGGATTAGCTGGGTACTACCGGCGATTCATAGAAGGGTTCTCTTTAATTTCTAAACCTCTTACTAGACTTACCGAGAAAAACAAGAAGTATGAATGGGGTTCAGAAGAAGAAGAAGCATTCCAAACTTTGAAGCGGAAGCTGTGTTCTGCACCAATTTTGGCTTTGCCCGACGGAGCTGCAGACTTTGTGGTATATTGTGACGCATCACGTAAGGGTTTTGGTGCTGTATTGATGCAAAGGGAGAAAGTGATCGCGTATGCATCTCGTCAATTGAGGAAGCATGAGGAGAACTATACTACACATGATTTGGAATTAGGAGCTGTTGTCTTTGCTCTTAGACTTTGGAGACACTATCTCTACGGTACAAAGAGTATAGTATATACCGATCATAAAAGCCTGTAACATATTCTAGATCAGAAGGAGCTCAATATGAGGAAGAGAAGATGGGTAGAATTGTTGAGTGATTATGACATTCAAATTTGCTATCATCCCGGTAAGGCGAATGTAGTTGCCGATGCACTTAGTAGGAAGGACAGAGAAATAACCAAAAGGGTTAGAGCTTTAGCTATGAAAACTTATTCTGATTTATCTAATCGAATACTTAAAGCTCAAACTACGGCGATGAAGGAAGAGAATGTGAGAAATGAAGACTTGGGTAGAAGGATGACACCTATATTCGAAATTCGTGATGACGGAATTCGATATTTCGAGAATCGTGTGTGGTTACCGGTGTATGGAGGACTGAGAGATCTAATTATGCACGAATCTCATAAGTCTAAATATTCGATTCACCCAGGATCGGATAAAATGTACCAAGACTTGAAGAAATGTTATTGGTGGCCGAATATGAAGGCTAACATTGCTACTTATGTTAGTAAATGCTTGACGTGTGCGAAGGTGAAGTTTGAGCACAAGAGACCTTCGGGTTTACTGCAACAACCTGAAATTTCAGAATGGAAATGGGAGAAGATCACAATAGACTTTATTTTGGGACTTCCGAGGACTTCTAGTGGTTATGATACGATTTGGGTGATTGTTGATCGATTGACAAAGTCGGCTCATTTCTTGCTGATAAAGAAAACTGATGACTTAGACAAACTTACTCGGTTGTATTTGAAGGAAGTTGTTTGTAGACATGGAGTTCCTTTGTCAATTATTTCTGATCGAGACAGTCGGTTCACATCTGAGTTTTGGAGATCGCTTCAGCGAGCTTTGGGGACTCAGTTGGATATGAGTACTGCGTATCATCCGGAAACGGACGGACAAAGTGAGAGGACTTTTCAGACCTTGGAGGATATGTTACGAGCGTGTGTAATAGACTTTGGAGGTAGTTGGGATCGACACTTACCTTTGGTGGATTTCTCATACAACAGTTATCATGCAAGTATTAAGGCAGCGCCTTTTGAAGCACTTTACGGGCGAAAGTGTAGATCACCAGTTGGTTGGTGTGAAGTTGTAGAAAGTCAGTTGACGGGTCCTGAATTGATTAGAGAAACGACTGAGAAGATCGTGCAAATCAAGAATCGTTTATTAACAGCTCGTAGTAGGCAGAAGAGTTATGCGGATAAGAGGAGAAAACCATTGGAGTTTGATATCGGTGATATGATTATGTTGAAAGTATCACCTTGGAAAGGAGTAATTCGATTTGGCAAGCGAGGAAAGCTTAGTCCACGTTATATTGGTCCATTCAAGATTATTGATCGAGTTGGTCCTGTGGCATATAAGTTGGAATTGCCAGAGAAGTTAAGTGCTATTCATAATACTTTTCACGTTTCTAATCTTAAGAGGTGTTTGGCGGACGAGAATTTGATAATTCCACTTGAGGAGATTCAACTGGATGACAAGCTGCATTTTATTGAAGAACCGGTGGAGATTATGGATCGAGAGGTGAAACGGCTTAAGCAAAGTCGGATCCCGATAGTGAAAGTGCGATGGAATTCCCGACGTGGACCCGAATACACTTGGGAGCGAGAGGACTACTTCAAGAGCAAGTATCCACATTTATTCGTAGACGGACCTAAGGAGAAGTAAGCCCCGGGACGGTGCTCTCCTAAGGTGGTGAGGATGTAAAACCCGCAAAATAAGGTCATTATTTAATTCTTAATTTTCAAATATTTTTGAAGTATTTTATAATATTAAATATTATTACGTTTAACGGTTTAAGTTGAAATCGATATTAAATATTTTATTTTAATATTTTGACAAGCAACGAGAACTACTAGTGATCACGATACCGGCGGATGCCCACAATTTTATATTTCATTATCGATCGTTTCGATATTTAATATTTTCGATGATATCGTTTTAATTACGTGTCGAGTCGTTATATTTTTATTTTTCGTGTGCGTTTAAACTTTTAAGTGTATTTACGAAACCCGAGTCCCGTAAATATTTTCAAAAATTGACTAGTAATTATTTTCCACCTTTTTGCTAATTATTTGCATTTTTAACCAAAACTTTTGCCAAATTGCACTTTGGTCCTCACCCCACTAACAAAAATTTAATAAATTAAACACATACACACACACACACACTTTTTCACTTCCAAAATTTTTTTTTCTCTCTCTTTCTTTCTTGCTTTTGCCGAAACACCAAACCCACACACCAAATCCATACATTTTTCCAATTATCTTGAGTTTGAGGTTGAATCTAGCTAAACCAAGCATAGACCCATCCCTATTTTTGATCAAGGATCACAAAGGTATAAATATTTTACACATGCAAGCACTTTTTATTTTTATGATGTTGGTAGGTGGAAGCCATGGATATGCATGGTGTTTTTAGCATGATCCATGGTGGTTCTTGCTAGAAATCTTGTTAAAAACTATATTTTGATCCAAAGATTTCTATTTTATTTTGATTTTGATGTTATGGTTGATGTATGATGATATTAGAGTATAGGAATGACCATTTCTATGGTTGGTTGTGGTCAAAAAGTTGATTTTGTACAAGATTTTGGTACCCATTTTATAGCAGTAAGTAAACTGAAAAATCCGAATTTTTATGTTTTAAAAATGACTTAACTTATAGCCTAGGGTTGTAGATAATTTCCTTAGCTTCGATTTGATATAAGGTAGAGCTTCTAACTCAAAACGGGCGCGAAGTTATGATGTTTTGAATAATCGTGTACCGGGAGACGAGTATCGACACTACATATAGTTGTTGTCGATATTTGGATCGAATCTCGGGGACTCTAAATGGATGTTTTAAAATGTGTAACCTACTGATAATGAGGTATTTATTTATTAGGTTGAGTTTACTTTAAAACCCGAGTGTCGGTTTTGTAAACGGAGTCGTTTAAATAAGTTAAAACGGTCGTATGAAAAATTAACGCAAATCTGTCCGGATTTTGTGGTTTGAAAATGAGTCGAGTAACGGACTTTAAAAGTAATTTCATTTGATAAACTTGTAGGAGGACTTTCTATATATAGTAAGTTAGTTTATCGAGTCGTTTCATAAACGGTTAACAAGTTTAAAAGGGGTAAATAAGCTAGTACATGTAGTATGTACCGGCGGATTTTGTTAAAAGTATAAAATGGTAAAGTAAATGAGTAGTAAAGTATAATGAAGTTTTTTATATCGTTTACTCTCGAGTGTATTGTGGTTTTATGAGTTCGAGTTTGATTTTATTAAGTATCATTTATTTCTCGAGTCTATTATTAAAGTATGCACCTTATTTGCTAGGTTGCGGTTATCGTGATTATCGGGCATCTACTATCGTCGGCGATTGTCTTCAACTACTATAAGTACTAAGGTGAGTCTATAGCCTCGTTTGAGCTCATTCAAATATTTTAAAACCCGCGAGGGGGAATACATGTTTTGTAAACTTAGAACACAAGATTTTTATGGTATGCTTGTCCCTTTATGAATGGACCCGTGGTTGCCTTTGAATTGCATTAAGTGATTGCCTTTATTAAAACCTCAATTATGGACCGTTAATTAACCTATGATGGGTTAACCGCTAGTACAATTAATAGATCTATGGGAGAAGCCGCCCCGGTTCAGTTTTTGTGGACTTGTCATAGAAGCTTAGGCCCGACCTTCACACTGTTTGAACATATTGTATTGAGAAGTCAGGTATACGGCAATGTACCAATAATCTGGAGGTAACTGACAATTAATAAATCTCTCGTCTTATTAGACTGATATGGGAGTGTCTAAGGGCTCGGTTCCATGAGCTTATTGCAATTTATGATATATACAATTATTATTGTTGATGCGAATTATTATTTGATGCTTGTTGCCTTCAAGTATGCCACAAACTTATAAATCTTGGCTTGTGTTCAAAATGATTATATAAACCTATAGATTCACTCGGCATTTTTGCTGATGATTTTCTCACATGTATTTCAGGTAATCAAGAAGGCTGAAGCTTGGAAGCCACAGGAATGAATGTTGTGCACTACTTTGTATATAAACTCTTTGAATGTTTGTCGTTCCTTTTGTTCAAAACAATTTAAATCTTTTGTTTTGGTTGTACTTTGGTTACGATGTCTTGGGACTACGCTACTCTGACAAATATTTTGGGAACGATAAATTTAAAACGTCTCTTTTTGAGTCGTTCTTTATAAATTATGTGTTTTTGTATCATTGTTTAGCACCCAAAGATGTATTTCGCTACGTGTAAATTTGGGGGTGTTAAACTATTTACATCTTGAAGAACATGTCTTAACATATTCGTAATCCTTATAACACGAGTCATAAAGCATCAGGATCTTAGATCTCATGAAGTAAAAATATGGATCTATATACATATTCAACACGTACTTAGACTTTGGCTTTTCCGCTCCTAAGATGTATAGATTAATGATGATAAGTCATGGATCTCGGTTGAGAAGAACAAGAGATGTCAAGATCATAGATCTTGGACATAATACCATGAGATGCAAGTACAAAGAAACAAGTCTAGATAGAGGTGAGACAATGACTTGATGTATATCTTGTGCTTGAACTTCTTGATCATGATTACACCTTGAGTGATCTCTATATCTACAAAGAGAAACACTAAGCAAGAAGAAGAACAATTGTAGATCAAAGATCTACATGTTAGAGAGAAGAAAGATCTGATTAAGGATCAGATATAGAGAGAAGAATATGATAGAAAGGTGTGTGAGAAGTGAGTGAGCGGATGGTCTCTATTTATAGCCAAAGCTCAAGTACCCACAGACCCCGCCGGGCCATTTACCAAGGGGTCTGTCAGGGTCCGTCTGTCTGTCAGAAAATCAACAATTTAATATTGCAAATCTTTTGTTAAGTCAACCCCTAAAACTTCTTTATGATCAGATTTTCTTGTTTAGGTTTTGCAAGACTTTTACCAATGATGTAAAAGGTATTTCTCATTATTTTTACAAAGATATAAATGTGTAAGTATACACGAAATATGATTACGATTAACTTGTACATTTTATGTTATGTAATACAAGTTACATGTTTGTCATCAACAAAACAAACAAGGATGTATAGTTTATGTAATACCCGCTTTAAAAATCCTACGATCATTTAATGCACGAAGTTACCGTTAAATTTAAAATTTTTAATTAATTAATATACGTCATGTATCACGAATATTTAATACGAACAATATGTATATTAATTAATTATCATAAGTATTATGTACGTAAACATTAATATTAATATACGATAAGTATGTACGTACGATATTAAGAGAACATCAAGAAATAAAGGACGATAATTAAACACGAACATACACGATAATATTTAAACAAGAAAAACAAACCAAAAGTATAGGGGGTGTTTGTCCGCCGGTTTTAGAGAGAACGAAGGGGAAACTGGGCTTTGGCCCATACCCATTAAGCTAGTCCTAGATTAATAAAACCACAGAGGATTCTTATTAAACACTTTTACAAGAAATAAAACCCTAAAATCCTCTGTCTCTCTCTCATTGCCGTGGCACCTCAAAGGAAAACACAAGGAAGATTTTATTTGATCTAATTCGATTACGGGTATATGTGTGATCTAAATTCTTGATCTTTTTACGCTTACGGTATCTTTTAATCCCTTTTAATCTTTTATAATTATGATCATCACACAAGGTTATTGAAAACAATCATAAAACATGTAATTAAAGATTAAAAACATGGGGATCGGGATATATGTTGGTTTTGTTTCGGGTTACACCAAGATCGAGAGTCTCACGACTCTCGGTGGTCAAATCAAAATACCAGCCGACACCCATGTGAGTTCGGTGATGCGTGGTTCTCAGAGGGCAAGCGACCAAGACCCCACAATGGGGATCTTGGTCGAACAATGGGAACCCGGCTGCGACCGGGGTGGGTTTTGCCGAACAGTGGCAACCGGCTTGAGCCGGTGTGAACCACGACGACCAGTGGCAAGCCACGGCCACAGCCTAGGGTTGTTGGGCCGCCGGCTAACACCACCAGTCGCCGGCTGGGTGGTGTTGGTTTGGCTTGTTGGTCCGGTTTGGTTGTTCTTCGGGTTACGGGCTCGGGAACTTGGCTTTTTCAGAAAATAGATATTTAAACTAATTATGAAAAATTAAGTTATGTTATGGTTTAATTAATTTAGATATTAATTATTTTTTATTTAATTAAATTAAAACTTATGTTATGTTTATTTAAATAAAACCATGATAAAATATGTATGTACATTTACTTAAATAAACTTAGGCTATAATAATTAATTAATTTAATTATTTATTATTATGGATTTAATTAATTAAACTTAGGTTAAATTAATTTATATCTTTTGTGATAAAGTTTAATAACATGAATTATGTAATATTATTAATTAATAATAAACTTATAATAACATGACATGATATTATTAATTAATAATAAGCTAAGTATATATTAATTATTAAACTTTATAATATGATAATACATGACACAAAATAAGCATATAATTAAATACGGAAAAATGACTATTTATGGAGGTATATTATTTATGGCAATATGATAAATATGGTAATATGATATTTATGGTAATATGATATTTATGGTAATATACTAAATATGGTAACATGTTATTTACGGTAATACATTAAATATGGTAACATGCTATTTACATAAACATGCTAAACGTGGAAACTTTCTATTTTTGGAAACTTACTACTTATGAAAACTTTCTATTTTTAGAAACTTACTATTTAAGGAAACTTACTATTTTTGGAAGTTACTATATATGGAAACCTGCTATTTTTGGAAAGTTACTATGTATAGAAACCTGCTATTTTTAGAAAGTTACTCATAATGTTATAAAAAGTATTATAACACTTAAGACATGAAACACATGAATCTAAAACACATGAAATTATAAGGAACACGTGATTAAAACATGAAATATCAAGACAAGACAAGAACAAGTATAATAAGTATGAACACGTCAAGTAAACCAAATAACAAGTATGTATAAGTAAGATCGACTCTTATTCATGTCCTTTCATTATGTAGCTATTGTGAAGTCGGAGAGATCGTCTACGTTCGTTTTCGTGTTCATTTACTTGACATAAGGTACGGATATTTCGTCCTTCAGTAAGGACATCTTTCTTCCTATATTAGGATTCCCCATTTGCAGCCATCTGTTTTTCCTAGTAGTTTAAGTGTCCTAAACACATCAATATATGTATGATTATTTTAAATTGCTTGAGCTATATACATGCATGCCAGTTTCACCTAGTTATGGGGGTTCCATAACCATAGCACTGGAGGCACCGGTGTTATGACTCTTCTGCGGTGAGAGTGATTGCTCGCAACGTCCCTTTACAGTTTTGGCTAGTATTATTATTATCATGTGGGGCGAATGCGTACATCCTAGGACAAGTAGTATGATTTCATGATAACTGCAGTGTGTGCCTTGCATCCATTACAAGAGCTGATCACTCCACTCATTTTATATATTAATTAGAGGCAGTGCCTCTAATTGCATGACGAGGTCACCCCTCCAAGTATTCATGCACGTGGATATAACATGACCTATATGGGCTCTCGACATATTTAAAATACAGATTTTAAAGAAAAACAAAACATAAGTCTTTTCAGAAATATAAACCAGTATTATGAACTTAAACCAGGTTTTCCAAGACAAACATATATTCTGCTGCTATGTTATTCATTTCATTCATTGATTGCTTATGTTTATGCTTTACATTTTATGTTATATATCCGCACACTAAGCGTATTGCTCAGCCGTATTTCTCTTTCCATGTCCCAATACGGCAGGTACAAAAGGGCAAAGCTAGGAATCCAAGAGTACGTGCATGGAATGAGGCGCCAGCTTTCTTTCATTCTTTATGCATTTACATACTTTTGTTTTGCTGGACATTGTTTAGTCCTTTCTTTACATTCCATACTTATGCATTTCGTGTGTGGAGCTTATGTGGATCCGGTGTTTGTTTCCAGATTCCTTTATGGTCATTTAATGTTTTAGACATCACCTTGTATGCTTTGATGATATGCCATAATTATCCTGTGATATTCCATTTATCAAAATGGGATGTTATAATTATGGTATCAGAGCCAAGGCTTCGACCTGTAGGCTCTTAAAATTGACATGTGACTAGTGGGTAGTCATTTGCGTCTTCCTAAAACTAACAGTTTGTTTTCATGCATTCATTTCATGTATCATAGTTGCAAAAATTGTGACTAATTAATGGTTGGTATAGGACTGGCCATATTTAGTCGCATGTGATTTTAATCGAATCATGTTGTTGGGTGAACCGACCCATAGGCGTTCACATTAGTTCATGTCATTTTGTTTTGATGAACCGACCCATAGGCGTTTATCCTCGCTATGTCAGTTATGTTTTCATGTCATTTTCATTTGGCTATGCCTTCATAAACTGTTTCATGCATCATTTCCTTATGTTTACCATATGTTCTAATCAGTTTAAGCATTTCATTTTCATTTTTAAATTGTCAGATGGTCATGACACGTGAACAAGAGCTAGCAGCAGTTGTCTAAGCAGCTCTACAAGCCATGCTTCCCCAAATCAGGAACCAAATTTGGGCTAAATATCAGAACGCCCTGCATCAGAACAACAATCCTCCTCTTCCACCGGTTACTTTGCATACTTGGCTTGAGAGGTTTAACAAGCAGAAGCCAATATCTTTTTACAAGGCTGAGACTTCATCTGACGTGGAAGACTAGATTTCGCATATGGAGAATATTTTTGATGCTATGGGATGCGGTGGTGTCTACAAGGCAAGGTTGGCTTGCTATAAGTTTGAAGGTGATGTCGTGCATTGGTGGAGAGCTTACAAGTTAGCAAATAGAGGTGATGATTGGCTAGCTGCATTGACTTGGGATCAGTTCAAGACGTTGTTTTATAGGCAGTTCTTTATGACATCTGAGCAGGAGGGACTCAAGAGGGACTATCGCTTCATTCATTAGAGAACTGGAGAGACTAGCACTAAGTTCATGCAGAGATTTCTTAGGTTGGCTGGATTCTTAGGTGAGGCTGCGGGTACTGGGGAAGAACAAGCCAAGCACTTTCGTTGGGCTCTACACGCCTCGACAGCAGCTCGTTTACTTAGTGCTACATATGCTAATGTGGCACAAGTTAATGATGCAGCATGTAGCTTAGAAATGCTACATGAACGTGATGACTACGAGGAACAAGCTCGTCCTGAGAAGAGGCGTAAATTTCAGCCATCAAGCGTTATCAATTCATTTCAATCCGTATGTTCATTTATACCTTTTCCTATCAAATTGTATCTTTAGGCAGAAGGGTGGAGACCAGTCCCAACCGGCCACTCAGCAGAATGCCAACAAGGGCCACGGTCAATCTAACGACCATTATGGATCTGACAAGAGGAACAGTAATGACAGTTACCGTAACAACAACAGCCATCCAACAACAACAGGTCCCTAAATTCTTAAGGTTTTCTATGTTCATATTGATGTATGTTTTTACATACTAACATGTCAGCATCATAAACAATAACTCTGCGAGTGGACGTGACCAGAATGCTAAAGGTCAGCAGTCCAACAACTCGTCTTCATCTAGAAAACTATCATTTAAACTTCAGTGAAGTCATGTTTATGCCAAGTAATCATGTCTCACGCATATTTCATAAACAGGCTCTAAGGTAGCAAGGGTATCTCCAAGAGGTTACACCTACCCCGTTTGCATGACTTGTAGTCGTAGAAATCTAGGTACATGACGTAGTCAGCCGACGTCTGTTTCAAGTGTGGACTACCAGGACACATGTTGAAAGATTACAAGAAGGGAGATGATATGAGCAAAATCTCATATCAATTAATCAACAAATCACCCTAAAACACATAGAAAATACCTAACTTTTGTGCTATAAAGCAGTATTATGTGGTATGTTTTGTGTTTGTGCTTAAATAGGTAACAAGGATACAATTTCAAGCAAACAAGAGGAAATAAAGCTCATTTATGATGAAAAGACAAGAGAAGGATAAAAGTTGACAAGCCATTTGAAGATGAAGGACATATCTTGACAATATTCTAAAGTTGAGGGACTTAAATGCAATGTTTGGAAAAAGTCAAGATTAAAGTCAAACTTGGTCAAACTTTAAGTCAACCAAGTCAAGGGAGTCAAATAAGCAAGAATACAAGTCAAAGGACTGAAATTGCCATTAAAATGAAGAAAGGAGCTAAGTTGTTAAAGTCTAAGGGCTGAAAGTGTTAACTTTACACAAACTTTTGTCTTGATCCGTGTCACACTCCTTTAAGCCAATCAAAATGCAAGAAAGTAATGTTTCGGATTGCCAGCTAGCCTGCCAACTCACCCTTCATTTAATAAACCGGATCTAAGAACAGTGCTCCCACTAACTTCCTTTTGGCCAATAAGAATCCAACACTCAATAATCATTTTATCCATAACGGATAATGATCCGTGTGAAAGGCCAGTATCCAATGAAAACATGACACGTGTCATTTTCTCCAAGAACGAGCCTAGAATCGAAGAAGAGCTACAAGGCATTTCAGAAAGAACTTTCTACATGAAATTTACTCAAAATGAGAAGACTAATCCAGCTACATAAGTCAATTAGACTGAAATTGGAAGGATAAAGAAACCCCTTTGGTGTTCTTGATGAAGAATCTGCAATTCACTCATCCTTGACACCTGGCACCTCCTTAATGGTTGAGACACGCCATTCTACCCCAACAACTCATCATCACATCTCTATAAATAGCAGCTTGTACCTTCATTTTCATTGTGTAGATAAGTGTGAAAAATCACACACTTGTAATTTTCTCTTCCAATTTCTAGTTTACCTTTCATAGCTCACTTCTCTCAAGTGTTTGACACACACTTGAGAGGTAGTTATTCTGTTAGTAGTTGTAACAAATTTTCCCTCCTAAATCAATAAAAACTCAAAATTCAGTTCATTCATCTTCTCTTATCTCACTTACTCATACCTGCATTTCTGTTAATGCTTTATGATTTCGTTGATCATAACTAATCAATGAAGTTTTTTTGAGTATTTTGGAAGCTATCCAGTTGATTCAGCCTAGCAGTTCAAGTTCCAGTTCCATTGTAGCAGTTTAGTAGCAGTTTGGGTTGATTTGAACAGAAATAGCTAATGGAGGTGATTAATTGGTTTAATGATAGTGAATTGGTGGTGTTCTAGCAGATTTTAGTTGGCTCAGCGCCATACTACTCCATCAATGGAGGCTTCACAGCTAAAAGGTACTTTACTTGTTTGATTTCCTCTAAAATGAACCTTGCATGCTAAATTATTAGTGTAAATACTATTTACTGATATGATGATGTGTTTAGACGTGTTTTAGTGTAATTATAGCATTTGAGTAATTTGTAGCTTTAATCTACATTTACTTGATTTCAGTTTCCTTTTTCATCAGTCATAGGTCTTTGAGTGCATTTTATGAATTAGTGTGTGAACAAGTCTGAATTTAGTTCAATTACCTTTCATGTTAGATATGTAAATCTAGCTTATGCTTTAGAGAGAGAAAGAGATAGAAAGATGGTGAGAACACACACACTTTTAGAGAGAGAAGTGAAAGAAAACACTTTTCTTACTATGTGAAAAATAAGGTGAACCACACCCTCTCCAACTAAGAAGAGGGTTTATATACCCAAGCCTTGTGATGGGCTTGGGCTTACATGTTTGGGCCGTCCATACAAACCATGGACTAGGCCTTTCCTTGTTTACTTAATGTAGAATAACTACGCTACGAGCCACTACTTAATATATTGTCGGAGTGACCGAATCTTCCTAAATACAAAAAATGTATTTCCAACAATCTTCCCCTAAGGGAGGTCACTCCAAACAAGGGTGTTACCCGAGTTACAATAATAAAATAAACCTAGCATACTATGCTTGTCTTGAGCTCATAGTCTTCTTTTTCTTTTCTTTTTCTTTTCTGATGAATATGTTGAAGTGATCTTTGATATCAATCTTGAGCATTAATCTTTTGCCTTGATCTTGTGCATCCTTCACTTGTGATCTTCGCCTCTTCGTGACACCATGTCCCACATACTTTTAACTTCGTAATTCTTGAAAGCTCGAAAGTTCAATACAGCGGAAGACTTAAACTTTAGGCTTTCTTGAATTAGATGAGGTATTAAGTGCATAAAGTATAAGCATGCGGGGACGACTTCTTCTTGGATTCCGCAACGCCACCGTCTTCAAATGCCGCAACATAAGTAGACACGAACAAAACGGCTTTGAACATTTTATTCTAATTCGGTAGCATTTTACCTCCGGTCGGTGAAGACCGTTGGACGATATAAAATATCGTACTTGTGGAAGGAAGATTTAATTAAAAATCTCCTTGACAAGATTTCGCGGGTAAACCCGTTCTCTTTACTCGACCGTCCAAAGCTGACTGCAAACGTAAAGAGTGAATCATTTGGATAAAATTATCCACATGATTGAAGCCATCAATTCTGATTCCTGAAACAAGTTTGATTCATTAAAGAATCGCACCGTCATTGCTTTCCAGTTATCACGAGCTTGATTCATATAGAATCTTGCAAGTCACCTACCAAGTGTTGTTTGAGGTTAACACTAGAAGGATTTCCACTCATCACTGTGAACACTGTAGAGTGTCACTCTGAGTGTTCTGGCAAGATCACTGAGATATTGCGTAGAGGCCTGGAATGTGTTTAAGTTCAGTTAAGAATTAAACCATTGTTGCTTTCCAGTTATCACAAGTTTGATTCATAAAGAATCGCACAAGTTACCTACCATGAGCTTTTTGATATTCGCTCAAGAAGGATTTCCATCTTCATTGTAAATACTTTCGTATTACTTAGATGTTCAGGCAAGATCATGAAGATTTTGCGTAGGACTCTTAATATCTTACTTACTTTTCACAATGTGTGAAGAAGCAAGGAAATATGGAAGTGTGTCCTAATGAGATATTTGATGATCTCAAATGGCTCGATCGTGCATTTTGGATTTTAGTGATCGGAGGGTGGAGAGGAGTGCCACCATTTCAATACCAATTTATTTGGAGTGAATAAATCAATAGATAATGTGTTGTCTCCGTGTGATTAAAACAAATATAATTTAAGAGATATCTAAGTTAGTTGGGATGGGTTGTGCATTGCATCACTGGGTCCATGATGTATGTCTTCAATATCAAGAATCATTAAAAATGATCTCAATAGCATATGTATTGACCCGGTTTCTGCCTAAGGTTGTAAGGAGGGCTTCTTTCTTTACACCCTTTATCTTTACAATTCTTTTTCATTCTTCAACCCCTTCAATGCTTACCAATACGTCATAACTAGCACCTTGTTGTGATTGTTCCAGTACTAACTTAAGTACTTGGTCGGCATTCAGCTACGTTCACAATCTTTCCCCATCTTTCCTAAGGACTACTATTTCTAGCTATGGAATGTCCTTGGGAAGATTCCTCCGGTTTTGGAAGAATCATTGGACTTAACCTATCCTACCATCCTTATGTTACCACAATCTTCATCATCGTGAAATAAATGGGTTTAGGGTAAGTAAATGTCATCATGAAATCCATTTTTTTATAGCAAATCCATTTTGCTCCCCCTTAACATATGCCACGATATTCGAAAACATTTCGCATATGCCGGGATGAGCCATCACGTTAAGTCAAACCATTTGTGATAATTTCCCTTATTAAATCACATTTTCTCCCCCATATTAAAAATATTAACCCAAACGATGTTTTTAATATCAATTGATTTAATGAAGTTTTAACAAAGGTTTTGGGAAGAAAAATGCAAGTCCTTTTAATCTTCATGAGACCAATTTGTGAGATATGATACCGATTTGTAACATGATCACATATTCACCATATAAGAATGAATTGACAAGGTTGGACCTGATTAATGAGAACATCATATGATAAGATCAAATGGCTCTTGTTCGAGAATTTTGGTCGCCTCGTCACGTCTGAAGTCATCTCTTGACACCACATGTACGATTGGTATTGTTGTCTTGACACCAATTTGTGAACTTGGCACGTTCGGCATCGAAGATTCTGAATGCTTGACAATTGCTCCCCCTAAATTGTTGACCCGTGTTCTATTGAAAGAGTTGTAGTCGTCGTTTGAGTAGTCGCATCGTCGAGTATGTAGATACCAATTGACAAAATCTTTGGTTTGTGGAGATGATAACTTCATTAAAAACAAGATTTCTCTTGTTTTAACAAATAGATGCACTTATGCGTACATATATCCGTGTTAGATTGTGTTATAACGTAAACACAATCCCTTACATGGTTGTAACGTAAACCATGCCCGAGAAAATTAATTCCCGTTGATGAGCCAAAGTTTTCATAAGAAATACTTGACTTTAATGTGAAAACCGGGTTGTAGTCTGAAATAACTACAAGCCATATAGGCATGTTTTATGAAATATTTACAACTTTTGTACGAACTCTATTTATGGCGTCGTGTCAATATTAATCAACATTTCTAAGGCCGTAAATATTATCGTACCAAAAGACATGCCTTTGAAAAATAAAGTAAAAATATTTTTGGATTTTTCTAGATTTTTCAATTTTTATGGTTTTTATATGGTTTTATATTTTTGTATTTTGCTTTTGTGTATAAAAATATAAACAATATATAAAGATGATCACCAAGGATACGGAGAATAGTTTACCAC
This sequence comes from Glebionis coronaria, assembly GCA_025667525.1. Classification (NCBI taxonomy): domain Eukaryota; kingdom Viridiplantae; phylum Streptophyta; class Magnoliopsida; order Asterales; family Asteraceae; genus Glebionis; species Glebionis coronaria. Next base: position 216,343 of record JANFOE010000393.1, read on the forward strand.
CACTATTCTTTCGCTTCATCTGCCAGTTCCTTTAGAGTCTCAGGCGAGAAGGTTCTCATTCCTAGCTTGTCGGCTAAAAATTCCATTCGAGCACGATCTAAAGCCTTCGTGAAAATATCCGCCAATTGATACTCAGGTCGGGTAAAGTAAAGCTTGATCACTCCATTTTCCACCTGCTCCTTGATGAAATGGTAGCGAATGTCAGTATGCTTAGACCAGGAGAATTGAACGTTGTTGCAACATAAGGCAATTGCACTCTTGTTGTCACAGTACATCGGAATTTTGTTGAAACCTAAACCATAGTCGGTTAATTACGATCTCATCCAAAGAATTTGAGCACAACAACCGGACATAGCTATGTATTCTGCTTCCGTACTTGAAATTGCAGCGCTTTTCTGCCTTTTCGATGCCCAACTGATTAGTCGATCTCCTAGTAGTTGCAAAGTTCCACTCGTGCTACGCCTTGTATCTTGACAACCCGCGTGATCCGCATCTGCATATGCCATTAGTGCAATCGAAGATTCCTTCGAATACCAAAGTCCCCGATTAATGGTTTCTTTAAGATATCGAAAGATCCGTTTCACAGTAGCCAAGTGTAACTCAGTAGGCCGAGTTTGATACCGAGCACACATACATATAGCAAACTGAATATCAGGTCGACTAGCCGTGATATACAGAAGGGTACCGATCATTCCACGATAAAGTGTCGGATCAAAGGCAACTTCATGTGGATCTGCATCAAGCTTAGTTCGTTCCACCATTGGAGTATCTACGGGGTCGCAAGATTCCATCTTATATTTCTTAAGTGATTCAAGGGCATACTTGGATTGATTGATAAAGATGCCTCTGGGACTCTAAGATATCTGAAGTCCTAAGAAGAATGATACCTTGCCCATCATTGACATCTTAAACTTGGAAGACATGAGTGTCCCAAACTCATCCGATAAGGTTTGGGTCGAGGCAGCAAATATAATATCATCAACATATATTTGTATCATAATCATATCTTTACCTCGTTTCTGAATAAACATCGTGGGATCCACCTTGCCTTTTGCAAAGCCTTGCGTAATGAGGAATTATGACAATAGATCATACCATGCGCGTGGAGCTTGCTTCAACTCATAGAGAGCCTTCTTAAGCTTGTACACATGATTAGGATAATTAGGATTCACAAAACCATCCGGCTGTTGAACATAGACCTCTTCCTTGATTTCACCATTAAGAAATGTCGTCTTCACATCCATCTGATAGATGATCATATTCATATGGGCTGCATAAGCGAGGAATAGTCTAATAGATTCCAAACGGGCAACAGGTGCAAAGGATTCCATAAAGTCGATGCCTAATAATTGCTTGTATCCACGAGCTACTAGTCGAGCTTTGTTCTTCAATATTCCGCCTAACTCGTCGAGTTTCACCTTGTAAACCCATTTCAAAGTGAGTAACTGCACTTTATCCGGGCATGGGACAAGTTCCCATACTTCAAGACGTATAAATTCATTAAGTTCTTCTTGTATAGCTTCTATTTAGCAGGATTAGGTAAAAGCTTCTTGCCATGTCTTAGGTTCAACTTTAGTGAGAAAAGCATCAAAATGACAAAACATTGCATTTTCTTGTAACTGACTTCGTGTGGATACCGGACGATTAGGGTCACCAATAATAGAATCTATAAGATGATCTTTTGTCCACTTGCTGTCATGTTCACGAATGCGTAGATTGGAGTAGACCGTAGTAGGAGCTTCCTCTGAGGTGGACGACCCGGCTTGATTATGGTCGGGAATTGGTACACCAAAGAATGGAAGTTCACGCATTTGAGCGAATTTCAAATCGTGATCATCATCATCATCCTCTTCGTCATCAATAGACATGACATGGTTAGTTGTTACATGTGTTGGTTGATAATTACTCGTTGAAGGTATATCTTGACCAATTGTAGGTGCAGACGTATCAGATTGTGCTTCGGTTGCTGGAGCGACAACTTCGGTTACTGGAGCTATTACCTCAGGTTCTGGAGCAACAATACTTGGAGGAGTAAATAATTTATCAAAGAACGGTTGAAACAACGTATCCCATTCATTCCTAGTAGGTGGTGTAAATGATGATGAAGTAGGGTTATTTAGGACAAGACCAGAACTAATGTTACTGGGTCCCATTTCATGAAGTGCGGGTTCAGAGTTGCTGTGCTCAGAAGACATTGCTGTCAGCTCATCCAAATCAACATTCATAGTTTTGAGGATCTTACGAGACTTACGGTTGTAGATTTGGTATGCCTTCTTTGCGGGTGCGTAACCAATGAAAATACCAATATCAGCCTTTGGTTGAAGTTTTCCCAAACTGTCACTATCATTATTTGGATAGCAAAGAGAACCAAATACATGAAGATATGATAAATCTAGTACTTTTCCATGGAGAAGCTCATAAGGTGTTTTACCATGGTGTTTACGAATTAGTGACCGATTTTGGGTGCGTTTATGAATTAGTGACCGGTTTACTTCTTCTGCCCATAAAAACGATGGAGCCTTTGCGTAAATTAACATCGTTCGAGCGGCTTCCATAAGTGTGCGATTTCGCCTTTCAACGACACCGTTTTGTTGTGGAGTGCGAGCAACAGATGTTTCATGAGTAATGCCAACTTCTTCATAGTAATCACGCAAGATTTGATTCACAAATTCAGTTCCAGTATCTGTACGAATGCGTCAGACAGTAGTGTTGAGACGCACTTGAATCATCTTGAGAAATCCGATGATGAATTTAGGTGCCTCATTTTTTGTTGTACGAAATTTCACCCATGTAAACCGAGAGTAATCATCGACAATGACGAGGATGTACTTTTTACCACTAAGACTTTCAACACGCATTGGCCCACAAAGATCCATATGCAACAGATAAAGTTTCTCTTAGTTGGTGTCTTCAGTCTTGGGTTTGTATGATTTCTTAGTGCTTTTCCCCATTGTACACGCAGAACACAAATGATCCTTGTGAAATGAAAGTTTAGGAAGACCACGAACAAGTTCGTTTTTCACCAAATGATTAATAGCGTCAAAGTTAAGATAAGATAACCGTCGATGCCATAACCATGACTTAGTCTTCGATGCTTTGGAGAGAATACATATGGGAGAAACGGCCATCAGGTCTTGTAGAGACAAAGTGTACAAATTATTCCCTCGAGTTCCTTTCAATAAATCAAACCCTTCCAATTACGAATGAAGCAAGTATGCTCTCGAAAAGCAACTTTTAGGTTTGCATCACAAAATTGTCCCACATAAAATAAGTTGTGACCGAGACCTTCCACATAATACACTCTTGAAATTATAACATTCCCAATATGATATTCACCGTAACCCATTATCTTTGCAATATGATCATTTCCAAATCGAACCGTACCAAGAAACTTGCTGACCAAATTTCTGAGCTGAGAGCGATCTCCAGTCATATGCTTGGAGCAACCAGAGTCCAAATACCAGAGAACAATTTGGACCACCTGTTTTCAACAACAATAGTAGACAATGCATTGGAAACTATTGGTTCCGGAGTGTTAGCAGATACAGATATAATATTATCAGAATTGCTAACATTTGTGTGACCCCTAGATTTCCTGCGTTTTCTAATGTGAGTTTTGGCACGAACAGGTTTTATTGTTCCAACTTTCTGAGGTTTTGGATTATTAGCGGGCACTACAGTGGGAGTAGACCTATTTAAAGGGCACTTGGTTCCTACGGTAGTGTTGGTGTTCCTAGTTAAAGGACACGCTTGTGTTTTGGTAGCCTTGGTACTCCTAGTTAAAGGGCACGTTTTCTTCGCTTTAGTGGGAGTGATCCTAGTTAAAGGGCACGTATTTCCTACTATAGTGAAAGTTCCACCAGTGGGGTGCCACAACCAACCAACTTGGGTTAACACTTTCCCAGTCGGTTTCCATTCTAATCAATTTTTTCGGGCATTCATCTCATTCACATGGTCAATAATGAAAGAATCATGACGACTAGAAAACATACATTCATTGCAATTCTAACATTTCAAATTAGAATTCACAGTAGGCTTAGAACGCTGCACAACCGCAGAGCCTTTAGGTTTAGCTACATGATTCTTTTTATTCAAAACAGAAATAACATTCCTAGGGTGGGCTTCTACTTTCTTCTTCTCTTGACTACTAGATGGGGGCAAGATCCTATCATTCTTCTTGTTTCTTTTAAGGTTAGATCTTTGAGCCTTAGTAGTGGTGATTACTCCTGTAGAAGGCAACACGGGAATATTAGAAGCTGGTTTTGATTTTGCCTTATCTTTAGTGACCAATGTTTGAGATGGTTTAGTCCTAGGGCCCTTATTAAATGGTGTGACGGCTACAAGGTTCCTTTTGATTGCACTAGAGGACGATGCTGAGACAGTGGCTGCGTTATCCACAATATTCTTACCTTTTAGAGTACGAAGTGTTTCCTTTAACTTAGCCAAGGTCAGATTTTTATCACAAATTTGTTCCCTCAAATCAGATATTTCCACCAACTTTCGATTCAATTGTTCAATTAAAGATTGATTCTGTGCAGTGGTATTAGCACATGCGGGCTTTACTGAATCGAAGAGTTGTGTATTTCTCTGTTTTAAGTTATCAACTTTGGACAAAATCTTGGAAACTCGATTATCTAGATCAAGTTTAAAATTCTCAGCGGCCTCAAGTACGTTCACACAGTTAAGCTCTTTAGATTTCTCTATGTCTATCGGTAATGATTTAGCAACCTTGTCACTCGGCTGACGCTGTTTTGATTCTAAATTCAATAGAAAATTCTTTTGAAAATTTTCCTCATCTATATTAACACCTTCGAATGAAGTTTCAAAGATCTCTTGAATAAATTGTTATTTACATTCAAGCGAAATACAATATTTTTGGATCTCATCAAAAAAATTTGAAAGCAAAGTATAAGAATCTCGAAGTTTTAAAAATTCAGCGTCAGATTTGTTACAAGTACTATCTACCACATTCTCCACAGATTCAACATTATGCACAATAGAATCATTATCAACACTTTTATTCACACAGACGGAAACTATATCATGAGACATCACTTGCTTCAAAAGCTGATCATTTTGGCGTGAAACCCGTTCTATTTCAAGTAAACTGTTTTCATAAGCATCATCCATGTCATTGAAAACACGTCTAACTTCTTCTATTTCCAAAAGCAAATCTTGATCAATAGTACTAAGACAAGCTTTAACACTGTTTACAAATGGAACAATTTCGTCTCGAAATGCAGCTCTTGTGTGCTCAAAATTCCATTCACCTTCCGTTATGGCCGAAGCCGTCGTACGTTCCAAAATTACCTTGTCAAAATTGGCTAAGTGTTGGTGTACCGCATTTAAGCTAACGGACGCCTTACTTACCGGTGGAATTAACTTCGTTAAATCCGTTTTGACAAGTGTAGGAGACGTACTAGGAGGGTTTTCATTTGACAAACTTTGGGGCATAAGAACTGTCAATTCAGCTAATTCCTTTTGTAAGCGAATATGTGTCTTTTTAGAAAATTGATCTTTAGTATACGTATCATAATCAAGCTTATGGAATTTTGAAAGCATTTTAGAATGAGTTTCTTCCGCAAGTGACTGTGTCTCCTCAGTACTACGAACAAAAGGTGTTTCTTTCGATTTGCCAATTAGGGTCATATCATAAAGACACGGAATATATTCCTGAGCTTGTTTTGCATAACCGGGATTAGGTGGTAAATCTTGAAGACGCTTAAGTTCGAGTTCTTTAAACGATTTAGTTAAAAGATGAACCTTTTATGTGGAAGCGTATTGTTTTAAAAGTTGTTGTTCTTTGAATTTAAGAAGTTTGGTAGCATTAATTTCTGATTCAAACTTTTTAGACTCGAGAGTTTCGAAATCCATTTTAAGTTTCTGAAAATCATTGACAACCGACTCTTTTGCTTTTAATTCATTGGAAAGATTAGCTTTTAATGATTCTATTTCTTTCAAGTGTTCAATCTTTTCAAAACGAAATTGGTCAAATTCAGAACATGTTATGTTCTCTACTTGAGGGACCGTTTCAAAAGTTTTGACCTTTTCTTTATGCAACGCAAGCTCAGCAGTTAGGGTGGAATTCATATCTACGGATTGTCTGAGAGCCATATGCATTTGATCAATAATATGTTTAGGCACCATGACCAAATCATGTTGAGCATAAGATTCCATACCCGTCGTAGCATTTGGTTGAGGTTCACTCAAATGTGTAGGATTGGGTGCCACATCATTTGAGTTACTAGTTCCCGAATGTTGTTCGAGGTTGTCATTTTCATGCCCAACTTGATTTTAGTTATCATCATTACCAAGATTGGTTGTGGTGGGTACCTCACTGACGACATCAGAACCGTAGTGAGAGAGATTAGCAACGAGAGCAGCTTGGGCAGAGTGAATGTCATCACAATCCGAATCATATGCGTCAAGATCATCTACTTGATAAGCTGCATTAGAAGTGGAAACGACTGCAATGCCTTCATTGTCTGCTTCCCCTGGGTCTGCAAGAAATGTTCACTCTTCTGAATCAATAATCTTTCCGTTAGACTGAGCATCGACCAAATACATCTTCTCACGAAACCACGTTGCATCCCTTCTCCTTTTTGGCTGAGTGCATTCTCTAGCCATATGACCTTGTCCTCTATAATTGTAGCAAGTCACAACCTTTTATGGACCAACCGTGCTTCCATTTCCATTAGCTTGAGCATTCACGGTCCTTGTAGGAGGTCCATATGAATTTTGCCTTCCCTGAATAGGTTGCACCGTCACTTGACCATCTTGAACAGTGGCTTGTTGTCGAGGATTTGAAGAGGTGCGTAGCTGATTGTTTGTTGGTGGAAATCCTCTAGTTGCAACAAGTTTTGACAAGTAGGCAGTGAGATGGTTTAGAACATCAGTTGGCGTATCATTTGGAGTAAAGACCGGTGGTTGGATTGGTGGAAGTTCATTGGAGTATAAGGCTTGTGCTGGTTGTGCTTCAATTGGAAAATATTCTTGCTGAGGAGTATAGCCCATTGGAGAAGTGTTGGCTTGTGATGGTGATGTCTGATGTGGTGGATGTTGTGGAAAAGATTGTTGATGAACACTTTGTTGAAATGCTTGATGTGGCATCATTAGTGGTTGATAAGATGGTTGTTGTGGTTGCTGATAGTTGTGTGGTGGTGGCTGCTGCAAGTATGATGGTTGTTGATAAGTATAAGCCATGTTTTGTTGAGAAGCATACATGGCAAGTGGATAATGAACTTGAGGTGTAGACAACCGAGCCTCTATCACATGACATTCGTGTTATTGAAGAAAAGCTTGAAGTTGATCCACATTGGTGTTATGCAAGTCCTTAGCCAATTTAACATCCGTCACGTACTTTTTCCATTCTGAAGGAAGAGTGTTTAAATACTTGGTGTTCAATTGAAACGTAGGAATTGTCATGCCATAGATATTGAGCTCATTCTACAATAGGGTAAATCTCAGATAGTAATCACTGAGAGTTTCCCCTGGGACATAGGCAAACTTATCAAAAGTATCATAAAGCTTACACTCTCGTTCTTGTTTAGTTAACGAAGTGCCTTGCATTAGAACACGAATTCTATCCCATAACTCTTTGGCAACTTTATGTTTACTGACGAGTTTGTAGACATCTGGAGGAAGGGCTTGGAGAATGATATTTGTAGCTTGTTTATCACACTTGTCTTGTATCTTAGCATCTCCAGTTAGTTCACCCGTTGTGCGAGGACGAGTAACAGCACCTTCCGTCACAGTACCATATACCAATGGTCCATTAAGCACCGATGCCCAAATTAGATGTCCATTTTCTTTTTTCAACATATAAAGTTCCATTCAGGAAGCCCAATCCTCATACATAGTCTTCACCAACATTGGTGGACGATTATCCGTACCCGAGAGGATGGACTTATCCGTACGAGATGTGTACTCCATTTCTATAAGTTAATATTTACAAAGTTGATCGATCAATGAGAGAAAGTAAATGTGTTTGTTGTTGTGTGTTAAAGCCGAGAAATAATGTTAAAATCCCCTAAATTATGTTCTCGATAAACCAAAAATTCCAAGACAAAATTACACATAAAAATTTTCAAAAACACGTTTTTGAAAAATCTTGGAAATCTTGTCACTCTATAGGAATGCACAAAACAAGTTATGTCGCAATGCCTGTCGGAATAAGTGTTGGAAACACTTTCGGAATATCTATCTGAATACCTATCGCAATGTTACCTATCACAATGCTTGATCGCAATACCTATCGCAATGTTACCTATCGCAATGCTTGATCGCAATACCTATCGCAGTGATACCTATCGCAATGTTACCTATCGCAATGCTTGATCGCAATACCTATCGCAATGATACCTATCGCAATGTTGCCAAAATTTGGACAGAGTAACGTCGCAATATTGCCTTATACCCGATCGCAATGTACGATGCAAGGAGCAATCGTAATCCACGATCGGAATAAGTGTCGGAATACTCTTCGATCGCAATGTAGAAACCCTAGGGTTTTTGCGATCGCAATGTAGAACCCTGCTTACTTTGCGATGGATACCAACTTTGCGATGGAGATAAAAGTACCACTTTTCTCGGATATAACACAATAGATTCGAAATTTTAAGCCTAGAAACGAATCAAACACCCAAAAATTTTGTGTTTTTAACCAAAGTAACAATACCAAATCACTACCACAAGTATGTAGATGATTTGTATCAAGATTAAACCAAAAAAACACAAAAAAATTGGTACGAATGAATAAGGATCAAAATAGGCGTATTAATCAATGTAACACAAACACAAAAACCAAAAAATCATCCCATGGCTCTGATACCATTTGTTAGATATGTAAATCTAGCTTATGTTAAGAGAGAGAAAGAGATAGAAAGATGGTGAGAACACACACACTTTTAGAGAGAGAAGTGAAAGAAAACACTTTTCTTACTATGTGAAAAATAAGGTGAACCACACCCTCTCCAACTAAGGAGAGGGTTTATATACCCAAGCCTTGTGATGGGCTTGGGCTTACATGTTTGGGACGTCCATACAAACCATGGACTAGGCATTTCCTTGTTTACTTAATGTAGAATAACTAAACTACGAGCCACTACTTGATATATTGTCAGAGTGACCGAATCTTCCTAAATACAAAAAACGTATTTCCAACATTTCATTTCACTCATTAGATAAGTTTTGGTAGCAGTCTTAGCTTGTTTTACTTTTATACTCAAATTTGCTTTGAAAAAGTTCTTAACAGCCTGTTAAAATGGTGTTTGGATTTGCCTAGTTTTTGTGATTCAAGTCTGATAATTCACTTGAGAGTTGCTTATTCACATTTAGTAAACTAGTGGTAAATCTTTTGTTCAATTTTGTGGTCAAAACATTGGTCAAAAAGGCAATTGGTGAGAAAAAGGTTTGGGTCAAGTTCTGTCATCATTTTCATCAGAAAACTAGCTAGATTCAAATCATTGCCATGGATTCATTACTTCACCATTTTGCTTGAAATTAGTTCTAAGTTGTAGTTAAACATCCAAAGTACTAGTGTGTTCAAGGAAATTCTACAGTTTTCCATTTTGATTGAGAAATTAGATTTTTAATAAGCTCTTTAGCAAATCCAAATTTCTGAGATAAAAGCTTGACTATTTTCTTGAATCTCCATTTCTACTTCATAAATGTTCTAGTTTTCTTTCACATATCTTGTCAAAAATATATCTTGAGTAGATTTTGAAGTTTTCAGCTTATTGGAAAATTTGGTCAACGTTGGTCAAATAAGCAATTTCTAGCTTAAATTCATTTTTCAACTTATCTAGTGGATCATTTTCAGATTGGAAAGACATTCCATACTCCTTATAAGCTGCTTAATAAGATTGAACATTAAAACCTGATTGTGGAAGTCTTATTTTCAAATTAGCTTAAATTTGGCTTATTAGAATAAGCTAATCTGATTTCTACTTGTTTTTAAGTTGTTTCCTTATACAAGTCTAGCTTAAATTCAAATTTAAGGCTTTTAAAACAAACCAGAGCTTATTTGGTCTAGAAATGAGCTTATACGAGCTTATTCTTTAGTTGTGCCCGTTTTTGTTAAGTAAATCCCATTAATTGCACATTGGTCTTTTTGGTTTATAACTGATTGCATTGAGTGATAAACTTGCAAGTTTTTAGGGTTTTCATAAAATCAGTCCCTTAACTTTCAGTTTTTGGTAAAATTGGTTAGGCAGTTTGTTAAGTTTATTAAATTGGTTACAAGTTTGTTAGAGTTTACACTTTTAGTCCTTTTAGTTTCTGAACTTTACATTTCAGCCCGTGTACTTTCATTTAGTTTACATTTTAAGGACAATTACTTTCATGCTTTTATATTTTGAATTTTTGTGAATATTATTTGGTAATTGCAAAGTGTTTTACGGATACGTAGGTTAATATTTTTCACTTTTTTTACGTGTTGATTGAAATAGACATAGAATTGCCAAATACCCTATCAACCAAGAACAAATAAAGATTTGAGATTTTTAGGACTTTCAATTTGTCAAGAATCAAGAGAAAACGAACTTCAATATACTCTATTTTCTCCTCTTTAACTCACGGTTGAAACTCTTTGTGGGCAAGCTTAAGTCGAGATGGTCCGGTCCATTCACTATTGCTTAAGTATTTCCATATGGAACTATTGAGTTGTCTCAACCCGATGGTCCAAATTTCAAAGTGAATGGTCACCGTGTTAATCACTATTTTTGGGAATACATTTCCGTGGAAATGGTCCAAGAGATCCCCATTTTCCCCATCAATTAATTCATTGTGGGAAGAGTCGAGCTAGAGACTCCTTGAATCAAGCTTGAATAACTAGGTTCAGAGTTTTTAGACTTAGAGTGTTGTAGGTTAGAAATAAGGATATAGAGTTGATGAGAAGTGTAGGGGAGACCTTACTTTTGTCTTCATGTTGTTTGTAGGGTTGCTCACTCATCACGTGCTTTGGAGCTTATGGAGGAGGCCCTTGTATCCGGTTCACTTTGTTACTATTCTGATTTTTCATAGACACATTGTGCTTTAAAAATGAATTCACTATAGTTGATCTTTCCTTAGCTTGGGTTAAGCAAAGTCTATTGTTTGTCATAAGTGTAGGGGAAGTTTATACTTCCATGCTCTTAAACATTGAGGACAATTTTTAGCTTAAGTGTAGGGGGTCTTCTATCGAGGTGACCTTACCTAGACTTTGTCATAGACCTTCTTGATAACTTGGAAAATTAATTTTTCAAACATTTTTCAATTTTTTGATCTACTTTGGCCACCAAAAATATGCATTCATATTTTTTTAATCAATCATTTTTCATTTGCATAGCACATTTGCATTGTATATATTTCTTCTTTTGCTTTTCATCAAAAATATATAAAAGGAAAAAATATAATAAGGATATGGTTTAACAAGTTTATACTTCTTTGACATATTAGGCCCGCCATGGATATTTTGACTCAACCCGAGTTTGCTTATCTAACCTTACTCTAGCTAGTATCCTTAACCATGTAGTCCTTCACTGGTCTATTAAGCTAAGCATCCACTACTCTCATTATCTGAGACTTTAAATTTGTGGAGAATGGGAAATGATACAGTTGAAGCAAGTATAAAAAGGCTAGATAAACTTCATGACGATTACTTGTGGCTAAACCTTTCTCTTTCTTTGCCTCTATTTTCTTCGCATGTATATATGTTAATAAAAAATCAAGAACGATTTTAATCTGTTTGTAGTCTCTTATGCATTTTTGTCTAATCATTCATGGTTGGTATAAGTACGTCTTAAGATTCTAAGTTAGAACGTTTTATGTGTACTAGAATTATGTCATGCTTAATACTTAGCGGGTGTTTTTCCTTTTATTCTTTTCAACTTTCTTTGTGAGGAATAAAGAAAAATAAGAGCGGCTTATAAAAATGAGTGGCTAGAAAAAAAAATTATACAAGACTCCCAAGAGGGGCAGTGAAGTGTTAATTATAGTAACTATTAGATTCCAATATTACCTTGACGGGTTGCGGGGATTTAATAGTTGCTCCAATCCAATATTACCTTGACGGGTTGCGGGATTGAAGATCCAAAGTCTCAAAAAGGCGGAGGATGTAAATTATTGCGTGAGTTTTATTTTTCTTTCCTTAGCGAGTGTGTAGCTACTTATTAATGCATGACATGAGGATTTTACACATAAGGCGAATGACTTATTACTCTTGAAACGGACTTATATTAATTGTGAGCGGTTTTTCAAGTAATGGATGAGAGGATTACTTAGGATTAAAATCGTGCTTCCTTATTTTTGGATTTTACATTTCTTATATTTCACACTTAAAATAATGGCAAATTTGCTTTCAAGCAATTTGCTCAAATAATAACCGGTTCCACATTTAATTGTCATGAATAAGTTGATGCACTTTTTACTTGTGAATGCAATGATCCCATCTTTAAGCTTGGTATGGGGAAAGTAAAACTTGAGGGTGATAAGTTTCCATGGTACCAAAGCCCTAATTTAAGTCATTGATTTCTTTATGAGTTTTTCCATCAAAACCATTTATGAAAAATCAAAAATATATAAATAGAATTGCTTTCTTTGCATTGCATTGTACAAAATCAAAATCATGCATCATATATTCTAGAGTGGTGTAAAAACATTCCATATTGGCCAAGGTGGGTTAATTATGAGGAAAATGTAAATTTATGCTTTAAAATATAGCATTGCATGAGGTCATGGCAATGTTCAAGTGTAGGGGATTTGATATGAGCAAAATCTCATATCAGTTAATCAACAAATAACCCTAAAACACATAGAAAATACCTAACTTTTGTGCTATAAAGCAGTATTATGTGGTATGTTTTGTGTTTGTGCTTAAATAGGTAACAAGGATACAATTTCAAGCAAACAAGAGGAAATCAAGCTCATTTATGATGAAAAGACAAGAGAAGGATCAAAGTTGACAAGCCATTTGAAGATGAGGGACCTATCTTGACAATATTCTAAAGTTGAGGGACTTAAATGCAAAGTTTGGAAAAAGGCAAGATTAAAGTCAAACTTGGTCAAAATTTAAGTCAACCATGTCAAGGGAGTTAAATAAGCAAGAATACAAGTCAAAGGACTAAAATTGCCATTAAAATGAAGAAAGGAGCTCAAATGAAGAAGTTGTTAAAGTCTAAGGGCTGAAAGTGTTAACTTTACACAAACTTTTGTCTTGATCCGTGTCACACTCCTTTAAGCCAATCAAAATGCAAGAAAGTAATGTTTCGGATTGCCAGCTAGCCTGCCAACTCACCCTTCATTTAATAAACCGGATCTAAGGACAGTGCTCCCACTAACTTCCTTTTAGCTAATAAGAATCCAACACTCAATAATCATTTTATCCATAACGGATAATGATCCGTGTGAAAGGCCAGTATCCAATGAAAACATGACACGTGTCATTTTCTCCAAGAAAGAGTCCAGAATCGAAGAAGAGCTACAAGGCATTTCAGAAAGAACTTTCTACATGAAATTTACTCAAAATGAGAAGACGAATCCAGCTACATAAGTCAATTAGACTGAAATTGGAAGGATAAAGAAACCCCTTTGGTGTTCTTGATGAAGAATTTGCAATTCACTCATCCTTGACACCTGACACCTCCTTATTGGTTGAGACACGTCATTCTACCCCAACAACTCATCATCACATCTCTATAAATAGCAGCTTGTACCTTCATTTTCATTGTGTAGATAAGTGTGAAAAAACACACACTTATAATTTTCTCTCCCAATTTCTAGTTTACCTTTCATAGCTCACTTCTCTCAAGTGTTTGACACACACTTGAGAGGTAGTTATTTTGTTAGTAGTTGTAACAAATTTTCCCTCCTAAATCAATAAAAACTCAAAATTCAGTTCAGTCATCTTCTCTCATCTCACTTACTCATACCTGCATTTTAGTTAATGCTTTGTGATTTCATTGATCTTAACTGATCAATGAAGTGTTTTTGAGTATTTTGGAAGCTATCTAGTTGATTCAGCCTAGTAGTTCAAGTTCCAGTTCCATTGTAGCAGTTTGGGTTGATTTGAACATAAATAGCTAATGGAGGTGATTAATTGGTTTAATGATAGTGAATTGGTGGTGTTCTATCAGATTTTAGTTGGCTCAGCGCCATACTACTCCATCAATGGAGGCTTCACAACTAAAAGGAACTTTACTTGTTTGATTTCCTCTAAAATGAACCTTGCATGCTAAATTCTTAGTGTAAACACTATTTGCTGATATGATGATGTGTTTAGACTTGTTTTAGTGTAATTGTGTTAGCTTGATAGCATTTGAGTAATTTGTAGCTTTAATCTGCATTTACTTGATTTCAGTTTCCTTTTTCATCAGTCATAGGTCATTGAGTACATTTTATGAATTAGTGTGTGAACAAGTCTGAATTTAGATCAATTACCTTTCATTTCACTCATTAGATAAGTTTTGATAGCAGTCTTAGCTTGTTTCACTTTTATACTCAAATTTGCTTTGAAAAAGTTCTTAACAGTCTGTTAAAATGGTATTTGGATTTGCCTAGTTTTTGTGATTCAAGTCTGATAATTCACTTGAGAGTTGCTTATTCACATTTAGTAAACTAGTGGTAACTCATTTGTTCAGTTTTGTGTTCAAAACATTGGTCAAAAAGGCAATTGGTGAGAAAAAGGTTTGGGTCAAGTTCTGTCATCATTTTCATCAGAAAACTAGCTAGATTCAAATCATTGCCATGGATTCATTACTTCACCATTTTGCTTGAAATCAGTTCTAAGTTGTAGTTAAACATCCAAAGTACTTGTGTGTTCAAGGAAATTCTACAGCTTTCCATTTTGATTGAGAAATTAGCTTTTTAATAAGCTCTTTAGCAAATGCAAGTTTCTTAGATAAAAGCTTGACTGTTTTCTTGAATCTCCATTTCTACTTCATAAATTTTCTAGTTTTCTTTTACATATCTTGTCAAAAACATGTCTTGAGTAGATTTTGAAGTTTTCAGCTTATTGAAAAATTTGGTCAACGTTGGTCAAATAAGCACTTTCTAGTTTAAATTCATTTTTCAGCTTATCTAGTGGATCATTTTCAGATTGGAAAGACATTCCATACTCCTTATAAGCTGTTGTGACAACCGTGGTTTTGGGTTTGTCACTTGGTCTTACTTTTAGGTTATTTTATGTGTGCTTACTTGAATTGTGTGTTTACGTGTTTATTTTGTGTGAACGAGGTTGGTGTGGTTATTGTTTATGAGTATAGAGTACTCATAAGTAAATCGAGGAACGGTTATTTCATGTTCATGAGCTCACAAGTGGTGACTATGAAATGAAAATGGTGATATTGTGGTGTTTACGTATACGTATAAGTATTATAGTAATAGTATTTTTTTTAGGATTTACGGTTTAGCATTTAGAGGTCTCGGGTGAGGTAATTATCCATATGAATATTTTTCAGGATGGTTTTAAGTCATTTAGGACTTAGTTATAAAGTTTATTTCAAAATTTGAGATTTTTTATAAAAGTGTATATTTTACGTCTTTTACGGTAAAACGCGTAAATTTGACTAGTTTTACGGTTTTGAGGTTTTGGAAGCTTTAGGAGCTGAAATAAATTAAGTAAAATTAAGGTAATATTACTAACATAATATTAAATAATAAAAAGTAAAAAAACGAATTTATTGGGTGTCTGGGTCGGTTTAGACGCACCAAAGAAAGAGAAAAAGGGAAAAAGGAAAAAAAAAAAGAAAGTTGGGTGTTATACTTGGACTAGGATTTTATGTACACACTATATAAGGTTATCTAATAAATAAGAAAAAACATAAATCCCTGGAGACAAAGAAAAATTTGTGGGTTCCATAGAGGAGAATTAGGGTTCTTCAAAAAAATTAGGTTTTCTTCATCTTCCATTGATTTAAGGTAAAAACCTTCATTAACCTTTTTAATTAAATTGTTTTTATGTTTAATTAATCATTCTTGTGATGGATTAAGGGTTAGGGTTTATATAAAAACAGTAGATTAATGATGTATTAATCATAATATGATAATCATATAATCTAGGGCTTGTATTAGAAGGGTTATAGGTGATTAATTAGATCAATTTGTTTAAAATCCGTTTTTATAAACTGGGCAGAATTTTGAGTCTATTGTTTTGATCATATCTCGAGTTCTAGGAACATTCAAGATGCGATCAAACTAGCCCTGGATAGGTAATTGAGTTGGCTTTCTAAATCAAGAAACGAGAACTAAATTGGAGGTAGGGAAGTGGGTCAAAAACAGGTTAGAACAGTCGGAGGTCAAAACAGTTTTGAATTCAGCCTGTTTTCTTTTTAAGTTTTGGGTTGTTTGGGGTACTTAGGGTTGCATTGGGATCTTCTCACGAACATGAGAGATGGTTTATATATTGTAGTAAGGATCTGCACTTGGGCTAAGATTTTGGTTTAGGGTAAGACCCTATAATGGTAATGAACTTTTCATACGTTTAAAATCAGTGAATTCTGGATAGGTAGCAATATATACACATATATCTGAGCCTTAACAGTAGCTTTAAGGTTAGGGCAAGTGGAAGATTTTAGCTAACATGTATAAAAGTGTGAATATTCCTTTTACAGAAACAATGGGTATGTTTAAGTGGACGTTTGACTTAAAGTTTTGAGACCTAAAACTGGGACTGTTTTGTGTAAAATTATGAACGGGATAGCTATTAAACTTAACCAAGTTAGAGATTTGTTATGGAAGGGTAATGGGGTGATTAGAGCTTAAAAATGAGGTAATTATACGGGAATAGACTAGATGTCCATCATAGGTTGATGAGCCATCTTAGTGATTGGTTCGTGTATTTATTTCGTGTTTTTGGTTTGTTAGCTTGTTGCTGGTGCGAGGACTTGTGAAGAAGCTATCAGGTGAGTTTCAAAGTCTCATGTTTAATATTAATTTTGACTTCCATATGGGATGGAAGAGACACTGTGTTGAATTATTTTATAAATTGATGCTGTGAATGTTTTTATAGTTTTGTGATGGACTTGTGTGTGCACTTATGTGATTAACTGCTATGTGATTCTTGATTGTGTATGATTTAGATCGGGGGACACGTGTCGTCTCGGTTATTGTGGTTTGACAAGGTAGTGGCCTTGTGGTTTGAAAAGGTAGTGGCCTTGTGGTTTGATAAGGTAGTGGCCTTGGGATAGGTACATAGTGTGATCATCTATGGTACCATGTTGTTTGGCAAGGTAGGAGCCTTGTATTTTGGTTTGGAATGATTGATCTTGAATGCTAGTTGTTAATACATAATTGTAGCACATTGTCCATATGTTATTGTGTTGATGGTTGTTATTCACAGCTTGTAATTGATTTAGCATTGGAGTCTAAACCTATGACTCTCACCAACTTTATGTTGACGTGTTTTAGTGTCTCTTTCAGGTGATACTATGGTTAAGCATGAGAACATAAGTGGCTAGGATTGGAGAAGCTTAGGAATGCATATAGAAGGAGAATCTCCGTTTCCTTCTTAGTTTTTATTTGTTCTTTTAATAAGTGATATTGTGGCACACATATATTTGTTTGGTTATGTTATTTGTTTGTCTTGGGTAAGCGGTAGGACTGTTACCTACTTACCTAGACTCCTGAGTCTGATGAGATATTGTCATGACTTTGTGTCTCCATTTTATGACATTTCTTATTTTATATAGTTATCTCTATAGACACGCCATGTTGTGATGATATCCATACGTCGCGTCCCATATTCCGCCATGGTGGGGTGTGATAGAATGGTATCAGAGACAATGGTTATAGAGAATTAGGTTGCCTAGTCGTGTAGCCTAGTCTATAGCTTAAGGGTCCCTGCATATAGGCGTCATAGGATTATGTGTGCATTTATAGTAATTGATGTGTTTGAATATTATTTTCGCAGTATTTGTTAGGTTATGAACTACTATGGTTCATACTTAACTACGTGTTATTTTCTTTACGAGTTTTGATTAGTGCGGGTGGAACCATGGTCGTATATGCTAGTCATTGTTGGATTTCGCTTAATTATGTTTTCATGTTCTTTATACATTTTGAATTTTGTCTACGCTGGTTCAGCTGGACTACGAGTTTATGTGTTTCGTGCATTGGTTATGTTATTTTAATACATGGGGTTTTGGATCTTATCTTGTGTGGTTATGTGCTTGTGAGTTGTTAGATAATGTGTTATGTGTAGTATTAATTTCTTATAAGTTTCATCATAGGAGGGAGTACATTGGTGAAAGGGAACATGTATAATTATGGAGGCCTACATTATTATATATGTGCCACAACACCACTGGACTTTCAAGTATGATTGCATGAAAGAGAGTTAATACATGCTTGTATAGTATATGTTGGATGGATTTTAGTGTATGTACGCTTATGCCTATGTATGTAAAATTATTTTCTACTTACCGGTTGTATTCTTGGGATGGTTGCTAGCTCGTTTCTCTTTGAGATGTTCAACTTCTGTAGTAGCGCATTTCTCGGGTCCTCATTTCACGTGTTTGTTTGTACGGTACTTTTGGCGTGAAGGATTTTGAGATGGTGGAGATTTCTTTTTGGGGTAACAATGTCTTTTGTTTCGAGTTATACATGGTAAAAAAATAGAACTTGCAAATTGAAAAAAAAAATAGTTGTTGGTAGTCGATGAAATAAGGAAGTGTCGGGATCATGTTTCAAATAAGGTGGAATATAAATTCTTTAACATATAAGCATGACTTGGTTATTTTAAAATATTTTGGTTTTGATCACCTAAAGTTATTGTTCTTAAGTTAAAAATTTTGTTCTTATTTAGTGAAATATGTTAAAATCATGTAATTAATAGAGTTTTAATTTTCTGGAATTAAAATAAATTAGGTTCTAGTTTTGGTAATTAATGGGGGGGTTTAGGGTTTAAGAATCGTTTTTTTGGGTATAAATCGGAGTAGGCAGAAACTGTCGCTAAACTGTCAAAATATGTCGCTAACTGTCAGAAACTGTCGCTAATGCCTAGGCAGATTTTGAGAAAAATCGTTTTGGTCATAAATTATTCGTTTTTAAAGGTTTTTGGGTGATTCAAAAGCCTAAAATTATGTATTCGGAACATACTTTTCAAATATTCATAAAGTTTCGTAATTGGAAGTCAGTAGCTTGGTCGAATTAATTGTACAAGTGTTGAGTTCAAGGTTAATTTTCGGACAACATGGTTTAAATTCGTGTTTTGGGTATTTTACGGTAATGAACACTTGGAGGGTTAACATAGAGATGAGTTGGGAAGGAATTGAGAGTTCTTTAGACCTTATTATACGTGGTTATATTTTGATGAGTTTTGATTTATGGTATTTGTGAGTAAGACTAAAATCGGGGTGACATTTTAAACCCGTTGAGTTATGTGACGGCTCCTAACTTGGTTTCAAGACAGTTCTTGTTTGATGAGTTGCGAGATTTAGTTAGGTTGGTTACATAACTTTGTGGTTTTGATAAGTTTCCTCGCGGACGGTTAAGGCTCATGTGTTGTTGGTTGAGATTATTTTCGTGTAAACTGAGTTCACGTTTGAACGTGAAGGTTTTATCAGGGATATGCATCCTCGTTTGTTTGCTGAGAATAAGTTTGAGTTTGGGAGTGAATCTCGGGACGAGATTTCTATTAGGAGGGAGTGATGTGACAACCGTGGTTTTGGTTTTGTCACTTGGTCTTACTTTTAGGTTATTTTATGTGTGCTTACTTAAATTGTGTGTTTACGTGTTTATTTTGTGTGAACGAGGTTGGTGTGGTTATCGTTTATGAGTATAGAGTACTCATAAGTAAATCGAGGAACGGTTATTTCATGTTCATGAGCTCACAAGTGGTGACTATGATATGAAAATGGTGATATTGTGGTGTTTACGTATACGTATAAGTATTATAGTAATAGTATTTTTTTTTGGATTTACGGTTTAGCATTTAGAGGTCTCGGGTGAGGTAATTATCCATATGAATATTTTTCGGGATGGTTTTAAGTCATTTAGGACTTAGTTATAAAGTTTATTTCAAAATTTGAGATTTTTTATAAAAGTGTATATTTTACGTCTTTTACGGTAAAATGCGTAAATTTGACTAGTTTTACGGTTTTGAGGTTTTGGAAGCTTTAGGAGCTGAAATAAATTAAGGAAAATTAAGGTAATATTACTAACACAATATTAAATAATAAAAATAAAAAAAACGAATTTATTGGGTGTTTGGGTCGGTTTAGACGCACCAAAGAAAGAGAAAAAGGAAAAAAGGAAAAAAAGGAAAGTTGGGTGTTAACATAAATACCTGGAGACAAAGAAAAATTCATGGGTTCCATAGAGGAGAATTAAGGTTCTTCAAAAAAATTAGGTTTTCTTCATCTTCCATTGATTTAAGGTAAAAACCTTCATTAACCTTTTTAATTAAATTGTTTTTATGTTTAATTAATCATTCTTATGATGGATTAAGGGTTAGGGTTTATATAAAAACAGTATATTAATGATGTATTAATCATAATATGATGATCATATAATCTAGGGCTTGTAGTAGAGGGTTATAGGTGATTAATTAGATCAATTTGTTTAAAACCCGTTTTTAAAAACTGGGCAGAATTTTGAGTCTATTGTTTTGATCATATCTCGAGTTCTAGGAACATTCAAGATGCGATCAAACTAGCCCTGGATAGTTAATTGAGTTGTCTTTCTAAATCAAGAAACGAGAACTAAATTGGAGGTCGGGAAGTGGGTCAAAAACAGGTTACAACAGTCGGAGGTCAAAACAGTTTTGAATTCAGCCTGTTTTCTTTTTAAGTTTTGGGTTGTTTGGGGTACTTAGGGTTGCATTGGGATCTTCTCACGAACATTAGAGATGGTTTATATATTGTAGTAAGGATCTGCACTTGGGCTAAGATTGTGGTTTAGGGTAAGACCCTCTAATGGTAATGAACTTTTCATACGTTTAAAATCAGTGAATTCTGGATAAGTTAAAATATATACACATATATCTGGGCCTTAACAGTAGCTTTAAGGTTAGGGCAAGTGGGAGGTTTTAGCTAACATGTATAAAAGTGTGAATATTCCTTTTATAGAAACCATGGGTATGTTTAAGTGGACATTTGACTTAAAGTTTTGAGACCTAAAACTGGGACTGTTTTGTGTAAAATTATGAACGGGATAGCTATTAAACTTAACCAAGTTAGAGACTTGTTAAGGAAGGGTAATGGGGTGATTAGAGCTTAACAATGAGGTAATTATACGGGAATAGACTAGATGTCCATCATAGGTTGATGAGCCATCTTAGTTATTGGTTCGTGTATTGATTTCGTGTTTTTGGTTTGTTAGCTTGTTGCTAGTGCGAGGACTTGTGAAGAAGCTATCATGTGAGTTTCATAGTCCCATGTTTAATATTAATTGTGACTTCCAGATCGGATGGAAGAGACACTGTGTTGAGTTATTTTATAAATTGATGTTGTGAATGTTTTTATAGTTTTGTGATGGACTTGTGTGTGCACTTATGTGATTAACTGCTATGTGATTCTTGATTGTGTATGATTTGGATCGGGGGACACGTGCCGTCTCAGTTATTGTGGTTTGACAAGGTAGTGGCCTTGTGGTTTGACAAGGTAGTGGCCTTGTGCTTTGACAAGGTAGTGGCCTTGGGATAGGTACATAGTGTGATCATCTATGGTACCATGTTGTTTGGCAAGGTAGGAGCCTTGGATTTTGGTTTGGAATGATTGATCTTGAATGCTAGTTGTTAATACATAATTGTAGCACATTGTCCATATGTTATTGTGTTGATGGTTGTTATTCACAGCTTGTAATTGATTTTGCGTTGGAGTCTAAACCTATGACTCTCACCAACTTTATGTTGACGTGTTTTAGTGTCTCTTTCAGGTGATACTATGGTTAAGCATGAGAACATAAGTGGCTAGGATTGGAGAAGCTTAGGAATGCATATAGAAGGAGAATCCCCGTTTCCTTCTTAGTTTTTATTTGTTCTTTTAATATGTGATACGGTGGCACACATATATTTGTTTGGTTATGTTATTTGTTTGTCTTGGGTAAGCGGTAGGACTGTTACCTACTTACCTAGACTCCTGAGTCTGATGAGATGTTGTCATGACTTTGTGTCTCCATTTTATGACATTTCGTATTTCATATAGTTATCTCTATAGACACGCCATGTTGTGATGATATCCATACGTCGCGCCCCATATTCCGCCATGGTGGGGTGTGACAGCTGCTTAATAAGATTGAACATTAAAATCTGATTGTGGAAGTCTCATTTTCAAATTAGCTTAAAGTTGGCTTATTAGAATAAGCTAATTTGAGTTCTACTTGTTTGTAAGCTGTTTCCTTATACAAGTCTAGCTAAAATTCAATTTTAAGGCTTTTAAAACAAACCAGAGCTTATTTGGTCCAGAAATGAGCTTATACGAGCTTATTCTTTAGTTGTGCCCGTTTTTGTTAAGTAAATCCCATTAATTACACATTGGTCCTTTTGGTTTATAATTGATTGCATTGAGTGATACACTTGCAAGTTTTTAGGGTTTTCATAAAATCAGTCCCTTAACTTTCAGTTTTTGGTAAAATTGGTTAGGCAGTTTGTTAAGTTTGTTAAGTTTGTTAAATTGGTTACAAGTTTGTTAGAGTTTACACTTTTAGTCATTTTAGTTTCTGAACTTTACATTTCAGCCCTTGTACTTTCATTTAGTTTACATTTTAAGCACAATTACTTTCATGCTTTTATATTTTGAATTTTTGTGAATATTATTTGGTAATTGCAAAGTGTTTTACGGATACGTAGGTTAATATTTTTCACTTTTTTTACGTGTTGATTGAAATAGACATAGAATTTCCAAATACCCTATCAACCAAGAACAATTAAAGACTTGAGATTTTTAGGACTTTCAATTTGTCAAGAATCGAGAGAAAACGAACTTCAATATACTCTATTTCAGGAGACACCGCTGGTACTTCTAGTGTTGCTCTTCCTAAGCCACCAGCTTCGGGACGTGTCTACACTACCACACGAGACCAAGCTAATAAATCCTTAGGTACTATCACTGGCATCCTCTTTATGAACGGTCATGCCGCGTGTGTTTTACTCGATACTGGTGCTACTCATTCAGTTATATCCTCTACGTATGCCACTAGTATTAATAAAATCCCTACACCATTAGAGAATATTTTATGTATATCTACGCCTATGCGAGACTCTGTGCGAATTACCCAAGTGTACAGAGATCTTCCACTAGAATTCAATGACAAGGTTTACCCAGTAGACGCACTTCCTTTGGATATGTGCGAGTTTGAGCTCATCTTAGGCATGTATTGGTTATCCAAGCATCATGCTACAATCGATTGCCATACTTATCGGGTTATCTTCGGTGATGTTCAAGCACCAAATTACATTCACAATGCTTTTATACCAGGAGAGTCTGTAAAAATCATCTCTATGTTAGAAGCTCGCGCATTACTATCTCATGGTTGCGAGGGATTTCTTAGCTTCAATTTAGGATATCACTGCTGAAGTTCCATCGATCCAAGATCAACCAGTTGTTTCAGAATTTCCTGATGTATTCCCAGAAGAACTTCCGGGTATACCACCTACTCGAGAAGTAGAGTTTAACATCGAGCTCATCCCTGGAGCCCAACCAATCTCTAAGGATCCTTATGGCATGGCTCCCATAAAGCTCAAGGAGTTAAAAGATCAGTTGCAGGAATTACTGGAGCAAGGTTTCATCCGACCGAGTGTATCACCATGGGGTGCACCGATACTTTTCGTCAAGAAGAAGGATGGCAGTATGCGTCTATGCATTGACTATCGTGAGCTGAATAAGATCACGATTAGGAACCATTATCCATTACCAAGAATCGATGATCTGTTTGACCAACTTCAGGGTGCCAAACATTTCTCCAAGATTGATCTAAGATCCGGTTATCATCAGCTGCGAGTTAAAGAGCAGGATATTCTTAAGACTGCTTTTCGCACCAGATGGTCATTATGAGTTCGTTGTCATGCCTTTCGGACTCACTAATGCTCCTACGGTTTTCATTGACCTTATGAACCGCGTCTTCCACGAGTACTTAGACAAATTTGTTATCGTCTTCATCGATGACATCCTCATCTTCTCTAAATCCAAGGAAGAACATGAAGAACATCTACGTATTGTGCAACAGATTCTTCGTCAGAAACAGTTGCATGCCAAATTTTCTAAGTGTGAATTTTGGCTAAACAAGGTGGCATTCTTAGGTCACGTTGTCTCCACAGAAGGGATTACTATGGATCCTACGAAGGTTGAAGCTATCACTAAATGGTCAAGACCGACGTCTGCAACTGAGGTTCATAGTTTCCTAGGCTTAGCTGGTTATTACCGCAGATTCGTGGAGAATTTTTCAAGACTATCCTTACCTTTGACCAAGTTGATGCGGAAAGGAGAGAAATTCGTTTGGACTGATGAGCGGGATAAGAGCTTTGAAGAACTCAAGAAGCGGTTAGTATATGCACCTATTCTTACTCACTCATCTGGTACAAGTGGATTTCAGATCTACAGCGATGCTTCGGGTAAAGGATTAGGTTGTGTACTCATGCAACATGGGAAAGTGATTGCATACGCATCACGTCAGCTAAAGCCTTATGAGGAAAATTATCCTACACATGACTTGGAGCTAGAAGCGGTAGTCATTGCAATTAAAATATGGAGACACTACCTTTATGGTGAATCATGTGATATCTTCATTGACCACAAAAGTCTCAAGTACATATTCACTCAGAGGGAACTTAACATGAGGCAGAGGAGATGGTTGGAACTACTCAAGGATTATGAAATCAATCTTCAGTATCATCCTGGCAAGGCGAATGTAGTGGCAGATGCTCTCAGAAGGAAGTCAGGCATTATAAAGGGCATGAAAGTACAAGAAGAAATCATACGGGAATTTGAGCGATTAGACATTGAATTCCTAGTACGTGGACAGCATGGATATTGGGCTAATCTGAGAATTGAACCAGACCTAATTTCTCGGTTTAAGGCAGCTCAGAAGGACGATGGTGAGATATGGGCTATCATTCAGATGCTTGATCGACGGACAGAATTTCATCTAGACGAAGAAGGCATTTTATGGCAAGGAACTAAGTTATGTGTTCCGGATGATCTTACACTCCAGGAAGCCTTATTGACAGAAGCTCACAACTCTCCATTCTCTATTCATCCAGGATCCACCAAGATGTATCATGACATTAAACAACATTTCTGGTGGAGTGGCATGAAGCAGGATGTTGCTACTTTTGTATCCAAGTTTCTAACTTGCCAGCAAGTTAAGATCGAGCATCAGCGGGAAAGTGGTTGACTGCAACCGTTAGAGATTCCCACATGGAAGTGGGACAAAATCTCCATGGATTTCATCACTGGACTTCCTCTTACTCAGATCAGAAATGATGCTATATGGGTCATAGTTGGTCATTTAACCAAGTCGGCTCATTTTTCCAATTCGCAAGGACTTCTCAGTCAGCAAATTGACAGATATATTCCTTAAGGATATCATACGACTACATGGAACTCCTTCAGACATCATATCAGATCACGATCCGCGTTTCACGTCAAAATTCTGGAAGGGTATGCAGAAAGATTGGGGCACTAAAATTAAGCTTAACACTGCCTTTCATCCTCAGACCGATGGTCAATCAGAGCATACGATTCAGACCTTAGAAGACATGTTGCGGGCTTGTGCACTAGAATGGTCAGGAAGTTGGGACGACTACATTTGTTTGGTAGAGTTTGGTTACAACAATTGTAAACCAGTATTTAAATACACAGTTTTGGTTTTGACAAACTATATATGGTATTATTTAGCATCTGTAAATAAAAAACGGGAATCAAAAACATACAAATAAGTTTTTTTTTTTAAATGATGAAAATTATATAAGTTATTATTGGGTTGGTTGTGTTAAAAAAAGAATTTGGGCTTAAGCCCATTTAGTACAAAAGATAACATACGGGAGTTTATAATACTTCTCATTCACATAAACAACAAAAAATAGGGTTCTGGTGTGGGAGATAGGCGCCGGCATCAGGAGAGAAAAAAAAAGTTTTCATCAAAAGGGGGTTTTGATCTAAAGCAATTCGGGTAGTGTGTTTACTAATCCTTCCATTCACGAAATCAAGGTAAACCTCTTCTTCTTGGCGTTTTTAATTTTGAATACAGATTAATCAAGGGAAAAAATGAGTTCATAATGATAATCACGAAAAAATTGTAAAGGGCATGTCGGGTTTAGTTGGCACGAAAAACCGAGACGCCATCATGTCTCGGTGGTGTTTCTTTTGGACAGCCGTGAGCAAGACTGACCAAACAAGGGGAGTACTCGGTTTGGTTTTGGGTATAAAGTTGAGGCCAAGAAAAGGTCTCGGTGGTTCCTTCTTTCCAGCCACAAACATCAAAAAAAATGGGTGGTGTTTTGCTTTGGGCCGACCGAAGACAACAACCCCAAACCGGGGCTGTGTTTGTATGGCTTGTGAGGTCGGGTTTCTTAGATTATTGAAACCGAGGCTTGAGTTCTCATTTACCTCAGCCCTGCCCAGCCGTGACCCACACAGGGGCGGCAATGGGCTGCGTTCGACCAAAACAGCCCAAACAACTAGTCGAGGCTGTGATTTCTAAAGGGTGCGTTTGGGACTGTTAAATAAGTATATATTTTAGGAAATCAGTAGAAACATTTTATAAAACCAATAGGTAAGTTTTGGAAAGAAAAGCAGTGAAATTTAGTTGAGATTAGCGACAGATTAGTGACAGATAATTCTGTCGCAGAATTACTATGACAGTTTTAAGGACAGATTTTAATATCAGCTTTTGGTCACACTGTTGTTAGTGACTCATACTTCTGTCGCTAATCCATATAGGCAGATTTTATATTTTGTTTAATTGTTTTAGTGCGACCGAGAACGGGTATCTCGGTAGGCTCGGGATATAGTTAAATTATAAAAATGGATATTTTAAATTATACCTTTTAGCACTTAATTTTATAAATATATAAATTGTATCTTCAAATGGATGAAATTAAAAAAGTTTTTATAAGATTTAAAAAGGGTGTTATTTATTTAATAATTTTATTCATTTTGGGAAACGTCCTAAATTAGGAAACTTTCTATTATTAACAGGTTCTTAAGTATAGAACTATTATAACGTCATAATATGTGTATACCGTAATTATTAATAGAACATGAATACGTTAATCAGAAATATTAGAAGATTCAGCCTTATCAGTTATATATTAACAGTTATATATTAGAATAAATAAATTAACAGTACAGTTGAGATAAATGAAATAAACAAATATTAGTCAACTTATGTTCACGTCCTTTATTCATGTAGTATCCGTGAAGTCGGAGTAGACATTTCAGCTTTCGCTCTTATTTCATTACTGGACACGAGGTACTGATTTTCCGTC
Source organism: Glebionis coronaria (assembly GCA_025667525.1). Classification (NCBI taxonomy): domain Eukaryota; kingdom Viridiplantae; phylum Streptophyta; class Magnoliopsida; order Asterales; family Asteraceae; genus Glebionis; species Glebionis coronaria. The sequence goes on from JANFOE010000393.1 coordinate 243,743, forward strand.
CTTTCAGTAAGGACTTCCTTTCTATGCATGATTAGGATTCCCCGTCTGCAGCCAAATGTTTTTCCCTAGTATACATTTAAGCTTATCAGTAATCATGTTAATAACTAAATAAATTGCCTGAGCATTATATACAAGCATGACCAAGTTTATGTACTAGTTACGGAGGTACCGTAACCATGGCACTAGAGGCACCGGTGTCGTGACTCACATGCAGGAGAGTGATATCCTGCATCGTCCCACTCATGTTCAGTTTGGCCATTTTTATATATATATGTTTAGTGGGGCGTATGGATGCATCCTAGGCTTATCAGTTTACAAGTTATCAGGGTGAATGTGGTGTGTGCTCTACATCCTTCACATTGGAGCTGATCCCTCCACCCAACACAGTATTTAGAGGTCACCCCTCTACAGTTATTTAGAGGTCACCCCTCTACAGCATGACGAGGTCACCCCTCCAGTTATTCATGTACCGTTGTTACAGCACATGACCTATATAAGCTCTGGCAATTAAAATACAGTAAATGCATGTTTCAGATTTAACAGATAACAGTTCAGCTTTATTATTTATAAATCAGACTTTACAGATACACAAATTTCCGCTGCAACTTTACTTATCAGTCTTACAGCTCTAGTATTTTATCATCTGTTTCATTTCAGTAATTCCTTATCATGCTTTGTATCCGTTCACTGAGCGTTATGCTCAGCCGTAGTTCCTTTCATGTTCTAACGGCAGGTACACCAAGACACTCTTAGGATTATGAGAGCATGTGCATTTGGATGGAAGCTATCTAGACTTCTTACTTTATGCATTTCTTACATTATTCTGCTTATTTGGACATTGTTTAGTCCTTTCCTTCAGTATTTACTTTTTATGTTTTGAGCTTATGTGGGATTACCGATGTTTGATTCCGGTATTTCCTTTATGGTCAGTTAATGTTCTAGGACATTTACCTTATGCTTTGATGACACGCCATAAACACACGTAACGGTCCACTTATCCAAGTGGGGTGTTACAATTATGGTATCAGAGAACAAGGTTCGACCTGTAGGCTCTAAAACTTGACCTATGATTAGTGGGTAGTCACCAGGAACTTCCCAGATTTTTGGCGTTGTTATCTTTCATGTTTCTCATGCATTTATCAGTCAGTTTCCTTTAGTTTGTCAGTCGGTCTTCTTAAATTTTTTGACTAAGTGAAAGGTTGGTACAGGACGGGCCATATTTAGTCGCATGTGCTTTTCTGCGAATTTTGTTTTGGTGAACCGACCCATAGGCGTTCACCCTTGCCCGTTCAGATTTTGTATTGATGAACTGACCCTAGGCGTTCATCCTTACTCATGTCAGATTCATGTTTTCAGTTAAATATTACTCGGTGAACCGACCCAAAAACGTTCACTATTTTTCAGATCAAATTTTTATGCTATTCAGTCGAATAATGTTTTGTGAACCGATCCACAGTTGTTCACCTTTGTCATATCAGGACATTTTATAAACTTTGACAAGTCGGGATTGGACTACAACCAACCATATTTAGTCCCAGATTATAAATTCCTATACTTGACAGTTCTAATAAAATTTTGACAAATATGGATCGAACCAGAATCGCCCATACTTAGTCACATGATTTCTTCCTTAGATTCTGTGGATTGAACTATAACCATCCACATTAGTTGATATTAAACCTCAATTGATTAGACTTTCTATGTTCTTTGTAATAGTCAAAATTTCATACTCTCACGTAAAGGTTGTTTTCATGATGAATAAGATTCATGTCTCCTTACGAGGATTATGTTTTCAATAAAGTGATGATGTTTTCATGATAAGATACAAAAGAACTACAGTAAGATCTTATTTCATGATAAATCATGTTCTGGTCTTTATCAGTCATGTCTTCATGCAGACCATTGTTGAAAATTCGTTTAATAATATTTGTGAACCTCTATGCAACCAGCATAAAGTCTACACAGGAATTACCAGGCCATCGTGATACTCATTTCAGTTCAGTTCACTACCGTTTAAATCAATTTATTTCTTTGATCAGGTCAGACAAGCGACACCCTTATTGATCATCCCATAAAATTTCCACTAGTGCCATGAACAGTATTCCATATGTACCCTATGTACAGTGTCTCAGTTATACTTCATGTAAATATATCATGTGCACTCCACGTACAATGTCTCAGATATGCTCCATGTGCAGTATTCATTTTGTACTTCATGTACAGTAGTCCAGGTGTACTCCAGGTACACAACCCCATGGATATTGCTAATCGATCCACAATCATCTCAGGCGTTTCCACTTGGCGATATTCTACCAGATGCTGATGCTGCTCATGAGTTGAAGATTTTGCCAGATGCTGATGCCGCTAACACTTAGAAGACCTCAAAAATACTGATGCTGCTGATACTTTGAAGATTTCTCAAGATGCAGATGCTGTTTATACTATGAAGACACTGCAGAACAAGGACGAAAACTATAAATTTGAAATTTCTAACAAGAATAAATTTCAACCATCGGACACTACCATTCCATTCCATACTTTTACCATCTCAGCTAGATGTTACATTTCACTCAGCTAACTCTTCATTTAGAAGAGTGGGAACCGGAACTCAGCCGGCCACTCAGCAGAATAGTTACATGAATCACGGTCATGATAATGACCGTCATAAATTGACAAACAAAGCAGTAGTGACAACCACCGTGCTTATTATTAATCAGTCAGTAACCATCGAAACTCCGGAACGGACGTGACCAGAAATACAGAGGTCAGTAGTCTAACCGGTCCGCCAATCCTAGCAGTTACCAAAAAAATTTTGCCTTGTCCTGATTCGTCCACTAAAACACATGTCAAGACAGCAGTCAAGACATAGGTCTCAGGTATCATTTCGAAAGACACATATCAAGACACCAGTCATGATACACGTCATTACGAATCTTTTCTCAAAATACGAGTTAGAACTCATAACTCCAGTATGTTTCTAAAACAGGCCCTCAGTAATTCAGGGTATCTTTCAGAAAGGGGTATATCCGTTCTATTATGCTACGCATGAACCAGATCATTTGAAAATTTTAGTCACCACCATTAGAGTATGATTCAGGTTAAACACGCAGTATTCACTCTCTGAGGTTACAGACGAACACATTCAGTGAAAAGTCGCCATGTTCACTTCACGTATTCCTATGTCAGCTTTATCTTAAATCAGGTAGTCCCCTACCTCTCAGCCGAAAAGGACTCAACAGTATCACCATATTTATTAAAGCCCTATTTTCAGTTAACGACGGGATCTGTCTTACTAAATCCCAAATATATTCATTATACTTTTAGAAAAATCAGTACAAATTATTTCTGCCTAACAAGCGCGTGACTTATCAGTCCATAGCTACGAAGACTTTTAGCTACCAGTTATAAATTCACTTCTAATAGTCCTCGAATCCATGATCAGCAGATTATACTAAAATTTCCATATGTCATTCCAGAAATTCCTTTCTAACTACGAGACATAATTTAACATCGAGCTTGTCTCAAGAATAGTGCCTGTTTCCAAAACTCTTTATTCCGGAGTTGCATCTAAGTTAAAAGGATTGCATCAATTGCTGCAAGAATTACCGGAATGAGGCTTTATTCGCCCCGGGCATACCACCAGGAAGTGTGTCGTTTTTGTCTATCAGAAAGAAGACCGGTACCATGAGATCATGTATCGACCACTGAAAATTTTTACAAGATCACCTTTCTTAATCAATGCTCATCCCATAAATAGCAGGTTTACCTGACCTGCTACGATATCTTAAATATTTTCCAGAACAATTCGCGACCATGCCACCAGAAGTGGTGAGAGAAGAACAAGATGTTTTTCAGATTTCTGTTGAACACGTCACAGTCTCTATAAAATTTTGACTTATACGTCTGGGCTCCCAAATGCCCCAGCTATAGTATGAAATTTATGAATAATTTTTTTTACGACTTCGCAAACAAAATCGTCAGTATATTCATTGATCACAATCTGATCTGCTATTCTCGAGAAGAACACGAGAATCATCTTCTCACAGTTGTACAGAATCTTCGATAGGAGAAAATTTTATATACAGCTTTCCAGATATGAATTCTAATGGAACAAAGTGGCATTTCTGAGCCATTCTACCTTAGCAGAAAGAAATTTCAAACAATGCTGCGAAGGTGAAGGCCATCACCTGATGGTCCCGTCTGACGACTATGAACTAAGTAAGAACTCAATTAATTACTACCGCAGAAATCCCCGACAGTTCTCACGATTAGCCTTCTATGACTAAGCTTACGCATAAAGAAGAGAACCTACACAGAATTATGTATACTTTCCGTGAATATTCATTCAGGTTCCACTAGAATGTACCAAAATTCTAGGAAGAATTTTGATAGAAACTGTATAACACGTTGAGGCGGCTATGTTCATATCTAATGCCTGCCATTCCAGCAGGTTTAAGATAGAACGCCGTCATGCTATTAAGTTATTACTACCAGTAGAAATTTTGGACCGAAAGGAGACAAGACTCCATGGAGATTGTTATCAGTTTACCACACACTCAGAAAAAGTATAATACTATCTAAGTCATTGTCGACCATGTAATCAACCTGCACGTTTCCTTTCATCCGGAAGGATTACGCAATAGCGGACCTCCAGAAAATTCTGCAGTAAATCGTATGATTTCGAGGCATTCCATCGATCATCATATCAGGCAGAATTCATGTTCACGATCACGTGTATGTTTACGTTCACTTTACGTTCATGTTTATTTTCACTTTCACATTTACATCTCAATTGCAGTATGATGCTGTTTCAGTTCATGTTTTATGCCATCTCAGGATTTAAGCTCACGTTTGCGTTCATAAGATTGTTCACGTTCAAGTACGTGTTCCATTGTGTGATACATGTTTCACAGCTTATTATCGAATACGGTTACGGGAATCTTGAGAAACCAGACCCAAGTATAGCACAGCTATTCCATAACCAGGCAGACATTTCACATCTTAGCCAAATCTTTTAACATTCATTCCTCAGTCAGCATGCGTTCATGATATGTTCTAGTATCACGTTCACAGTATGATTCACGTGTCACATTCATGATATATTTCATGCCAGTGTTCCTCATATAATTATGAACCACGTTCACAATTGCTCACGTAGTACATTCGAAATTGTTCAAGTAGTCGCCCTTATATGTTTTCAGCAGCTTGCTCAGATATGTAAATGTTATCTTTCAGGATATTTATACGTACCATATTATGTATCCACATGCTATAGCTTGTTCATTCTATCAGATTCAGAAAATCCATCTTAAGTATGGAATCAAGAACTATTCAGTATTCATCAGGTCATGGTCATCAGGACCAAGATTTTTAATTACGTTTAGACGCTTGAAGGAATCGTTTCGAGCGGGAAGCTAATCGAAACAGAGGAGTCCATCCGGACCTCTCATCCTTTTCCTTCAATAAATCCAGTTAAGTTCTTTCAGTCAGGTCACGTTCCATGTTCATTTCAGTCATGTCACGTTATACCCTTTCAGCAGCAGTATGTTCTAAATCAAGGACAAATGGTCTTTCAGCTTATATGTTTCAGCTTTCATGTCCTTTTAGTCCATGTGTCGTTCAGTTTAGATAAATTTCTCAGCATAAATTACCCTAAATTCGGGGACGAATTTTTCTTTTTTGAGAGGGAGAATTGTAAAACCCAGTACAGTCACATCCTTAATTCGGGGGCGAATTATTTTTTTAGAGGGGAAGAATTGTAAAACCAGTATTTAAATACACAGTTTTGGTTTTGACAAACTATATATGGTATTATTTAGCATCCGTAAATAAAAAACGGGAATCAAAAACATACAAATAAGTTTTTTTTTTTAAAATGATGAAAATTATATAAGTTATTATTGGGCCGGTTGTGTTAAAAAAAAAAGAGAATTTGGGCTTAAGCCCATTTAGTACAAAAGATAACATACGGGAGTTTATAATACTTCTCATTCACGTAAACAGAAAAAAATAGGGTTCTGGTGTGGGAGATAGGTGCCGGCATCAGGAGAGAAAAAAAAATTTCATCAAAAGGGGGTTTTGATCTAAAGCAATTCGGGTAGTGTGTTTACTAATCCTTCCATTCACGAAATCAAGGTAAACCTCTTCTTCTTGGCGTTTTTAATTTTGAATACAGATTAATCAAGGGAAAAAATGAGTTCATAATGATAATCACGAAATAATTATAAAGGGCATGTCGGGTTTAGTTGGCACGAAAAACCGAGACGCCATCATGTCTCGGTGGTGTTTCTTTTGGACAGCCGTGAGCAAGACTGACCAAACAAGGGGAGTACTCGATTTGGTTTTGGGTATAAAGCTGAGGCCAAGAAAAGGTCTCGGTGGTTCCTTCTTTCCAGCCGCAAACATCAAAAAAATGGGTGGTGTTTTGCTTTGGGCCGACCGAAGACAACAACCCCAAACCGGGGTTGTGTTTATATGGCTTGTGAGGTCGGGTTTCTTGGATTATTGAAACCGAGGCTTCAGTTCTCATTTACCTCAGCCCTGCCCAGCCGTGACCCACACAGGGGCGGCAATGGGCTGCGTTCGACCAAAACAGCCCAAACAACTAGTCGAGGCTGTGATTTCTAAAGGGTGCGTTTGGGACTGTTAAATAAGTATATATTTTAGGAAATCAGTAGAACATTTTATAAAACCAATAGGTAAGTTTTGGAAAGAAAAGCAGTGAAATTTAGTTGAGATTAGCGACAGATTAGTGACAGATAATTATGTCGCAGAATTACTATGACAGTTTTAAGGACAGATTTTAATATCAGCTTTTGGTCACACTGTTGTTAGTGACTCATACTTCTGTCGCTAATCCATATAGGCAGATTTTATATTTTGTTTAATTGTTTTAGTGTGACCGAGAACGGTATATCGGTAGGCTCGAGATATAGTTAAATTATAAAAATGGATATTTTAAATTATACCTTTTAGCACTTAATTTTATAAATATATAAATTGTATCTTCAAATGGATTAAATTAAAAAAAAAATTTATAAGATTTAAAAAGGGTATTGTTTATTTAATAATTTTATTCATTTTGGGAAACGTCCTAAATAGGAAACTTTCTATTATTAACAGGTTCTTAAGTATAGAACTATTATAACGTCATAATATGTGTATACCGTAATTATTAATAGAACATGAATACGTTAATCAGAAATATTAGAAGATTCAGCCTTATCAGTTAGATATTAACAGTTATATATTAGAATAAATAAATTAACAGTACAGTTGAGATAAATGAAATAAACAAATATCAGTCAACTTATGTTCACGTCCATTATTCATGTAGTATCCGTGAAGTCGGAGTAGACATTTCAGCTTTCGCTCTTATTTCATTACTGGACACGAGGTACTGATTTTCCGTCCTTTCAGTAAGGACTTCCTTTCTATGCATGATTAGGATTCCCCGTCTGCAGCCAAATGTTTTTCCCTAGTATACATTTAAGCTTATCAGTAATCATGTTAATAACTAAATAAATTGCCTGAGCATTATATACAAGCATGACCAAGTTTATGTACTAGTTACGGAGGTACCGTAACCATGGCACTAGAGGCACCGGTGTCGTGACTCACATGCAGGAGAGTGATATCCTGCATCGTCCCACTCATGTTCACTTTGGCCATTTTTATATGTATGTTTAGTGAGGCGTATGGATGCATCCTAGGCTTATTAGTTTACAAGTTATCAGGGTAAATGTGGTGTGTGCTCTACATCCTTCACATTGGAGCTGATCCCTCCACCCAGCACAGTATTTATAGGTCACCCCTCTACAGTTATTTAGAGGTCACCCCTCTACAGCATGACGAGGTCACCCCTCCAGTTATTCATGTACCGTTGTTACAGCACATGACCTATATAAGCTCTGGAAATTAAAATACAGTAAATGCATGTTTCAGATTTAACAGATAACAGATCAGCTTTATTATTTATAAATCAGACTTTACAGATACACAAATTTCCGCTGCAACTTTTCTTATCAGTCTTACAGCTCCAGTATTTTATCATCTGTTTCATTTCAGTAATTTCTTAACATGCTTTGTATCCTTTCACTGAGCGTTATGCTCAGCCGTAGTTCCTTTCATGTTCTAACGGCAGGTACACCAAGACACTCTTAGGATTCTGTGAGCATGTGCATTTGGATGGAAGCTATCTAGACTTCTTACTTTATGCATTTCTTACATTATTCTGCTTATTTGGACATTGTTTAGTCCTTTCCTCCAGTATTTACTTTTCATGTTTTGAGCTTATGTGGGATTACCGATGTTTGATTCCGGTATTTCCTTTATGGTCAGTTAATGTTCTAGGACATTTACCTTATGCTTTGATGACACGCCATAAACACAAGTAACGGTCCACTTATCCAAGTGGGGTGTTACAGTTATGGTATCAGAGAACAAGGTTCGACCTGTAGGCTCTAAAACTTGACCTGTGATTAGTGGGTAGTCACCAGAAACTTCCCAGATTTTTGGCGTTGTTATCTTTCATGTTTCTCATGCATTTATCAGTCAGTTTCCTTTAGTTTGTCAGTCGGTCTTCTTAAACTTTTTGACTAAGTGAAAGGTTGGTACAGGACTGGCCATATTTAGTCGCATGTGCTTTTCTGCGAATTTTGTTTTGGTGAACCGACCCATAGGCGTTCACCCTTGCCCGTTCAGATTTTGTATTGATGAACTGACCCTAGGCGTTCATCCTTACTCATGTCAGATTCATGTTTTCAGTTAAATATTACTCGGTGAACCGACCCAAAAACGTTCACTATTTTTCAGATCAAATTTGTATGCTATTCAGTCGAATAATGTTTTGTGAACCGATCCACAGTTGTTCACCTTTGTCATATCAGGACATTTTATAAACTTTGACAAGTCGGGATTGGACTACAGCCAACCATATTTAATTTTGAATACAGGTTAATCAAGGGAAAAAAATGAGTTCATAATGATAATCACGAAATAATTATAAAGGGCATGTCGGGTTTAGTTGGCACGAAAAACCGAGACGCCATCATGTCTCGGTGGTGTTTCTTTTGGACAGCCGTGAGCAAGACTGACCAAACAAGGGGAGTACTCGGTTTGGTTTTGGGTATAAAGCTAAGGCCAAGAAAAGGTCTCGGTGGTTCCTTCTTTCCAGCCGCAAACATCAAAAAAAATGGGTGGTGTTTTGCTTTGGGTCGACCGAAGACAACAACCCCAAACCGGGGCTGTGTTTATATGGCTTGTGAGGTCGGGTTTCTTGGATTATTGAAACCGAGGCTTGAGTTCTCATTTACCTCAGCCCTGCCCAGCCGTGACCCACACAGGGGCGGCAATGGGCTGCGTTCGACCAAAACAGCCCAAACAACTAGTCGAGGCTGTGATTTCTAAAGGGTGCGTTTGGGACTGTTAAATAAGTATATATTTTAGGAAATCAGTAGAAACATTTTATAAAACCAATAGGTAAGTTTTGGAAAGAAAAGCAGTGAAATTTAGTTGAGATTAGCGACAGATTAGTGACAGATAATTCTGTCGCAGAATTACTATGACAGTTTTAAGGACAGATTTTAATATCAGCTTTTGGTCACACTGTTGTTAGTGACTCATACTTCTGTCGCTAATCCATATAGGCAGATTTTATATTTTGTTTAATTGTTTTAGTGTGACCGAGAACGGGTATCTCGGTAGGCTCGGGATATAGTTAAATTATAAAAATGGATATTTTAAATTATACCTTTTAGCACTTAATTTTATAAATATATAAATTGTATCTTCAAATGGATTAAATTAAAAAAAGTTTTTATAAGATTTAAAAAGGGTATTATTTATTTAATAATTTTATTCATTTTGGGAAACGTCCTAAATTAGGAAACTTTCTATTATTAACAGGTTCTTAAGTACAGAACTATTATAACGTCATAATATGTGTATACCGTAATTATTAATAGAACATGAATACGTTAATCAGAAATATTAGAAGATTCAGCCTTATCAGTTATATATTAACAGTATTACAAGAATAAATAAATTAACAGTACAGTTGAGATAAATGAAATAAACAAATATCAGTCAACTTATGTTCACGTCCATTATTCATGTAGTATCCGTGAAGTCGGAGTAGACCTTTCAGCTTTCGCTCTTATTTCATTACTGGACACGAGGTACGGATTTTCCGTCCTTTCAGTAAGGACTTCCTTTCTATGCATGATTAGGATTCCCCGTCTGCAGCCAAATGTTTTTCCCTAGTATACATTTAAGCTTATCAGTAATCATGTTAATAACTAAATAAATTGCCTGAGCATTATATACAAGCATGACCAAGTTTATGTACTAGTTACGGAGGTATCGTAACCATGGCACTAGAGGCACCGGTGTCGTGACTCACATGCAGGAGAGTGATATCCTGCATCATCCCACTCATGTTCAGTTTGGCCATTTTTATATGTATGTTTAGTGGGGCGTATGGATGCATCCTAGGCTTATCAGTTTACAAGTTATCAGGGTGAATGTGGTGTGTGCTCTACATCCTTCACATTGGAGCTGATCCCTCCACCCATCACAGTATTTAGAGGTCACCCCTCTACAGTTATTTAGAGGTCACCCCTCTACAGCATGACGAGGTCACCCCTCCAGTTATTCATGTACCGTTGTTACAGCACATGACCTATATAAGCTCTGGCAATTAAAATACAGTAAATGCATGTTTCAGATTTAACAGATAACAGTTCAGCTTTATTATTTATAAATCAGACTTTATAGATACACAGATTTCCGCTGCAACTTTACTTATCAGTCTTACAGCTCCAGTATTTTATCATCTGTTTCATTTCAGTAATTCCTTATCATGCTTTGTATCCGTTCACTGAGCGTTATGCTCAGCCGTAGTTCCTTTCATGTTCTAACGGCAGGTACACCAAGACACTCTTAGGATTCTGAGAGCATGTGCATTTGGATGGAAGCTATCCAGACTTCTTACTTTATGCATTTCTTACATTATTCTGCTTATTTGGACATTGTTTAGTCCTTTCCTTCAGTATTTACTTTTCATGTTTTGAGCTTATGTGGGATTACCAATGTTTGGTTCCGGTATTTCCTTTATGGTCAGTTAATGTTCTAGGACATTTACCTTATGCTTTGATGACACGCCATAAACACACGTAACGGTCCACTTATCCAAGTGGGGTGTTACAACAATAGTTGGCATGCAAGTGTCAAGTGTGCACCATTTGAGATGCTTTATGGCAGAAAGTGTCGTGCTCCAATCTATTGGGATCAAGTTGGAGAACGAATACTTGAAGGACCAGAAATGATAGAGGTGACCAATGAGAAGGTTGCCATAGCCAAGGCGAAGCTACAGGAAGCTCATGCTCGACAGAAGAGTTATGCTGATAAACATCATAGAGATCCATCGTTTAATGTCGGCGGCCATGTTTTCCTTAAAGTATCACCAGCACGTGGTGTTAAGCGTTTTGGAATAGAGGGCAAGCTCAGTCCTCGTTTCATCTGACCGTTTGAAATCCTTGAACATGTTGGTGAAGTATCATATCGTCTAGCTTTACCTCCTCAGCTATCTCATGTGCACGATGTATTCCATGTATCCTTACTCAGAGGTTACAACTACCACCCATTGTATAAAGTTACGTATCCATTCGAGCAGATTCGAGATGATCTATCATATATCGAGGAACTCTAGAAAGTTCTCGATCGCCAAGAACGAGTCATGAGGAGAAAGACGATTCCATTCGTTAAAATCCTCTGGAGGAATCATAATGAGCAGGAAGCCACTTGGGAAACGGGGGAGTCTATCCGGACTTCTTACCCTCATTTCCAGTTTTGACTCGGGCATGTCATTTCAGCTTACACGTCTTTCCAGCTTTTATGTCATTTCAGCGTTTAGCATCGTGTCAGCTTATCGTATCTCTAATTCGAGGACGAATTGTTCTTTTAGAGGGGAAGAGTTGTAAAACCCGCTTTAAAAATCCTACGATCATTTAATGAACGAAGTTACCATTAAATATAAAATTTTTAATTAATTAATATACGTCATGTATCACGAATATTTAATACGAACAATATGTATATTAATTAGTTATCATAAGTATTATGTACGTAAACATGAATATTAATATACGATAAGTATGTACGTACGATATTAAGAAAACATTCAAGCAATAAAGCACGAATATTAAACACGAACATACACGATAATATTTAAACAAGAAAAACAAAAAAAAAGTATAGGGGGTGTTTGTCTACCGGTTTTAGAGAGAAACAAGGGGAAATTGGGCTTTGGCCCATAACCATTAAGCTAGTCCTAGTTTAATAAAACCACAGAGGATTCTTATTAAACACTTTTACAAGAAATCAAACCCTAAAACCCTTTGTCTCTCTCTCCTTGCCGCGACACCTCAAAGGAAAACACAAGGAAGATTTTTGTTTGATCTAATTCGATTACGGGTATATGTGTGATCTAAATCCTTGATCTTTTTACGCTTACGGTATATTTTAATCACTTTTAATCTTTTTATAATTATGATCATCACACAAGGTTATTGAAAACAATCATAGAACATGTAATTAAAGATTAAAAACATAGGGATAAGGATATATGTTGGGTTTGGTTTCGGGTTACACCAATACCGAGAGTCTCACGACTCTCGGTGGTCAAATCAAACCACCAGCCGACACCCATGTGGATTCGGTGGTGCGTGATTCTCGGACAGCAAGCGACCAACACCCCACGGTGGGGAACTTGGCCGAAAAATGGGAACCCGGCTGCGACCGGGGTGGGTTTTACCGAACAGTGGTAACCGGCTTGAGCCGGTGTGAACCACGGCGACCAGTGGTAAGCCACGGCCACAGCCTAGGGCTGTTGGGCCGCCGGCTAACACCACCAGCCGTCGGCTGGGTGGTGTTGGTTTGGCTTGTTGGTCCGGTTTAGTTGTTCTTCGGGTTACAGGCTCGGGAACTTGGCTTTTTCAGAAAATATATATTTAAACCAATTATGAAAAATGAAGTTATGTTATGATTTAATTAATTTAGATATTAATTAATTTTGGTTTAATTAAATTAAAACTTATGTTATGTTTATTTAAATAAAACCATGATAAAATATGTATGTACATTTATTAGTTAAACTTAGACTATAATAATTAATTGATTTAATTATTTATGAATATGGATTTAATTAATTAAACTTAGGTTAAATCAGTTTATATCTTTTAAGATAAAGTTTAATAACATGAATTATGTAATATTATTAATTAATAATAAACTTATAATAACATGACATGATATTATTAATTAATAATAAGCTAACTATTTATTGATTATTAAACTTTATAATATGATAATACATGACATGAAATAAGAATATAATTAAATATGGAAATATGACTATTTATGGAGGTATATTATTTATGGAAATATGATACATATGGTAATATGATATTTATGGTAATATACTAAATATGGTAACATGCTATTTATGGTAATACGTTAAATATGATAACATACTATTTATAGAAACATGCTAAATATGGAAACATTCTATTATTGGAAACTTACTAGTTTTGGAAACTTTCTATTTTTAGAAACTTACTATTTAAGGAAACTTACTATTTTTGGAAAGTTACTATATATGGAAACCAGTTATTTTTTGAAAGTTACTATATATAGAAACCTGCTATTTTTAGAAAGTTACTCATTATGTTATAACAAGTATTATAACACTTAAGACATAAAACACATAAATCTAAAACACATGATTAAAACATGAAATATCAAGACAAGACAAGAACAAGTTTAATAAGTATGAACACGTCAAGTAAACCAAATAACAAGTATGTATAAGTAAGATCGACTCTTATTCATGTCCCTTCATTATGTAGCTATTTTGAAGTCGGAGTGATCGTCTACGTTCGTTTTCGTCTTCATTTATTGGACATAAGGTACGGATATTCCGTCCTTCAGTAGGGACATCTTTCTTCCTATATTAGGATTCCCCGTTTGCAGCCACTTGTTTTCCCCATTAGTTTAAGTGTCTTAAACACATCAGTATATGAATGAATATTTTAGATTGCCTGAGCTATATACATGCATGCCAGTTTCACCTATATTTGGGGGTTCCATAACCATAGCACTAGAGGCACCGGTGTTATGACTCTTCTGCGGTGAGAGTGATTGCTCGCAACGTCCCTTTACAGTTTTTTCCAGTATTATTATTATCATGTGGGGCGAAAGGGTGCATCCTAGGACAAGTAGTATGATTTCATGGTAATTGTGGTGTGTGCCTTGCATCCGTTATAGGAGCTGATCCCTCCACTCATTTTATATATTAATTAGAGGCAACCCCTCTAATTGCATGACGAGGTCACTCTTCCAAGTATTCATGCACGTGGGTATAACATGACCGATATGGGCTCTCGGCATATTTAAAATACAAATTTTCAAGATAAACTAAACATAAGTCTTTTCAGATATATAATCCAGTATTATGAACTTAAACCAGGTTTTCCAGGACATACATATATTCTGCTGCTATGTTATTCATTTCATTCATTGCTTGCTTATGTTTATGCTTTACATTCTATGGTATATATCCGCACACTGAGCGTATTGCTCATCCGTATTTCTCTTTCCATGTCCCAATACGGCATGTACTAAAGGGCAAAGCTAGGAATCCAAGAGTACGTGCATGGAATGAAGCGCCAGCTTTCTTTCATTCTTTAATGCATTTACATACTTTTGCTTTGCTGGACATTTTTTAGTCCTTTGTTTACATTCCATACTTATGCATTTCGTGTGTGGAGCTTATGTGGATCCGATGTTTGTTTCCGGATTCCTTTATGATGATTTAATGTTTTAGACATTACCTTGTATGCTTTGATGATATGCCATAATTATCCTGTGATATTCCATTTATCAAAATGGGGTGCTACAGTTTAAATATCGTAATATTCGCACTAACAGTTCTTTTGGGTAAAAGGTTAGATTTTGTGCAAAATTTCCATTCTTTGGGTGATCATGTAAGATAATAGAAAACCCCGTAAGGTGTTATGTGTTATTGATATGCATATATAATTTCACATAGAACATACTAGAAACATAAAAACCTTAACGGACCCAAAGCCACTACCGGGCTTGGGCCATTACCGTCTAATACTCCCCCGCAATCCGAGCGATGAAATTACGAAAGCTCGGATTGGAGATTAACATAAACCATAAAACATTTAAAAAACATAAACATTAAAAAAATTGTTAAACATAACCACATTGCATACTGAGACTTGTTTTGTTGAGATCCCCACTTGATAATACAGATAATGATGGCTTATGATTGCCGACTATGGTTTGATGACCGAGATAGATAGATATGGTTTTGAGAAGTGGCTCATGACGGCCGACAAGTAGGTTCGAAGATATATTAATAATAGAAGAGAAGTTTTGAGAGCGGCTAATTACGACCAACATTAGGATGATGAAGATGAGAGTTTCAACAGGATGGTAGAGAGACAATGAGGAAGCGGCTCATAGTGACCGACTAGATCCACCTGTGCTCATGATGCCATGTAAGATGATAAAAAAAACCCCCGTAAGGTGTTATGTGTTATTGATATGCATATATAATGTCACACAGAACATACTAGAAACATAGAAACCCTAACGGACCCAAAGCCCACAACCGGGCTTGGGCCATTACCGTCTAATAGTTTATTGTGTCATTGGCTCGTTGTCATGGTTCGTTTTGAATCGATACATATGTTATGTTTGAATTTTATTTTTGAGTCTCGTGGTTTTGATTTGTTTTAAGGCGTGCACGTGAAGTTCCATTAGTTACTCGTAAGTTCAATTCGATATCTGTAGTTGGTGGTTCTAAACTTAGTTTTGATGTTATATTTATTGGGAGCGTTGATGTAGTCATATGGAAGATTTGATTGCACCTATACGATTGAGTTAGTGAATTGGTTGTAAAGAATAAGGTCGAGCTGGAATGCCATAAGGGGTATATAGAATGCCTTGGGGAGATGGAAAAGTACTTGAAGTTCGCAGAAAATGAATTAGTGGGAATGGGGGTCTTTTGCGAGTACCAATGTAGATGAGTTAAGGACAAGCAATGTCCTTGTGATATGTGAATGCTTTGAAGTGTTTCTAAATGATTCAATGGGTTACCTCTCGATGTAAGGTATAATTCCGCATAGAGAAGTACAAGACATGACATCGAAGTAAAGGGATGTGACATTGAGAGACTTTGGGGATGTAAGAGTTATTGGAACAACTGAAAGAGTTATGAGGGAAATGTTTGTTCGACTTAGTTATTCGTTATGGGAAGCGGCGTGTTGTTGTTAAAGAGGATGATGTGTTGTTAGGATATGTGAAGATTAACGCGAGTCGGGTGAGGTGGATTTTTTCGTTTGAGATATCATTAGTTAAGAGTGCAAGAGGAGGAAATAATTAAGACTGTTGTCAAAGTGTGTGGTGAACGCTCTGAACCTACTATTATGCTCTAAGGATTAATCAATACACCATCGGATTTAATGGAGTGAATGGGTCGGGTGCTCATGAACGGATGCGGATAAGCTAGTGATTGTGATTATCAATTAAATTTGAGAATTTCTAGAGGGTAAAGGAAGAGCATGAGTCGCATTAGAAGATCATTATGAATCTACCGAGGTAAGAAAGGTTATACGCAAGGTTTTCCAAGCGTGAAGTCTAAATGCAAGAAGTACACATACCAGGACCCGAAATAAGCAACAATGACATTCATGTGGAGCCAACGAGATTGAAGCGGAGTTAAGGGAAATTTTCTGGATACTTAAGTGCCAAGTTACTACAGTGAAGAGTGCCCGGGTGATCATGGAAAAGAAACAAGGATCGTACTGCACGAGGGAGAATCATTGAGAGTCAAACAAGTTGACCGCGAGGAAGTCGCTACACATTCGTAGGATCGAATAGGCACTTGACCAGACCAAGGATCGCATGAATCTTAAAGATAGATGTGTGTTATGGTTATCGTCAATGAAGAGTTGTTGAAGTTGACGTTGGGAGAATGCTTGAAGGCATGTTTAAGTGATTTAGGGTTGCGGTGATGCATTTTGGTTTATCCAATGCACCAACGGGTCTCGTGAACTTAGTGAATCGGTGGGCGAACCGTGTTGGACAAAGTTGGGATGATAGTTATGAAGATCTTTTTGGTGGACATCGAAGTTGATTTTTACGATTGCTAAGGAAGGATAAACTTTTTGCTAAAGTTAGTAAAGAGTGAGTAGTTATGTATGAAGGGTAGGTAACATTCAATTGTCACTTGGAAATCGGGTGTTATGAAGCTCATGATGAGGGAAGAGTAGATGGAGGATTATGAGACTGGGATACATGAGTTGTGTAGTGGTTTGCTCGATGAGTAATAGAGTTGTTTTAGAGTTTGAGTATGGGAGTGATCCACGAGGTATTACGAGAAACTCTAACCTATTCCTATTAGGAGGGGATTAGAGGCGTAGTGTGGGTTTCGAATGGAGTTGCATGAACATGCAATGGATAATTTGTTTTTCCCAAGAGTGGTACACATCGTGTTGGATATTGAATCAAGATAAAACCAAAGGTGAATTGTGGGTAGCGCCGAATGAGAAGTCTAAAGGAGCGAGTACGCTAGCAGAATGGGCGTGGTTAGAACCAAGAAATGTAAAGGAGAGGTGATGGTAACTTGCAGTACTTGAAAACTTTTTATATGGGCGACATTAATTGGAGGGGTGAGAAAAGTATTATGGTTGATTGTGTTGGTAAATATTTAGCATGTTCGGACGCAGAATATGAACATCAAAGGCCTTCAGGTTTATTGCAACACCTGAGAAGGAGTGGAAAGATAACTTTAAATTCATCTATAAGTTACCAAGATTGGGCAGTGGATACAAGCTGAATGGAGTAGTTGAAAGGATTATAAACAGATACATTGGTTGCAATGGACGACGATATGTGATGAAAGGCCATTTGGGAAGGGCTTGGATGATATTAGTGTCTACCGTATATGGGTTGATGGCTATAGTGAGCATACCATATAGACGTGGGAGATTGTGCTTAAATTATGTGCGACAGTTTTGATGAGGTTGGAATGCTCACCTTTCATGAGTTGGAATTTTATTGTAATGATAAATCGGATATGAGATGAGCTGCTCTGAGGCATCGTACGGAAGGGAGTATTGGTCGACTGTTTTATAGATCGAAGGTTGAAAACGTATGTTGATTTGACATGAGGTGGTATAATAGATGACTGATAAGGTAGTTGGGATTAAGTTGATGTAGAAAGGAACTTTTATAGTCTAATATCGTTGATCATGTATTGTGGAAGGTCCCACATTAGAAATGTGTGGCACGTTGTGGTAGGAAAGGTAAGATGGGATCGTGATGTATAGGTTCATGTAAAACCATGTGGGGATTGATCGTGTAACTTGTATATTGTGATTGTCTATGGAATTGAGAAGTGTGCATGTATCGCTCGATGGGATCTTAAATAATAAGACACTTTGTATAGTGTAAGGAATTCTTAAGATAGTATGTAGAGACGCGATGGGTTTGGTCATGGAATGAGTTGGTCAGTTGTGAAGATTTGGAAAAGAACTAAGGTTGGGAACTTGAGAGTTCTTTAGACCTGAGAATATGTGGTTACGTTTTTATGAGTTTTGATATATAATATTTACAAGAAAGTCTTCGATCTAGGATGGTTAATGCTCATGTGTAATTTGTTGAAATTTTTTTGATGTAGACTGAGTTCGCATATGACCGTAAATATGTAGTGTTAGATTTGTATCCCCATTTATTGTTGAGAATGAGTTCGAATTTTGAGAGTAAATCTCGGGATGAGATTTCTATTAGGAGGGGATGCTGTGACAACTCAGGTTTTGACGAGTTATTTGTTTAGAAAAATTAGGGTTTTTCTTAAAAGTTGGTTTTGACCAATTAAATGTATGTTTTCTTGATTTAATTATTGTTTTAATCATCAATTCACGTTTTAAAACATCTAATTAATCACATGATGGAGTTAGGGTTCTTATTTTTCTATAAATAAAACGTTAGGGTTTGAATTGGGTAATTAGTGGGGGATTAATGATGTTTAAAATTGGATTTAGGGTTTTAATCGCCAGACTGTCGCTAATCTGCCAGAACTGTTGCTAATCTGTCTTAGAAACTGTCGCTAATGTCTGGGCAGATTTTTGGTAAAATCGTTTTGGTCATCACTTATTCGTTTTTAAAGCTTTTTGGGTGATTCAATAGCCTAAAACTATGTGCTCGGAGTCTACTTTTCAAACTTATAGATTTATAGTCGATTGAGGTTAGTAGCTTGGTCTAATTATTTGTACAAGTGTCGGGTTTAAGGTTAATGTTTGGACATCAAGGCTTAAAATCTTGTTTTGGGTATTTTGGGATAATGGACACTTAGAGGGGGCTGATTCGGGATAGAACTTGAGATATATCTATCATAGAGATTTTTACATTGATGAAGGATTAGAGTTCCGGAGTCAATGTTGACGTGTGATACTTGTGTATGTGTGTTTTATATAATTGATTGTTCGTGAAGAGAATTTGGATTGCTATTCGCATGGTGAGTTTATAGTCCCATTTTAATGGTTCTTAAATGTTTTACTTCTAGTATGGGATGAAAATGATACTTGTATGAGTTAAGATGCTATGAATGGTTTTTAAGTTGTGTTGTGATGGACATAAATGTGCTTATTCTGTTATGATGTGACTATGGCTTGAATCGTATGGTTCGATACATAGTCTCTTCAGAGGCAAGATATCTCGACGGGGATATGAGTTCAACTTCCACAATTGGTGTGGGAAAGATCCGGATAATTGTGCATCATCCCTTTGATTGGGGCAAGATACCTCTTGAATAGGGTATAGGTTGTTGTGCATCGTCCCTTTGATTAGGGAAAGATACCTCTTGAATGGGGTATAGGTTGTTGTGCATCGTCCCTTTTTATTTGGGGAAAGATACCTCTTGAATGGGGTATAGTTTGTGGTGTCAATTGTGGTCATGCCTGGTAATTGATTTGATTCTTGATTGAAGTTTCATTGCATGATAACCTTATTATAGTCCATTACTTTTGAGATGTTTTGGTTATTGATTTATTCACAGCGGTGTGTCAAGGAATTTATGTTATTGTGGTAATTTAAACCTATGTTCTCACCAACTTTATGTTGACAGATTTTAGTATCATTTTCAGGTGAGCTTAGCGGTGATAGAATCTTTGAAGAGCGAAGGGTTATAGAGACCTTAGGATTGCATTGCGGAGTTTATATTTAATTGTTTGTTTATGTTGTGCACTATATGAGATTGTTGTATGTTTATGGCGTTGTCATAACACGCCTTTTATTAATACTTGTCATCTTTTAGTTTATTATCTATTGTGACGCCATTGTGTTGTGACGATGTCCATGAAGTTTCATGTTGCGTTTCCGCTGACGCGGGGTGTTACATGTACTTATAGCTTGTAACAAACTAGAGCATGAGAGAGACTCTTACTGAACCAAGATAAGTTATGCGGAATCTAACTTATTAAAGCTTAATAAGAACAAGGATTCTACTAAGTATTCGATTTTATTAATCATAAACTTGTGTTGAGATACAATAAACTCAACGACCCTATGTTCCTTTTATACTGTTAAGGAACTCTAGAATATTGTATAATCCTATAATAATTATAACATATCTTTAACTAAGATATATCAGTCCTTATCACACTAGTAATACTTACATTACAATCAACGGTACTTGCATGTATAGCATTACTACTAACAGTACTTGCTAACTCTAACGGTACTTAGTACTATACTAACGGTCCTTGGTACAAATAAAAACAAAGATGAGGTGACTTAAATGTCGCCTCCATCACCGGTGACGGTAAACACCAGCGACTAGTGGGTCTAATATGTCATGGATATTAGCTTTCCCTATCTCGTGAGATCGAAGTTCGGGTGGAGAATCTTGTTTAAGTGAGAAATGTTGTAATTTGTTTCTTTGAGCATCATGTAATTCATGGCTTGTTACGAATTTATTGATAGAAAAAATGTGGCAGAAACTTATCTGAATCTTGTTATTATTCGAAAGTGTTGTATGTGTGTAGTCTTCAAAGTATATCTTGTGGTAGATTGGATCTATCTAAGATTATGACTCGACATCTAGATTAGTGTCGGAAAGTGATAAGCGGCGTTTACGGTTTCATCTACCTTGAATGGAGCTTGTTCACATAGTAAAATCTCGAGTCGGATACTCTGGATGTGAAGTAGGTAAAGAAGAGCTTCGTAGCCGAACAACTATAAATCTTGGTGTCTTGGTTTGATCGTTCTATCTCTTTACTTTACTTACATATTGTTTATATTGTGATTGTGTTAAGTAGTTTAGACATTGAGTTCATATTGAGGATCAAAATATTGATATCACATAAATACAAATTTAAAGTTTTATAAACAAAGTTTTTAGAACAAGATTTTAACCGGTAAACTATACAACCTCCCTTCTAGTTTTTACAAGATGGTTGACCGCGAGTGACCGTGTCTAACTAGTATAATTAGTCTTAATGATGGTGGGTGTTGATGTGGCACTTTTGTTTCCCGTTGACATGTCCTCGAGGATATGTGATGACGCATTGTGGCTGGATGTCCGACTCACTAATACTTTTATATGCTTACTTGATGAAGTTGGGTCCATAAGTTACAGACGGTCCATTAAGCACGGCCCGACGGTAGACCGTACGCGGTTTGTATATACAGCGGCCTGCCGTACGCGGTAATCATAAAATGTATGGCAGTTTGTATTTAGGAAGGATATGTACCTAACTAAATACGATATATACTTAACTTATTTTAAGGTATGTGTAAGTACAAATTCCGAGTATCTCGATCCATAACTTGGGCCGAAAGATTAGGAAACCCAAAAGGGTACTTCGACTATAAAAGTAATTTCGGTGACATCTAAACATGTATCTCATAAACACTAATCAAATACTAAAACCTAAAAGATGTCTACTTACTCTAATGTCGGAGTCTAATCTTGGGGTCATTCCTCACGGTAATGTTAACGGTATATTTTCCCTTGTACAAGATCTCAAACAAATTCACTTGGTGCTAGTTGGCGCAATCCTGGGACCCTACACTTGGAATTACTCTCAAAAGATGAGTGCAATGGACGAAACAACTCTTGTTGTCAACACTGTCAAGAACACATGATGAAAGGAAATTCGCATGCAGCAAAGGATGCGGGCGTTGCGCCTGACGCACTCATACTAAACTTCTACGATGAACACTACCAACGCATTTTACCTATCATAGTCAAAAAATGCACCAAGAAAAGAGGAACGATGTCAAGTCCAAGCTTCACTTCGGAGAAGACTCGAGAAGAAGTCACTGAACGAGGGAAACCTCCCTGTACTCGGGTTTTGGAACCTCTCGCATAGGACAATGAAGTACCTCAGACAAGGCTCGGGACACGCGCCTGCTTAAGAAAAGACGATCGCAATGTGTTTGACAGGATGGGACATCGTAAGAGAAACTCATTCAACAGACTCAGCGACAGCCGTACCTCAAGCACAAGAAGATCAAAGCCTATTCGGAGAAGGTCTCGGGACCGCTCTCATAATAGGGACCATTCCCGCAGTGGGAAAAGGTGAGATGGCGAGACCAAATCCTCCTAATATAAGCGGACATGAGAAGACTTATCCCCGTTATCTAGCATCTCAAAAAGTGGGAGGAGCGAGGGGGCATTGGAAGCCTAGAGCAAAAATGTGAAAGCCAAGGGGTGAAAAAGACAATTTGTCACAACCTTGGCTATGCGAGGAAGTGGACCCGTTCACACTCCGAATATTCACATTTAAATGTCCAAAAAAGACGGGAATGCCTAACAACGTCAAAACTTATGACGAGACTAGAGACCACGAGGATCACTTGAAAGTTTTTCATAGAGCTCGAGCTTGGCTCGTTCATACGATGTAATGTAAAAATAAAGCTTAGTTCGTAATACATCTAAAATAGGCTCGTTAATGAGCTTGTTATTAAGCTTTGTACGTAAAACTCGAGCTCGAGCTCGTTTGATAAATGAGCTAAAACTTAGGCTCGAGCTCGGACTCGTTTAGGCTCGGTTCGGTTTGCTCTAGAACCTGCTTTAGTGATGCATCCCAAAACCGCTTGTGAGTTTAAATTCGTGTAAATTGGTATTTTACCAAGTGATAAGAGACACTAGGATTAACTCATTGTTTTTAGCGTGTATTTTGTTATAGTTATGATGATCTCATTAGTCATATAACTACCACACACCATTTGCTATGCACTGCCTTTTAGTGGAAGATACCCATAGGATAACTTTTCGAGCCTATAGGTTTTGCGATTCTCGTATCTTTTCGATGCATTTTCAGTTATTAATAAAGAGCGTTATATTACACTCCACTAAATATCACTCCCTCCGTCCCATCTCATAACTATAATCCACTAATAAAAAAATAGGCAGTTTAATACAAACATCGTTTTTTTAGCTTTTTCTCTCCTACTTTTTATATTATGATAATTTTACTCCTAACTAAATATTTTATAACTTCGTTATTGTTTGTAATATTACCCGCAAGTGAGGGTGATATGATAATTTTTAAAAGCAGGCTATTAAATTGAGACTGGGGGAGAGCAAAACCGACCGACGACCAAAAACCGACAGAAACCGACATCGACCGAAACAAACATACCTTAATCGGGTCGGGACTCGGGATGGGTTTTTCACGATGTCGGGACTCGGTTCAGTTCGGGACTCAGGATTAAATCGGGATCGCACAAAGAAAACCACACAAACTGGGATTAACTCGAGCCTAACTTGGTTCGGTTCGAGACTCGGGATTAAATCGGATCGGAATTCGGTTTGAGTTTTAAACGATGTCAGTTTCGAGATAAGTCGAGATCCAGTCAAGACGGGTCGGTTTCGTCCCAATGCTCATCCCTAATTGAAATGTCCAAATCGTCTTAGCCTTCCTTGTAGCTACACATTTTAAGTATAACCATGTTATAAACTTTTCACTATAAAAATAATTAATTAATAAATACAAATATTAAAGCAAAATGTAATAAATTAAAATACCTCTGAAATAAAAATACATGTTATACACTTATAAAAACTAATAATAAAACACAATAATTAATGTTAGGGTTTAAGGCATTTAATAGCTACGTACTTTTATCATACGGGTACTCATAAAATTGCCAAGATAATACTTGAACTTCCAGTTTACCTGTTAATATGGTACCTGAAACTTTTTTCCACATGTTTTACCCTTCAGCCCAATACCAAATTTTTGCATCGTTAGTCCTTTAACTAACGATCCTTTTTGTTTTGCGAAAAAAAAAAGTTTTAACTTATAAAAAAATTATAATTTTTCCAAACATATTTAAAATATAAAAAAAATATGTTAAAAAAATTTTAGAAGTTACAAAAACCTTTTTTACTTTAAAAAAATTTCAAGTTGTTTTAAATCTTGTTTCATTTTTAAAGTTTATATTTTCAGAAAAAATAATTTTTTTTGAATATTTTTTAAAAGTTGAAAATAACTAAATGATTTTTTTCTAGAAAAATTTAAAATTTTTAATTTTTTTTTTTATATTTTCGGAAATAAATAAACTTTTTTTAGAAGTAACTTGAAATAAGAGAAAAACGTAAACTTTTAAAAATTTAAGTTGGCATTGGGCTGAAGGGTAAAATAGGTAGAAAAATTTTTGAGGTACCATATTAACAGGTAAACTGAAAATTCAAGTATTATCTTAGCAATTTTATAAGTACAGGTATGATATGAATATATTTGAGAAAGTACGTAACTATTAAATTCCTTAAACCGTTAATATTATTTTTGAAACACCCTGAGATAAAAAAAATACAAGTTATTATATGCATGCGTACAAAGTACAAACTAATAAAATAAACAAAACTTTATACAAATCATAGGTAAACAAATACACACAAACCCGGACAAGACCAACAGGTTTAACCGAAAATCAGAATCGAAGTCGCCATCAGTAAAATCTGTCCGAAACGAAACAGAGAGCAACGGTCAAAACTGGTAAAAACGGATGTATCGGGTTGGACTGAGATTGTCTTTTTTATTATTCCTCATTTCGCCATTTTTATTTTGTTAGCGCCTGAACCTTTATCACAAGATACCTCAGCTGCAGCGAGAAGGTACACTTCTAGGACTGTGAGAACAAAATCTAGACCATGTGAAGAAATATCCAGACCCGCTCTATGATATAATAAGAACAAAATGCAAGCCAAAATCCTTATGCTTACATGAAAATATAAAGCCAGCACCAAGTGAAGAAATCCAGTCCTGAAGGGCCTCATACAAACTACTAAAGTGGTTGTTGAAACTTCTGACTTGTATTATTTATGGTGGTCATGGTCAGTTGCATAACGAAAGCTATGGTACAACAACCTCACCACTATCTAACAACTCAAGGCTTTCAACACACGTTTCAACGAAAACTTTGCGACTCTTCGTTTCAAAAAAAGCAAAACGCATCTTGGTCTTAGGATTGTAAACTTCTACCCCGCCACCATGATTGATAATCAAGAAATATCCAGCGTTGTTCAGTTGCATAACTCTTCTTATTTCTCCATCACCTCTTCCATATTTCATTCTAAGAAGCACATCCCAAGATGCTACATTCCCATACTCTTTCATCACCAAGATGCAACAAGTATCTTCATTTTCATAAGCAAACACACTAAGACAACCATCGATGATTGCAATTTTTCTAGTTATCCAATTAGGATTACGTAACATAATTTTGCCGAAAACATGAGTACTCAGATTGAATGTCATTATATGATGTTCGCATGAGTCAGACAAACAACGAAAAGCGATCCAATGCAAGACACCATTGATAAAACAAGCCCGTGAATTCACATGATGAAACGTAGTAGCAGGGGAAGCAATCGAAGACCACGCGCGTGTCTTCATAGAATAAACCATTGAGCTTTCTACAATTTCCTGAAAATTCAAGTAACATACTCTAACAATCTTGTAATCATTGGAGACCGGATCAAAACCCATACCAGCTGCGAGACGAGGTCTGTTACCACTATTACCAATAAAAGGCTGATTGGGTAGAGTTAATTTGCGCCTAATTGAAGGGTTCCATAGGCTAATACCGACTTTATAATCACGTAGACAGAATATTCCATTACATGAATTCACAATTTTGGGATGATTGCATGGGAATTTGGTTGATGATGTGTCAATGTATTTAGGTCCAGGATACAACGGAAATTGGTCTACTGAATGCAACCCATACAAGTCTTTAACATCATCTCTCCCGTGATATTTTTTAAGGCTAATGAGGACATTTGGCGAAGAAGTTTCAAACTGCCTAATCAGGACTTTTGGGAAAGATCGAAGACGGTGCCTGCGAATGAAATCTGGGCTAGCAATACGAGAGTACCATGATTTGGAGACACATCTAAATCGCATGAGGGATTTAGATGGTAATCGCTCAAAAATCTCGCCAACAAGATCTTCACCTAGATAAGGTGGCATCTACAATAATTTTCCAAGAAAATAATAAGATTTGTATGAATAAATTGTCAAAATAGAAACACAATAATAACCAAATTCTGACAATCAAAAAAGACCTAAATGAATATTATCATGTCCCTGATTGTATTTATGAAATCCCGTTATATAATGTCAGAGTTATCGAGAAACTTAATATCACTTACTAAAGATAAAGAAAGCCTTTACCAAAACCTTTCATGGCCTTACTAGTTTGTGTACATAGTTCCAAACCCATGGGCCAACCCTATGTATATATTTTTATCACAATATCAGAATATCCTGCTATAACGTATTGCAAGTCGTATCAACGATCAAGCGTATAACATATTTATAATAGGTTAAAAGTTTAAATATGAGAACATGATGAAATGCCTGGTGAATTCGGCTTCGAAGGTGGTCGACCGCCTGACTAGCGCCTAGCGCTTTTTGCAACATTGCATACCAGTGGATTTGGGGAAAATACAAATAAAAAATAATAGCTTATGCGGAAAAATCTCAATCAAACAAAAAACAAAACTTTACTTTGGGGAATTAGGGCAAATATAATGTAACATTGATATATGTTTAGTACAGAGTACTTGATTACATATGTAGAAAACTTTAAGAAGAAATAGATGACATGAATTCACGAAATGGAGAATAACTTAAAACAAGAATCAAGTGTAAGAACTAGCGAGAGCCTATTTATAAGGGGTTGCACCGAAATTTGTTAAACATAATAATTGAATCTTTGATGTCTTCCATCTTCATTATAACCAAACCACCCAACTAATCTCTACAGCAACAACCTTGGTTTAAAAAAGCGCGCCTTTTTGCGCCTGAGTCGTGAGGTGAGACAAGGCAATGGGGTCATCGCATTGGGACCCTTGATGCGCAGCCGTTACATAAAGCAATTGGAGGCGGCGCTTTTTGACGCCTTAGAGGAACGCTTTTTACCGCCTCAAGTGTTTTTTGTTCTAAAAAAACTCAAAAAGTTTCAGTGGACTTTTATTAGTCTTTTCCCGTTGGCATTTTGACTTTAATTAGTCTAAAAAACGACATTTGAACTTAAAGAGCTTGAATTATAGTTTTTAACAAAGTTACAATCGTTGTGTACAAAGTATCCGCCTCGCCTACAAGGTGTGCGCTTTTGCCTCATTAGCCCGAGCTTCTCGCCTTGGACCCTTAGCGCATCCTGAGTTTTAAAAAGCGCGAAGCGCGCCGAGGCGTCGAGGGTCAAAAAGCCGAGGCGCGAGGCGCCGAGGCGAAAGCGCGCGCATCACGTACCCGAGGCGACAGTCTTATAAAAAAATACTTATAAATTATATGCAATGCACAAAACACAAAGATACCAAATTTACGATCAAAATATACCATGGATTTTCATAGTTCACGATTCCATTCGATAGAATACATAAATATTACCAAAATCTTCGGAAGTGTCATCATATATGTGATTTATTTATTATAATTGGTCAAATTGACCCTATTTTAAAAAGAAAAGCCCATAGGAAAAAGCCCAATACATACGCCTAAGACCAAATTCACTTTATAATGCCTAAGTACATGATGCGCAATAAAGCACTGATGCAAGCTTTAGTTGATGCGTGCCCGATGCGTGCGCCTCACCACGCATCCCGTAATTGCATTGCCTCAGGGTGTCCGATGCAATAGGGGTGTGCATCAGCCTAAGTCACGCCTCAGGCGCGCTTTTTTAAACACAGAGCGCAACGGACCGCTTCTCGCTTTTTAAACCAAGGCAACAACAAAAAAAAACTTGGTTTTAACTTTGTTAAGTCGAGAAAAATGGGCCAAAATTTGTTAAATGTAGTTTTGGAGATTGTTAGATTTGGCAGACAACCACGCTGAAAGATGAGCTGAAAATTGAATTTAAGTTGGACAGAAATTTTGTTAAATTATCTATACTACATTATAAAGGGTGTATCTCTTTGGTTGAAAGTTGAAAATGTTGAATGGTTGAAAAATGTGGGTCCCACTAATCTATACTACATTTATAATTCAAACATCTTAATGCATATATAAACTATATTATGTGAACACACTAAAGTCATTTGGAGATGAATTATTGACGTGCAACGAAAATAAATAAACATATGAAGTTATGAACGATGCCATTTTTCAATGTTTTGAAACCCGATTTTTAAATCGACCTGGTCGAGTCATCGGGTAAACTCGGATTAACCCGGTTTTCTAAATTCTTTACCAACTAATATAATATGTAGGGTTTACGTAACGAGTAACGTGTATTATTAGTTAGCTCATAAACTCTCATGTAATGTTTTACTTTCTGCTTTACTAAAAGTTTTTATAGGCTTTTTGATACACGTTTATTTAATATTTTATCTAGCATTGAATTGTCATATGTTAAAACATTCTATAATTTCAATTTGATCTTTTCATGCTTTATTTTGAACGTACACGAAACACTTACCACAATATCGCATACTGTAAATTATTTGCCACTAACCAAATTCCGCCGTTATGCGCAGGTACTCGTCTAGTATTAATATATTAGTGTTTATGACATGTCAACCTGTCACATTTGTAACACAGTCAATAGTTTTGACCCAACTTGGGTATCTGCTTTCAACCCAATGAGTTTCATAATCAGTCACCAACTCACCATGAAAAAGGTTTATTACAGTACAGACTTGTGAGTTGTGACAATGGCTAACATTTAAGTTACAATTATTTGCAGAAATAAAACCTTCATTTTATGTAACCAGCTTATGCCTACAGTTTGCATATCTTATGGTTGTTTATCTCATATTGTATATCAACCATATTCTAAAAAATAAAGCCAGGTTTGTTAACACACTAGCGAAATATGGTTAACGTAGTTGTTCGAAACTGTTTCAACAATCTGGTGAAAATTACATCTCATGTTAGTTGCACTTGATTGAACCATGCACTAGTGTTCGATGGGTGCCTAGCCCTCTTTTTACAACACTGTGTACTGTGTAGGATTCATTCATTGATGATGTCTATTCCAGGAAAAGCAAGAATGTTTATCAACATCACAATGTTAACACCCATGGTTCTTACAACTATCTGCACAAGAGGTTATTAATATTGCCGTACAACTATGTGCACCTAATAAGTTCGGCATAGTAATATACACACAAAAACCCTGTTGATTTTATGCCCGTTCTTAAGAAGATTATCTGATATAAATAAAAAAAATTCTTCTTTTTCGAAAGGTAAATTTTATTAAGCAACCCAGAAACTACAACAAAAGTCCAGACACAAGCCTATAAAGAACAGATGATAGGTCATAACTTAGGAACAGAGCAAAGAAAAAAAAAATACTACAACTACTCTTGAGCATAACCAAAGCAGCACCACCACCAACAAGCTAGACATATAAACTAGAGGGAAGACACACGCATGGAAAAAGACACATTGACCTTTTTAAACGAGAATCACAAGGCTATGGTACACAAACAATAAGGTAATGATCAGTCAAGTGGCAGCTTTGTGCAGGTCTGTGAAATAATGTTCGAAATACACAAGGCTATGGTACAAAACTGTAACCAATCACAGGGGGTATGGTTTATTAAATCTAGGTGTCCCCTCCTCAAACAAGCTAGTATCTTTTTGAGTGATACACTTGGACTTATGAAACCATTTTTGCTTAATCATTTCTTAGCCTTATCAATTAAATGAAACCATTTTTGCTTAATCAAGTCACAATCTTGTACCTAGAACCTAGATGCATTATATCATTTCTAATTTCCCATTAACATACAACAACAAAAACTGGAAACAGGTTTAGTAAGAATTATTATTAATTATATAAACGAAGAAAGTAGAAACCTTTATAAATCGGCGATGATTTTTTAAATCAAATATATACTAATCAAAATTAAAAGATAGAAACTTTGGTACTCATTCACCAGATTCAGAACCAAGATCTAAACTTGAGAAAAAAAAAATATACTTTAAAGGGGTTTTCTTGGTAAATCTAAGATGAGAAATAAAATAAAATAAAAAGATATGATTTTTATTTACCTCAGAACAATTACTGTCTGATTCTGATTTTCTAATTTACAGACTCTAATTTCAAACACTGCTCCCTCTGAACTCAAACTCAAACTCAAAAGCAGAGCATCCAGCCATCTAGAATCATTTTAGCCTTTGGATTGTGGGCCCGGTTTGGTACCCAAAGGTTTAAGAAACCAGAAACCGGTTTCGAGCAAACCGAACCGCCAGTTTCAGAACCGGTTCTCCTTTTAGTTGCCTAGCCAATTGATTTTGGCAGTGGGGATGTTTAACCTCTCGTTACAGTGATGAAATCAAGATTCTGCCTGCATATGTTTTTTTTTTTTTGTAGTTGATGGATAAAACTCATGAGTATGAAGAAAATAGTGAGTAGGTAGGGAAGGGAATCAATTATTGAAGTTATCTGATTTTTGAAGGAATTGGTTTACAATTTATTTTTTTTAAAGGGAATTTGTGATTTCATATAATTGCAATTCAAAACATTGCAATGTGTTAGATATTTTAATATATTTTAATTGTAATTAATTAAATCTGTTATGTGTTTAATTGATTAATGTAATTTAACTTTTTTTATAAAAACAAAAATTGAATTAAAAATAATGATTAAAATAATATAAAAATAATAATAGTAAAATATTATAATAATAAATTATTAAAATTAATAATTAATAATAATAAATAGTATTTAATAATATTATTATTAATAATTAATAAATATAAAATAATAATATATATAAATTATAAAAGAAAAGTTATTTAAAAAATAATTAAAAATATATAATAGTGTACTAGTGTACTTCCTTAGGAAAAAAATTCATAAACCCTTAGTTTAGCATATACTCAATCAACCAATAACAACCATTCATTTTTATCATGTAAAAAAAAAAACTTATTTTTTAAAAATTAAATATCTCACAAACCGTTCATCGTTACGTAAAACAAAACATATTATCGCGACGAGAATTAAATCATCTATTTATCGAGGGGCACATGTATATACTTTCGACGAACTTTTTTTCGACTTTTTTTCTTAAGAATCATATATGATTCGTAACGAAACATATATGATTTTAAGAAAATCATATATGATTCATATCACGAATCATATATGATTTTCTAAAAATGATTCGTGACGAATCATATATGATTCGTGACGATCATATATGATTCTCTCCGGACGTGACTTAAGAAAAAAAAGTCGGAAAAAAAATTCGTCGAAAGTATATACATGTGCCCTCGATAGATAGATGATTTAATTCTCGTCACAATTGTATTTTTTTTCGTTTGACGATTTACAATTTGTGAGATATTTAATTTTTAAAAAAATGATGGGAAGTGGGTTTTTAAAAAATATGTGAGTATAATTGGTTGGATAAGTGTTAATTTAAATGTCTATCTTTTTATTTTAAAGAATTGATATAGATGATATCAAAGTGTAAAGAAAGTTTGACTTCTAAAAATAGACAACAAGCAACCATTCCAATTTCTTCCTATTATATCTCTTCGATCCAACAAAGTTGTGGTCTTGTTCCATCCAGATTCAATAATCTCTACAAGTGTTCCCAAGAACAACGGAAAAAAACGTGTAACATGCTTTCTAAAGATAGAATGAATGCATACATGTGACGCGTTAGTTTTGATCTTACGAACTATATATAACCCACCCGAGTTGCAAATTAGTTTCAATCACCACGATCTATTTGCCTTCTTAACATTCATCATAGTCACATATAACATCAAACAACATTCTCACTAGTACAATATGGACAACTCCCAAAGCGCAGCGTTCCAAGCCGGACAAGCCAAGGCTCAAGCCGAGGTTACTTCTAATTTTCGTGTCATAGTCTGATATAAGTATTATTATGAATGCAGTAATATTGATCGATCTTCGATCTTCTTTGGATGTCAGGAAAAAGGCAGCCAAATGATGGACAAAGCTAGCAATGTTGCACAATCTGCCCAGGAATCGGTGCAACAGGTATATATAGTTTCTAGTTAAGATATAAGAACAAGAGACATTTCGTTCAAAAAAAAGAACAAGAGACATTTGTACTATTGTTGTTGCATTGTATTAATATTGTATCCTTTCTGGTGATTTGGTTTTATTTATTTTGATTAAAATGAACTTTTATGCAGGCTGGACAACAGGTGAAGGAAAAGGCACAAGATGCGGCTGAGGCAGTGAAGAATGCAACTGGGACGAACAAATAAGCGATTCTATATATATGGATCAACTACCCTGCAGAACCTTTTTCCGTGTTATTTTCTTCAATATTTGCAATTTATTTCCTCTTTTAGCATCTGGTATTTGAACAACAAAGATCCAAATATAATGGATGTTGTTTAGATAAATTTACAAGAGATGAGACTATAATTTAGCACCCATCGTGCTCTTACCATTATATTTCTCTTGCTTAATGAGTTTTCCGATTAAATACGTTCTATACTAATTTTGCCATTTTAATGACTTATACGAAACATATAATTATCAGCTTGGTGAGTATAGGCGTTACTACTATTTGATGAACTACCAAGGTCGCATCAAAATTACACACCATGAGAAGATAAAGTATTTACATGGTGTGGTTTTCATTCAAACAATACGTGTATTTGATATACAAACTTAGTCCAGATATGAAACTACCGAACCTAAACATTGAAAAAGGAGATTTATTAAACCTTTTTACAGTTATACATACAAAGGTTGTTACTAAACGAGGATACATTACTATACGTTGTGACGGGATGGAAACATGTACTTATCAGAAAAGATGTTAGCCCGAAAAAGTTGCATATATATAATTATATTTGACTCAGTAAAACCATGGCTCTAAAAGACGCGTTAAAACGTGAGGTGTTACCTCAATGCTACGTAATAAGTTAAAACATGTTACGGCATGAGTCATGGTGAATTTTTTGAATTTTAACTCTAAAAAATAAATATTATTACATGTAAGTAAAGTTTTTTAACTTTAGTTATTATGTAAGATTTATTATAAATTTAATATAAATATAATATTAAAATATAATAAAAACACACAAATATTGTTATATGTTATGCTATTATAAGCCACATTATAAAATTATTATAGCTTCGCTTTAAAAGTTAAAACGTGTAATTTAAATATGTCGTCACGTTATATAACCATCTTGGATAAAACCAAGTTAATCAAATATTGTTTCAAAGAAGACATTTCGTTAATATTCAACATTTGGTGCATGTTACTCCGATGCAGTTACAAGATATGTTTTCCTATTATTGACGAGGATATATTTCCGTATATTCAGAATTTGTCACTTTTGTAGATCTCCAATCGGTGTAGGCGTCTTAGTTTCAATTGGTCCATTTAAGTTTCGTGTCCATGCGAGCGAGGTTGTTGATGGTATTTCGTAAGGCGGTGGAGCTACTTACCAGAATACAACGTGTTATGAATAGTAATGTTTTGACTCTTAAATCCACAAACGTTATATTTAATAGACTTAGTTTTGCTATACAAAAAGGAATAGCGGCGCAGCTTGTTGCCCGTTTGCCTTCTCCTAGTATGTAAATTATAACTATTTCATAAATGGAGTCACTTTATTAAACCATAGGAGGCTTGCGGTATGTTGGTTCCTCTAGGGATGATGAATTCACATGGGAGTCGGGTGTGGTACGAGTCACACTTTATTTTGAGTCGAGAAGTGTATTTTGTTATAAAAAAAATGTCAAATTTTTAATTTGTGCAACCTCAATAATAACTTTTGCTACTTTATTTCTTTACTAGGCGAATACCCGCGCATAGCAGCGAAATTGCCCGATGCCGAATAATAAACGATACAATATTTCTTGGTAAGAATAAAATGAAATGGAAAGTCCATTAACATACGATAATTCAAATTTAGATATAAATCTCAAATAATCATGTACCCTCAGCAATCTGTTTATCGAGCGAAACTGAGCACTCCACGCTGCTGTTATTACCCAAGATACAGTTTCTGCCAACAATACAAAGGCGACGTATTTCTTGAGAATTCTCTAACATACTAAGAAGCATTTGTCTAAGTGCCCCCACTTTGGATCCCAGCTTCACCTTTCATCAAATAATTAGACAATTAGTTCATTTGTGTTCACATTATAAAATTTTGAGCTAGAGTTGAACTGGAGTCTTGGAAGAACCAAGTTTCAGTTTTCAATGACAAACAACAGTAATAATCACCTTATGGGCAATGATCCTAATACTGCACCGCTACAGTTTAGCGCTGAAATTGCACTCTCCGCTTACAAAATCCAACATAGCGGCGGAAATGTCTAACGAAACATAATTATATTGGGTTAAATGCTTTATAATTAAAGTCATTGAGGAGCCAAATACTCCATATCTTCCAAACTTGACACTGGTTCGGATTAGGTTCTTTTGTAATATTGACATGAAGAAAACCCAAATGCAAATGCTCAGGCTTTACTCTCTATACGCATATCCAAAGTCAAAATCAGAACCTTCCTAAACATAGAAAATAACATAACTGCTCAACATTAACTCAACAAACATATGCAAACTGAGACCATTTTGTGAACTTTAATCTGAACATTAACCCTAGTTGAACATTTTGTGAAACCTAAACATATGCAAACTGAGACCAAAACTCGCTGAAACTTTAATTCCAACTGAAACGTTACCCACTAAACACTTAAGACAAAACTATTCCTTCTAACCTGAAATAACCCATCATTATATAGTTGCACACAATCTTAAACTTACTGAACACTTTAAGATCATTAAGTTATATCTGCAATCTAAATCCATTATTTCAAACTGAATCCGTAACCTGAGCTGAATAATTGTTGAGAGCTGAACACATGCAAACAGAAACCATAAAGCTTTTATCCAAACTGAACTAACACCAAGTGAATCCAAAACTTCATTGGATTTCAATCATTATAAAATAAACCAGAACCAAACCTTATGATAAAAAATTTCATATATACTGAAACCATACAAAGACAGAAATCATATAAACGATGAAATTATCATATATTCCCCCACCGTATACATAATCTATTAAGCAATACCCATTGACTCAGAGGGAGTGGATTTCTTATTAAAATCCCATGTATACCAATCTAAATGCGAAAAAAAACATCAATGCCACATGAAATTACTACATATGTTTCGACCCATTTATATAAGAATGGGCAGAACGAGTTAGGTGGGTTGAACTTGTGCACAGGATGTAACTATTTAATGCAACAAAACTCCTAATTCATTTAATCCAAAAATCAGAATATTGTTCAGATAATAAACATTTTTAGTTTTATTCGCTACACTCTTTGTTATTAAGATAAATAGATTACTTTGAAAAGTATGTTTTGCTCAACCTAACTCGCCCATGTTACTACATTTATTTGCACTATGCCCATATTGACAACGTATCGAGGACATTAAAATGTTGAAATGGGAGATAGGAATATAAGTTTAAAGAAGGAAAAAATTCAAGGTCACAATCAGTTTAAAAAACAGGTTACAAAGCATACCCGGGAGCATACCAGGAGAGGATCCAAACATCACTTCTTTGCAGAGTATAACGTGAAGTTTCCACATATTATTGCTCATAAACCAACCAAGACAATTCTTTTGTCGGGTCTGCCAGTTCTTTAATATATAGCACAAAGTACTACATGGTGAGAATCTCATATAGAGTACCATAAGGCTTAAGCAAAACAAAAAAACCCGTATTGGAACTAACCTTTTCACGAAAACCATATATCGATCCATTACTTAATTGTGTCATCAATGAACCTCCCGTTTTGGAATTCACTCCCGCAACTGCAATGGCAACCAACTTCCTTTAATGCTTAAGGTTCAAGTCATAGAGAATGTCGAGTGGATGGCATCCTAGAAACATTATAGTGATGTAGAAATACGTGTTTAGGAAAACAACGTATAATGGGCAAGTATTAAACTCGACGATTTAGGAAAACCGAAGAATCGAATAAATGCGAGTTCGTTCTCGAAGGAGGTGTGTATTATGTGTGCCAATTATGTAAAATAACAATGTTTGGATTAGTGACGTTTTTGGTTGAGAAGAGAAAAAAGTAAAGACGAGCTACGACTACGATTAAACTACGACGAATTAACGTAAAACGCGAACGTAAATACGTAAAACGTGACGAAATTAAAAATTAAACCTAAAAATTAATTAAAAGATTAAACTAAGTCTTAAATAATATAAATAAGAATAAAAATCCAATAAATATATTTTAAAACCTTTTATTAATTAAATATTCAATTTTTAATGCTAATTAAAGCCCAAAAATTAAATATAATTAACAAAATGCCCAAAATATTAATTTACTGAACTAATAACTAACTTATATTATTTAATGACTAAAAACTATTTTTCTTAAATTTTAAAAACTATTTTTCTATTTTTAAATTACTAAAAACTATTTTTAAATTAAAATAATCCTAGAAATTAATAAAATAATGCCAAAATTAATTTGACAATTTTAAAAATCCTAAATTACCCTAATAAACAGTAGAAAATTGAAAAAGTTTGAAAAAAGTAAAATTTTTCACTAAAAGACAAAACAGTTTATTAAATAAACCCTAATTAAACTAATTTAATTATAAAAAATAATTAAAAAGATGAACAGTGACTAATTTTTATACTAAAAATCTTAAAATAATATTCTAAACCTAAGAAAAATATTAAAAATGAAAAATATTAATTTTCTACACGAAATGCCAAAAACAGATTAATTGAAAAGTAATTAAAAATGCTATTAATTCTAAAAATTATCAAATGAACAGTGACAAAAAATTAAATTATACTAGAAAATTAGAAATTAAATAAGAAAAATATTGCAAAAAGAATTAAACCCTAAAACCTAAATAAGATCACAAAAGACAAAAATATTGGTTTCTGAAAATGACACTTCTTTGTTTTCTGTCTTTTAGTGTAGCAGTGGCTACAACAAACCTATCAGTGGGAAAGGAGTTCCCACTGATAATGAAAAAAACGGGTCTGTGGACCTTTTGCTTGATAACTTGAGCTTTGGTTGGTTTTGTTGGACAAGATTGGCACCCCTACACTCAGTGGAGTGTAGGGAGTCAAGATAAACACAAAAACACACAGGCTCAATACAGATTACTCAAACAAATTACCCTAGAATGTTACTGATTAAGGGTCTAAGGTCTGTGAAGGCTGTTGACTAATCTAGGTGCACAAAAACGATTTTTGGGAGCTCATATCTTGCATACAAGTCAAACAAAGCAAGTGAAAGCTATCTATAATCCTCGATACTACCCTAAGCTAGCAAGTAACAAAAGTGGTGGGCAAATTTTGGTTAAAAACAGGCAGATTAATGCATTAACAGATTTAGCTAGTTATCAATTGCAAACATGCTATTTTTTACTTGAAAGCTATCTAATCTCAACCTAATAGCTAAAATCAAGTTATACTAACAACCTACTATGTCTAGACCAGTTTTAATGGCACAAATTCTCAAAACTTCCTAGCTTAATCTGCAAATCCAAACACTACCTTATTTTTCTGAAAATTGAAAATAACAAACAACAAGCTTTGAAAACTTAATCAAATTGATATCCAGCTATCTAAACATGCATAATAAACATCTTAGAGCAAAATCAAACAGAAAAATCAGCACAAGAACAGGTTCAACACAGATTCACAATATTTCATACAACAAAGCTTAAAAACAAAACCAAAAGGGGTTCAAGCCGATTACCAGGCTGATGCCTTCCTAGAGGGGCTTGTTTAGGGCTTATGTGAGCTTGTGAGAAGATGTGTTGATGTAGAGAACTAGGGTGGGAACTACAGCAGTCCCAAACACACACCAAATATCTTCAACTTGGAAAAATGAGGCTGCTATGAATCTTGTTCCTGCACAAGGGAAATAAACAAAGGGGGTGACTGATAACAAAAGCAATAAGCTAATAAGCTAGCTTATTGATTAAGCTAGTTATGGCTTTTTGCTTAACAAAAGAAACTTGAAAATGGATTTTACTTGAAACCCTTTTTAACTAAACAGAAAAACTAGAAATCCTTCTTAACCAAATGAAATTAACTGATTAACTTCAAACACAAAACATACCAATTGCTTCCACTTTCACTTCCACAATTGGCATGATTGTGTATTTTTTAAAAAAAAGGTAAGAACACGTTTTTAACAAACCAAACTGAAAACCTTTGAACTTTAAACTAAGTGAACATTAAACTAAAACAACAAGTATTAAATAACTTGGGAACTCAGCAATGTGTAAGATTAAAAAAAAGGTTCATTTTCATTAATACTTTTGAAAACTTACAAAAACTGGAACAAAGAAAATTACAATGAAATGCTATGCTATTTATACAAATGATGAGATGGTTCTAGAATTGCATAAGAACAAAACCCTAATCTATATGAAATTCCATGAGTGCCCTTGGTCAAATTTTGAAAAGTTGGTCTTCAAGTCCTTCACGTGATTGATGTTGGATGCCAGCTGAGTCTTTGGCTGTTTGTACGTTCCTTTGGGACCAAGGAGTGAAGGAGAGCCGTTGATGGATTGGGAGATTCGATTTTTGCCATTTTTGCCAAAACAGGCAGCAGGGGAGGACGTGGTGGGCCCTTAGAGTCACGGGTAAGCTGTTTAGGTGAGTGGGATCAAGTTGGGATGGGTTTAATTGGCATCCTGGAGCGAATCGGGTCGAACCCCTTTGATTTGATGAGGAACTCAATTAGGGTTTATAGCTTGGATTAGGGGAATATTAGGGGGAAAGAGATGCACAGTGTTTGTTTCCCACGTATTTACCAAGTTTAAAACGAGTTTAAACTTTTTAAATAAGGTTTGCAGTGTTTGACTTGGGCTTGGGTCTGGGCTTGGTCGGGTATAAAGGTGGATATGGGTGGGTAAAAACGGGTATGGTTGGGTTAAATGTGGATATGGGTTTGTTTTGTCCCTGTTTGGCCCCCAGACTTTGAAAAGGTCTTCATATAGAGTTAAAACAGCCAACAACTCTTTTCCCTTTGGTATAACTTTGCTGAACTTGTCATTTTTGGCACCAAAGTTTATAAAACACATTCACAAGGGTATTTTATGCATTTAATGCATTCTTCAAGGGAATAAATGGTATTTTCTTGAAACTTAAGGACCAATCTTGTAATAATAGAGATTTACAAGGGTCAAAAGTGACAAGTCTTCAAAAGTTGAGGGACCATTCTTGCCAAATCTTCAAACTTCAAGGACTTGATAGAAAATCATGATTCGGGTCCGGTTCTTTGTGCGGCTTCGCTTCCCGTGTTCGTTTTTGCTTGATTCCTTTGATCATTTGGTGAATTCACGATATCCATACCTAAAATACAAAATGAACAAACACAGGCACATATATGGGTATTTTGATGACATTTTAAGCGTTTTAAGCCCGATTTGGATGATGAGACTATGTATAAATACAGTCTCATCACTCCCCCATACTAAACCATTGCCGTGTCCCCACGCAATGCTAGAATTAAGTATCATAGCACTTCCAAAATTCATTTTATGATGACATTTATTCAAGACATAAATTTAAACTACTACACGCGTTTTAGACATAATGTATTGTTTTCATCACGAGAATGTGACTTTTGGGATCATAGAACAAGAACACGTGAATGCTTCGTTAGAAATAATTTCGTCATCCTCGATTTTCACCCAATTCCATGCTAAGCGTGTAACGAGATCATTGTTATTATAAGTTAGCAACACGATCACATCTTATGAGTGTTAATTACGAACCTAAACTCCCTTATTCCTACTTGGTATCTCTTATATTTTATTTTTGTCTTAATGATCACGAGGATACATCATCGACTTATGCGTGAATAGAGATTAAGTCTAAAAGTAGAAACTTAACGGTGAAGCCAAAATCATCAAATCAATAATTCATCCCAATAGACAACGATGTCAAAAAATTAAGTCAACAAGAAGGATCGATAAACACGGTTTTATAATGGTTTTGAACATGAGACTTATTACCAAGACTTTTATACGCCCCCTAACGGAAGGGCCTTATTATCTTTGGTTTACCTCCATCTTTTATTCAACTTCGCCATGAAGCTTTTATTATGACTTCGGTCTTGCCTTGCCTTTTATTATCCGCCTCATCGGTGGTTTTATTAGCCAAAGACGTATATCCTCACGCTAAAGCGAATTTTGGATCTTTAAAGCTTCGAAGATTAAGGCTTGATTCACTTTCAATTTGGGCATATATTTTTCGGCCTTGTGAGCTTCAAATTTTTGCTTAATTTAGGTGAGCACTTGAAATCTTATTATTAGGTGAAGCTTTCGATTATTCGGGTGCCAATACTTCAAAACCGTGACGCTGGCGATACCTTAATGTTTTCCCAATTTAATTACATGGAAGCTACCAAAACAAATTAGAAACCCAACAATAGTGACTAAACCGCCAAATCAATATTTATTAACAATTATTTATGCAAAAGCGTTGGGAGAATAAGCTAATAATTACTACACATAAGATCGTGACGATTACGAGACTTATAAATAACTCTATCATTTCTCGTCCTCATTTAAGAGACTTAGCCTAAAAAAGTTAAGGAATCGAGCTAAGTGCTCAACACGCACGGTCGAGTCAAAAATTACTCTCGTTCTCACCATCGGAAAACCTACATTCGTGTCTTAAACACTTATGAAAAACAAGAAAAATTTTAAAAATTTGGCCATTTTTAGCCTTATTTTGCAACAAAATGATAACAAAAAGATGAATATTGGATTGCGTGTTGACGTAAGCAAGGTGAAGTATCTACTCACCCCCCCATACTAAAACTAAACATTGTCCTCAATGTTTCGAGTCTAGGGGTGAAAACACCCCCATACTAGAGACGAAGTCGAATGCTTAATCTCGAGCATGGAAAGGGTAAAACGAATAACCTAAAAGCCGTTTATGAATTATGCTAATAAGATAAACGTTAGAACATAAAAGGATATCATCGGATATCAGAATCTCCAAAGGCAACGATCGAAGCTCGAGTGATCCGTAAAACGAACACGAGAGGCTTCAATGATGACGAGGAACCTAATGAATCACAATCACAAACAACCACGGAACAAAGGTTGGAAGAGCACAAGTCCCCTCGTTACATTAACTAAGAAAACGATAATATTTACAAGGATAAGCATGAGAATCCCCCACGAGGCACCTTGTTTTTGTTAACCGAGTCAAAAGCTCGACTCGGATCCCCATAAATGTGATCATTTAGGGATAATCTTGGTATGGTCATTTTTGGTGGGGCTTACATGATAAACAATGCCCAAAAGTACATGGAGTACTTTAAAAACCCGATAAACGTATACCGGGGTCAAAGATAGCGTCTTCGTTTTCGGATGAAAGACGAAACAACGCTACTTCAACATAAACCCCAATGGGGTAGAAGAAAATAGATGAAAAGTAGAAAGGTGGGGCAATGGGTAAGTCAAAATCATGAGCTACTCGAGGTAGACTCACACCAAGCAAACGAAAAGATTTTCCATTTATTGCATCGGTGGAAGACCGAGATTTCCCTTTACAAGCAATTCCGGGATCGTAAATCTCGTCCTCGGTGGAGAAATGGGAGGGAACATTTGGGGCTTCCCCCACACTAGATCCACACCAACCATCGTCAAAAGGAGTAGACGAGGTGGTAGTACTCATAACACGATGTGATGACGGAGTTAAACATGTAGAAAAATCTTTTAAAACATTTTTAAAATCTTTTCCTTTTTCATCGTTTTTAAACTCTATATGAAAACCCGATTGAATAATGTCGAAAATATTTGGCGTGTCAAATTCAAAATTAGTCGCGCTAAAAATCCTCGCATTTAAGTCATTGGTGGGAGGGGGTGGCGGATTATATAAGTTCTCAAAACGTTTGTCAATAAAGAACACCGCCCCCTCGGGGTCTACATACTCGTCATCCTCATGAACGTCGATCTCATCGATTTCTTCATCAAAGATAGGCTTGTCAAACCACGG
This sequence comes from Glebionis coronaria, assembly GCA_025667525.1. Classification (NCBI taxonomy): domain Eukaryota; kingdom Viridiplantae; phylum Streptophyta; class Magnoliopsida; order Asterales; family Asteraceae; genus Glebionis; species Glebionis coronaria. The sequence goes on from JANFOE010000393.1 coordinate 286,336, forward strand.
TTTGTCATTCCCTTCCTTGAGTATCTTAGAAACACTCTCGAAAAGATCACGATCAAGCACGAAACCATCATTCTTTTGTGGGGATCGTTGATAAGTTAGATCCTCACGAATGTGGTAAACGTCATTCTCAAATGAGGAGTGTTGATAAGGTAACTCCTCGAGAATGGGATTTTTGGTGGTCACATGAGTTGGTTCGTCATCGAAAATAAGACGTTCCAACTCATTTAGTTCATCCTCGATTTTGGAAAGATCGACCTCACTCGTAGGTGGAAGTGAAGGCATAAGAGCTAGCTCTCGTTCAATGATTTCCTCAATCTCGGGATCAAACTCATAATCATCGTACTTCACATGTTTCTTCTTAGGAGAATCAAAAATAGCATGTGGATGTCTAAGTACGTGATCAAGCTCGGCAAAATCGCCATCGTCATCGTCAAAGAAAGAGTCGATGTGAGCACTCACAACCATGGACTTACAAGTCAAATGACTAGGCTTAGGTGACTTTTCTAAGACGAGAGGATCGATGTCTATAAACCCTTTAGCCTCAACGGGTGTTGGGCTAGGCAAAGGAGGCACTTCGATGGAATTAGAAGTTGAAGCCTCAAAGACGTGGTCCTTCGAAGGTGGTGAAGACGAATCCATTTTGGTCATTGTCGTGATGGCATTAACGTCACCCTTCGGGATTGGTGTTTCACTTGTTTCGCTAAAAACATCCCAAAGTGAGTTTTCATCCATGAATTTACACATACCCTTTTGAATTAGGTACAGGTATTCTTTATCATTGAAATCATCATCTTTAAAACCGTTTTTCTTAATTCTTTCAAAACATGCATCAAGCTTCATTCTTTCCGCTAAAGTAAACATTTTGAAATCATTAAAATTTGAATCATTAGGTTTGGAAACCTCGGTTTTTTCATTCTCATTAAATCCTTGGGATTTTCTAGCGAAAAAGTCTATTTTCTCATCCCCATATCTCATAGTAAGTCTCCCCTCGTGAACGTCGATTACGGTTCGAGCCGTCGATAAGAATGGTCGGCCTAAAATAATGGGACATTTAGGGTCACACTCATAATCGGATATAACGAAATCCGCGGGAAAAACAAACTTTCCAATCCTAACATAGACATCCTCGGCTATTCCAATTGGTATAAGTAGAGTACTATTTGCAAGCTCGATTGTCATGTTCGTGGGGGTAAGCGAAGGCAATCTCATCAATTTCCAAAGAGAATGAGGCATAAGATTGATGCTAGCACCTAAATCGGCAAGGGCTAGACATCCCTCAATCTCGGAAAAATCACAAGGTAGTAGAAATTGGCCCGGATCCTTTTCCTTTCTCGGCATACGCCTTTTGGGTTTTTTAAGAAGGATCGATGCACAAGTTTCTTCAAGGGTTACTTTGGTAAGGTCGACAAAGCTCTCTTTTTGAACCGTGGATGGAATTTGAGGTACACGAGGGTGTGCACTCTTTTCCTTGGTCGCCACGTTCACCCCATCGACTTTAGAACAAGAAGACGTCTTAGAAGTCGAGGGTTGAGAGGGATAAACAACACGGAATCCTTCAAGGTTAGGGGTAATCACACGACCTTTCTCACGAGACGAGGCGGCTTTGCATTGTTCTTTCGGATTAGCAACGGTGTCACTAGGTAACGAACTCGATGACGAACCCGAGGCTTTGTTCATTATGGCCGAAAACATCTTTTTTATATCAATTTGCCCTTGCTCAATCTTCGTGTTTTGCAATTTCAAAGTATTTGTGGAGTCGTTTTTCAAAGTACCAATTTCTCCCTCTAATCGTCTCATATTAGCCTCATTCGTTTTCATGTAGTTTTGAAAATCGTTTGACGAACTATTTTGATTAGAATTAAAGTTCCCTTGGTTTTGATTCCTTCTTTGAAAACTTCCTTGATTCCCACTTGAAAAATTATTTCCTTGATTGTTATCTCTATTTTTCCAAGTTATATTACGACCTTGATTATAACCTCCTTGATTTTGATTCGAAAAATTTCCTTGTTGATTATTTCCTTGAAAATTGTTTCGATTTTGAAAATTGTTGCCTTGCTTATAATTGCCTTGTTGCGATGGACCGGCGTTATTTTGATTAGAAAATAGTTGTTTAACGCACTCACATTCGACGTTTGGCCATCCGTAGCCGCACACTCGTAATAATTATGAGGTCCACCACAAAACGTACATGAAACCTCAACCGCTTTCACCGTAGCGGGAGCGTCTTTCTTTTGCATCTCAATGAGATAAGACGTGAACACATTCGTAAGCTTATCGACTTTTGCATCAACTCTCTCAATGTCGCGATTAGAACTACTAACATTGGCGACATTGGCAACACTCGGTGCATTGCGGAGTTGGTAAACCTTGGATCGGTTCTCGATAATTATCAAAGCTTCTCTCGGAGTCTTACACAAAAAGTTGCCACCGGCGGCGGAATTCAACGAGTCTTGTTCGTGAAAATTAAGACCGTTGTAAAACGTATCGATTTGGTGCAACTCGGAAAAACCATGGTGAGGACATTGCCTAAGCAATTCCTTAAAACGATCCCACGCGTCTCTAAAAGATTCATTCGGTTTTTGCTCAAATTTTGTAATTTCATTCTTGAAAAACGTTGTCTTAGACGGTGGGAAAAAATAATTAACGAACTTGGAAACGAGATCCTTCCACGTAGTAATGGAATTAGGTGGCTCTTTCTCGTACCAATCCTTGGCGGCACCATCGAGCGAGTACGGAAAAAGCATAAGCTTGACGACATCGGTGTCGACGTTCTTAAACTTGCTCGTGGCTAAAAGACGATCAAAATTCCGAATATGGTCGTGAGGATTGTCGGCTTCACGACCTCGAAACTTCGTAGCTTGGATCAACGAAAGCATTCCGCTCTTGATCTCAAAATTCTCCGCCTCGATAGCGGGAATTACGATCGCGTCTCCATAACCCTCGGTGGGCGCTTGGAGCAATTCCATCATAGAACGATTGTCGGCCATCTCCTCTACGGTCTCTTCAACAACGATATTAGGAACGTCGGTTTCTAATTCTCGTCTACGTCGTCGATTCCTTCGATTACGATTGCGTCGATTCGAAGCTTCACTAGAATTGGAATAATCCTTCGATCGAGTGCGCATGCACTAAGCGTAGAATGGGTGGTAGCAAAGAAGATTCTTTTTGCGGCTTTTTTGATTTTTTCAATTTTTTTGGCTTTTGATTGGTTTTTTTAATTTTTTTGGATTTTTGAATGTATTACGTAGACACAAATCTACAAATCTCCCCTCGAATCGACTTTCTCGATTAAAGGAGCCTCAAAGAATGAAAACGATCACGTGGAGTGAACGTTCTCGATGACTTTAGAACGTTGGTGGAACACCAAAACGTTCAAGAGGGTTTAATCTTGAAAACACAAGCAAATATAGTATACGTAGATAATACTTGGGCGGCAAACCCTCGATTAGCCCTCTTTCTCAAAACACGCACAAGCAAGCGGAGGAAACGAGGCGGCGCGAAGCACTTAAGAGCCTTTTTCCTTTAGGTCGTGAAATACAACCGCCTTATACCCACCTTATAGTTTGTGTTAATTGAAATTAAGCCTCACGAAAGTATTTATCTATTTTGCCTTTAAACTTTTGCTTTAGATTCGAATACAATGATCGAGTGATGAAATCCCGAATCAAGGTTGTGATTTCTCACGTATTTGGAGTACTTGTATATTTATTTGTTCTTACGTAGTACAATATAGTAATAATATATTCACAATAAAAACGAAAACCAATATCTACAATATAGTAAAGATTTTTGTGTGTTTAATTTAGGAAAATTAAACACGATTTATTTGGATACTATAATATATTAATGAAAAATAACAAAAATGAGTATGTACGATATTCACGCTTTCCAAAAAATGAAAAGCAAAAACGCACTACTCAAACAAACACGATACTAATAATAATGGCACACTAAACACCTCCCCGGCAGCGGCGCCAAAAATTGATGTAGAAATACGTGTTTAGGAAAACAACGTATAATGGGCAAGTATTAAACTCGACGATTTAGGAAAACCGAAGAATCGAATAAATGCGAGTTCGTTCTCGAAGGAGGTGTGTATTATGTGTGCCAATTATGTAAAATAACAATGTTTGGATTAGTGACGTTTTTGGTTGAGAAGAGAAAAAAGTAAAGACGAGCTACGACTACGATTAAACTACGACGAATTAACGTAAAACGCGAACGTAAATACGTAAAACGTGACGAAATTAAAAATTAAACCTAAAAATTAATTAAAAGATTAAACTAAGTCTTAAATAATATAAATAAGAATAAAAATCCAATAAATATATTTTAAAACCTTTTATTAATTAAATATTCAATTTTTAATGCTAATTAAAGCCCAAAAATTAAATATAATTAACAAAATGCCCAAAATATTAATTTACTGAACTAATAACTAACTTATATTATTTAATGACTAAAAACTATTTTTCTTAAATTTTAAAAACTATTTTTCTATTTTTAAATTACTAAAAACTATTTTTAAATTAAAATAATCCTAGAAATTAATAAAATAATGCCAAAATTAATTTGACAATTTTAAAAATCCTAAATTACCCTAATGAACAGGAGAAAATTGAAAAAGTTTGAAAAAAGTAAAATTTTTCACTAAAAGACAAAACAGTTTATTAAATAAACCCTAATTAAACTAATTTAATTATAAAAAATAATTAAAAAGATGAACAGTGACTAATTTTTATACTAAAAATCTAAAAATAATATTCTAAACCTAAGAAAAATATTAAAAATGAAAAATATTAATTTTCTACACTAAATGCCAAAAACAGATTAATTGAAAAGTAATTAAAAATGCTATTAATTCTAAAATTATCAAATGAACAGTGACAAAAAATTAAATTATACTAGAAAATCAGAAATTAAATAAGAAAAATATTGCAAAAAGAATTAAACCCTAAAACCTAAATAAGATCACAAAAGACAAAAATATTGGTTTCTGAAAATGACACTTCTTTGTTTTCTGTCTTTTAGTGTAGCAGTGGCTACAACAAACCTATCAGTGGGAAAGGAGTTCCCACTGATAATGAAAAAAACGGGTCTGTGGACCTTTTGCTTGATAACTTGAGCTTTGGTTGGTTTTGTTGGACAAGATTGGCACCCCTACACTCAGTGGAGTGTAGGGAGTCAAGATAAACACAAAAACACATAGGCTCAATACAGATTTCTCAAACAAATTACCCTAGAATGTTACTGATTAAGGGTCTAAGGTCTGTGAAGGCTGTTGACTAATCTAGGTGCACAAAAACGATTTTTGGGAGCTCATATCTTGCATACAAGTCAAACAAAGCAAGTGAAAGCTATCTATAATCCTAGATACTACCCTAAGCTAGCAAGTAACAAAAGTGGTGGGCAAATTTTGGTTAAAAACAGGCAGGTTAATGCATTAACAGATTTAGCTAGTTATCAATTGCAAACATGCTATTTTTTACTTGAAAGCTATCTAATCTCAACCTAATAGCTGAAATCAAGTTATACTAACAACCTACTATGTCTAGACCAGTTTTAATGGCACAAATTCTCAAAACTTCCTAGCTTAATCTGCAAATCCAAACACTACCTTATTTTCTGAAAATTGAAAATAACAAACAACAAGCTTTGAAAACTTAATCAAATTGATATCCAGCTATCTAAACATGCATAATAAACATCTTAGAGCAAAATCAAACAGAAAAATCAGCACAAGAACAGGTTCAACACAGATTCAAAATATTTCATACAACAAAGCTTAAAAACAAAACCAAAAGGGGTTCAAGCCGTTTACCAGGCTGATGCCTTCCTAGAGGGGCTTGTTTAGGGCTTATGTGAGCTTGTGAGAAGATGTGTTGATGTAGAGAACTAGGGTGGGAACTACAGCAGTCCCAAACACACACCAAATATCTTCAACTTGGAAAAATGAGGCTGCTATGAATCTTGTTCCTGCACAAGGGAAATAAACAAAGGGGGTGACTGATAACAAAAGCAATAAGCTAATAAGCTAGCTTATTGATTAAGCTAGTTATGGCTTTTTGCTTAACAAAAGAAACTTGAAAATGGATTTTACTTGAAACCCTTTTTAACTAAACAGAAAAACTAGAAATCCTTCTTAACCAAATGAAATTAACTGATTAACTTCAAACACAAAACATACCAATTGCTTCCACTTTCACTTCCACAATTGGGCATGATTGTGTATTTTTAAAAAAAAGGTAAGAACACGTTTTTAACAAACCAAACTGAAAACCTTTGAACTTTAAACTAAGTGAACATTAAACTAAAACAGCAAGTATTAAATAACTTGGGAACTCAGCAATGTGTAAGATTAAAAAAAAGGTTCATTTTCATTAATACTTTTGAAAACTTACAAAAACTGGAACAAAGAAAATTACAATGAAATGCTATGCTATTTATACAAATGATGAGATGGTTCTAGAATTGCATAAGAACAAAACCCTAATCTATATGAAATTCCATGAGTGCCCTTGGTCAAATTTTGAAAAGTTGGTCTTCAAGTCCTTCACGTGATTGATGTTGGATGCCAGCTGAGTCTTTGGCTGTTTGTACGTTCCTTTGGGACCAAGGAGTGAAGGAGAGCCGTTGATGGATTGGGAGATTCGATTTTTGCCATTTTTGCCAAAACAGGGAGCAGGGGAGGACGTGATGGGCCCTTAGAGTCACGGGTAAGCTGTTTGGGTGAGTGGGATCAAGTTGGGATGGGTTTAATTGGCATCCTGGAGCGAATCGGGTCGAACCCCTTTGATTTGATGAGGAACTCAATTAGGGTTTATAGCTTGGATTAGGGGAAGATTAGGGGGAAAGAGATGCACAGTGTTTGTTTCCCACGTATTTACCAAGTTTAAAACGAGTTTAAACTTTTTAAATAAGGTTTGACTGGCAGTGTTTGACTTGGGCTTGGGTCTGGGCTTGGTCGGGTATAAAGGTGGATATGGGTGGGTAAAAACGGGTATGGTTGGGTTAAATGTGGATATGGGTTTGTTTTGTCCCTGTTTGGCCCCCAGACTTTGAAAAGATCTTCATATAGAGTTAAAACAGCCAACAACTCTTTTCCCTTTGGTATAACTTTGCTGAACTTGTCATTTTTGGCACCAAAGTTTATAAAACACATTCACAAGGGTATTTTATGCATTTAATGCATTCTTCAAGGGCATAAATGGTATTTTCTTGAAACTTAAGGACCAATCTTGTAATAATAGAGATTTACAAGGGTCAAAAGTGACAAGTCTTCAAAAGTTGAGGGACCATTCTTGCCAAATCTTCAAACTTCAAGGACTTGATAGAAAATCATGATTCGGGTCCGGTTCTTTGTGCGGCTTCGTTTCCCGTGTTCGTTTTTGCTTGATTCCTTTGATCATTTGGTGAATTCACGATATCCATACCTAAAATACAAAATGAACAAACACAGGCACATATATGGGTATTTTGATGACATTTTAAGCGTTTTAAGCCCGATTTGGATGATGAGACTATGTATAAATACAGTCTCATCATATAGCATTATTGATATATACATATAGGGAAGGCGTAGCCAAAATATAACAATCGATGAATTCGTTGAAGAAATGCACAAGATTCCTTACCCCCAATGCAACTGCCAGAGGCGAATCGGGAGACCCTACTTGTTCAAGCAATCCCTTCTGAAATGTAGCATCAATTAACTTGATCAAAGATGGCCTTGCACGAGGTTTCAAATACAGGAACAATAGAATCCTATAATGAACCTAATTGCTTCCTGCAATATAGACGACAACCAATTCATCATATCAGATCATCTTATAAGAGCACGCAAGCCTTAAAATACTTGTATACTCCCTCCATCCTAGATATATATGCACAAACAAAAAGAATTCGATTTTAGACAGGTACAATTACTGCATATTTCAGTTAATGGGATATCAATACTGATTGATATTCCATAATGACCTTAAGACTGAAATTATTCTTTTGTTAAGAATATATAATTAATGGCAACCAAGAGAATTTGTTTAAATAATATGATTTAACTTCCACATTAAGTAGTAAACATGACGGTTTATAGATAATTTGAGAAGACATTTATTTGGACATAAAACAAAATATGGAACCAAACCAAAAAATGATTGACGACTTTATTACATAATACATACGGGTAACAATACAACCAAATAAGTCATCTATATATTCTTAACATATGGGTAAAAGCAGCATGCCTATTCCACAAGATACTAAAAATATAAACAACTCCAAGCCACTACTTAGAGATTTTTTTCTTTATATCTATTAAAGATAACAAACTAGTTAACAATGATCTATTTACTTGAAAAGCATGTATAGATCCAAAAGCTCAATTTTACAATCCATGTTGCAGATGTCATCATCCGAACCTTGGTCAATTGACTATTTTGAAGTTAAATTATCTTTGATTCAATTGAGTTTGTATCGAATTTACAGCGTTCAGATGGTGGTTGGTTTCATCCCTACTACCAACTTGACGAATTTACTTTCGAATTGACAACATGGAGACACGATAGGACTAACAGTTACATGAATGTTGAGATTCATATAGGGTTGACTAAGTATCGACTGAATTTGAGATGGCTAGAGACATACGGAGTGTATCAGTAGACTGTATCCCTTGTAGGAATTTTCCTTTTTATAGCACCAAATTTGTTTCTTCGTTATGTGTTGACTTATCTTTCTTACAGGTTTCTTTTAGATGATAGGTAGAAGGCACTTCTCAGAACTGTACTACATATCTTATAGGTTTCTTTTAGATCAGAACTGAAGTACATATTTTAAGGCGCTTTAAATAGAGAGAAATAATACAACTGTTTAACAGGGTGTTTGAAATTGGTTATTTAAGTAGTTATTCGCTCACCACTAAGCAAGCAAGAAGTTTATCTAATTAAATAAGCACTATGCTCATAAGAACGAAAAGGTAAGACTATTCTCTATAAGCCGATAAACTCATAAATTTGATAATCCGCCACCGAATATATATGCAAACATCGATGTGTATTATACTAATTCCAATACAATTAATCTAACTGTATTCAAAGGACATAAAAGTTACCTATCTGTGATACAATTCCTCTTCTTAATCCTTTTTTCTAGTATCGTCACTATCCTCATCCTACCAGAACCTCTTTATTCTCTAACAGGTCCGAAACCTCTTTCGCCTTGTAAAAATTACAGACAACGGTTATTTATACGAAAGTAACAAACTTAATACACAAAGCTAATATTGACAACCGAATTGAAATAACTTACCAATAAATTATCATTCATCTCTAAAAAATAGTTTGATTAGTACCTTAATCAAAATCATCGGACCACCCAAATCAACAAATCAGCAAAAATCACCCAAATCAGCGAAAATCACCTAAACCTCAAATCACTGTTATGTTCCACTTAGAGGGGCACAGTATATGATTGGGCTTGAATACACTGATAAGGTCGAGATATCCAAAAAGTTTCATAAAACGCAGGAGCCCGTAATGGTTGCAAACCATATTGTTTAGCGTGCCAAATCACGGGCGTGTACGCCTTCAATTGAAACTGCTCAAATAAGCCAACGAAAGTAGTCAACTGAATTGCTTAAATAAATAACCCAAAACAACCAATGCTTCAAACCTCTACTCGGTGTCCAGATGCGAAGTCTAATTCATAGAGCATTGAGGTTGTAATTCATCATGTGGAAAACAACAACCTGCAATTGTGTGGGTAGATATTGATTCAGCAGATGGTCCATAACCATCACATCAATAAAAACCACATAAACCAACCACCAGTACTACCAACCAATATCACCAATCGAAACTACCTTGAAAACAACCAATGCTTCAAACCTCTACTCGGTGTCCAGATGCGAAGTCTAATTCATAGAGCATTGAGGTTGTAATTCATCATGTGGAAAATAACAACCTGCAATTGTGTGGGTAGATATTGATTCAGCAGATGGTCCATAACCATCACATCAATATAAACCACATAAACCAACCACCAGTACTACCAACCAATATCACCAATCGAAAATACCTTGAAACCATCAAAACCATCAAGAGATGGGGCGGATTCGGTAGATACCATGGTGATAAAATTATGGTGGCGGCGGAATAAGGTTTATGTGAATTAGGGTTAAGGGAGAATAAAGTCTGTGGGTGAGGAATGTAGTGTTAATGTGTTTTGATTTTTGAGTCGTGTTGAAGAAGAATGCTTTAAATATGGCAATAAGATTTGTATTGATCATGCGTTAATAAATTCCCTGGTTTATGTGAGAAGGGGCTTTCTTATTATGGATATGTTGATAATTTAATTAAGGAAGTGTTGAGAGAAATTACTTATTATAGAATGAAGAGTTTTTTTGAAAAAAATAATACAGCCTTTATAAGTAGTAGAGATAGTGAAACTTGAGTTTAGCTCAAAATTTCTTTATAGTGCAAATTTTAGTACATCCGATAAAAAAAACTTGAGCAAAACCTCTTGGAAAAAAATTGTGCAACACCCACTTTAAAATCCTAGGTCCGCTCCTGAGTTTCTCGTCTCGAGAATTTCTTTTTTGTTTTTGTAATTTATTTTACTCAAATAATAAAAGAAAATTTTTGCCTTCAAAGAAACAAGGAAAAAAATACTTAGTGTATTTGCATATGTATTCAAAGTCATGGTTAAATAACACTAGGATTTGTGTCCACGCTTCGCTACGGCGAGGCGAAGTGCGGGCGTTTTGGCAACGTTATTAGCAGCTTATCCTGCATTCAAAAACTATATTAGGATGTTGCCCATCTGCGGTGAAGGTTATCGACATTGCATTAAAAAGAAAGATATGTTCAATGTTACCAATCTTGTCTTTCTTCTTACTGTAACATACTAATAAAGTTTAATACATCATGGTCATGCTAAAAGACTAACTGTTGTGTTATTTTATATTCATACGTTAGACAGTACTTTAATGTATTTGCAGATAAAAGCATGGCTAGTCCTAATTTCAATGTATCTGCATTCCTGGTCGCCTTTAATGGTTAACATTGACCTTCTCAAGGCTCACTCATCATTATCCAACAGTCTTGATATCAACTTAACTTCATTATATGAGTCTTGTGCCGACTAACTGATGACTCTAAATTGGTCTGCAATACAACACAATCGTTTAAAAATAACAGATGAAAGGAGGTTTAAATCATACTTGTTACTGGAGTTTCGGGTTGTTTCGCTACACGCACAATTTACTATCTTTACAAAAAATGGCGGAGCTTCTTAAGAACATTTATAAAGATAGTACGAAAGCAGAATATGATCGAGCCGTCCATAGTCACTCCCTATTAGCTTCTCCAGTATCACTGAACCATAGGATCATAATAAGCTCATGAAAGATAATCAAGTGAGTACCAATGCAAACGGCTATTTAAGTAGTAAAGATGTGTTCATAAAACATGTTACTAAACAAACTCACTATAATTATACTAATCTCAGTCTAATTCCTATCAGAATATAGTTTCTAAATTTGAACTCATTATCTAACTTGTTAATATGTCATGTGTACATATGGATTGCAAGTGTGCTACTAATTTCCTACACTTAAAGTTTCTAGCGAAGTGAATGAACATTATAGAGCGGTACTGAAAAGTTAAGCTTATTAATTACAACTTAAGATATAAAGCCATATTAGGTAGCATACAACTTACGTATCACTCAGCAACATTGTCGTTGATCCAATGAAAACCATAACACATAAATCAGTATGTGACTTTTCTTTCGGTGTTACTGCATGGAACAAAATTTACTTAGCTTGCTCAGAAGATATTAACTGAAATGTTTTCATAAATCGTACCGTATCTAAGCACATAATAATCCCAAGCACAACCATTCCAGGTATAGATAAAGATGGCATGGCTGCTATCGAAAGTAAATCAATATGTCTTTGATTCATTAAGAGTCAACTCGATACCAATTTGGTGATGATAATTAAGAAAAACAAACCCTCCATAACAAAGTAAGCATGTAGAGTTTTATTAGGACACTTACTGGTATCACTTTGGAGACGGATACGAAAGGTACCTTGTCCAAATTTAGTAAATGTATAATACCAAAGAATAATTTATTTGGAGATAGGTCAAACGGGGGAAAAAGTCGCCCAAAATTGAAAAAATATGTTAATAGCTTAGAAATTACGATTTTCAGCAGCCCCAAACATCCCTTAGGTCTAATGTACGCATTGCATCTAAGAAGACTCGAATTCATTGATGTCCAATGGATCACGCTTATTTCATATATGATAATAATATCGTACCTCTTATATGTCTCCAAGGACGCAAGTACAAGCGGAAGCTTCAACTCATTCATTTTTTGAAAACCTTATAATGTCTGATCAAATAATTCTTTGGATATAACAGGGGCAATCTCATGAGGCCTGCCAAACCAAAAAATAGGAAACAAAATATAAACATATGCAGAGGGCTATAAAATGTAGACACAAACCTGCTGTGAGTTTCTTAATATTGGGAGACAGTGGCTCGTTGGCATCAACAGCTACTCGTGACACATTTAGAATCCAAGATTACGCCAATGAATCCCATCTAAGTTAATATGCAAAACTAAAATAAGTTAGAGGAATGTTAATGATAAGAAAAGCTCAGTCGGGATTGGAATAGCATGTAAATCAATCAGGAAGATAAGTGATTCATCGCTTAATCATTTTGTTTTGTCAAGATAAACTAAATGTTTGAAGAAACTGACCTCTCATATTTCATTAAGCCGTTTCATATTCATCACAAATGGTTGGACGGATGGAAGTACTTTCAGTTGTCCATGCACGACTGTGCATGTTCCTTGCAATTACCCTATCCAATATTAGTGACGTTGACTCAATTGCTTCATGGGTTCCGCAACGGTGAGCCGACCTACAAGAAGCAGGATAGTTAAAATCCCGTGGCAGGTAGAAAAAAACTATAAACTATGAATGGAAATAATAATTAATAAGCAATAAGCATTAAACGTAAGCCGTGGAAAAAAAGAATAACATGTGGTGTTGAGAAACATGGAGTCTGCGGACGAATGTATGTCGGGTTCCTGAAATATTAAACGGCCACAGAATCTAAATGATGTTTCTTGCTTTATTTAAATTCCCAAGAATATAAGAAGATGTACGCGTCATTTACAATGTTATTCTGATAATATAGTTCATGTCATAAACTACAAAAACTAAAGGAATCAAATATGGTTTATGGTAGATTTAAACCCTTTCTAAACATTTTTAGGCCATTTAGGTAACTTTTTTAGTGACCTATGCCCTTTTATAGCTAATCTTTTAATCTAGACAACATTTATGTTTACTACATATTTTGTTTCCAGGAGTTTAATAGTAAAAACAGAGTCCGAATCAAGATTTTACCTTTCTGTAGGTCTACTGAATGCATATAACAGTGTAAAGTGATTCCATTGGAAAATGTCTGTGCATTATTTTTTAGTTTATTTTACCTGTATAAATGAATCTGGTAAAAGCATATTGCTTATAGAAATGAGGCGGTATGTAACCAACAGATTATTGTTATCAAACATAATAGGATGAAAGGAGGAGGCCAGCAAGAAGACGCGTAGATTAAAATAATATATCGAAGGCGAACCATTTACCCGTGGATGTAACCGGGACAATGGAGGATGCAGAATCAGAAAAGCGACACATTTGACAGATTCTTTTTGCAAAAATATAACATGAATCATAAATATACACAAATAACAACTTACATCGACACATTTGACAGATTCTTTTTGAAAAAATTGTTGAAGTTTACAACTTATCCATAGCTTCTGTGCATAATATATATATTATGATGAATAATGCCTTAAACCTATGGCAATATACATACTTCAACATACAACGGTCCTCTACAATGTGAAAAACGAAAAATATACCTTATGCCTTGCCAAGCCATGCCCCCCTTCTTGATCAAAACAATATGTGCGGCAATTACGTAAATTTCGTTTGATAATCTGCAACCACACTGAAATTGTGGCCACTCGACCAGCATATCTGACCAATGGAACCAAAGCCAGGCATCAAAGTAAATCACGATTTCCCTTATAAACAGTAGCACAACCGTATCACTTTTAGATAAGCATTGAACCTCGAACCTGCATAACACGTGGTAAACGACAGTATAATGGCTCAGAGGTGGACGCGTGGTACCATGATTCAAGCGACCAGCCTGATATGGCTGCAAACACGACATCGTGATGCCACCCCAAAAATTAGGCTGATGCCAACCATCATTATCGCCAAACTAATTAAAGTAGGAAACGGCGAACGCACGCGCAAACCAATATCGTTATCGCCAATTATCAGGCTTTCTCTTCATGATCAGCAACCACAATGAAAATGTGGCCGCCCGACCAAGATATCGTCGTACGTAGTATGAACAGTACCACACTCACACGGCTTATATTTTTATTACTCAGTCTGAGATAACACGAATCAATCCCGGGTGATTCAACAAAACGATACACGTGGCGGCTGCAAACAGGCCCCCCTATGCCTTGCCAAGACACGACCCCCTTTTAATCAAAACAATATCTTGATCGCCAATTATCATATTATATCTTTAAAAAGAGGGGAATCACGCTTCTATAGAAACAATTCCCCTCTCACATACCCAATTGAACAATATTGTCTCCCCCTCACAAAGTGTTTGCCTCTCTCAGAACTCATTCGCGTGTGCCTCACAAAGTCAGGCACCAAAGGAAACAACGCCTTTCCTATGAACAGTACACACAATCGCATCAATAGATGTACGTCATGGTTAAAGAGGCATCATAACGTCATGTCTGCAACCACAAACAGTGATGCCCTGCCATGATACAGATGATTCAGCCAGAATAACACAGCAAGACAACACGCAACCAATTTCAACAAATAAGACGAATCCACGTGAGCAGTAACACACTCACTTCCGTTATTTTTTATAACTGACTCTCACACACCTTATGCTATAATCATATACAAATGTGATTGAATTAAAATTTATTTTCAAACATAACCTAAATAAACAAAAGGGCCCCAAAACACAAAACCATCTAATCTGCTCTTTTTATTTAAACATTCAGCTTCAACTTTTAATTCCAGACATCTTCAGATCATATCATATAAATAAGGCGTAAGGTTGATTAAGGAAACACATAAGGCCAACTACTAAAGAACTAAAATTTATAAAAAAAACGCCTAACGCCCCTATTTTATAACAAAACCTTATTTAAAATTCAAATTTATTTATATTATAGCTAATTGTTAGACAAAAACGTTGGTACCTTTGTTTATGTTAACATGAAAGATCAGGCCCAAAATCGGAAGATCGTCCCAAAATAAATTTGAGGTGAATAGAGCAGGTCAACAAACATCAAAGATCTTCCCGAAAATCGTCCCAAAGAGAGCAGATCAAGACATATCAGACACCATCAAAAAGCGAGCAGATGATCCAAAGATCAACTCAAAGACCATTATTATAAGCTTAATAATAGAGATCAGATCAAGAAACATCTAGAGAGAGAGAGGAAAAAAATGGTGGGTGGGATAATAATGATGCAAGTGTGTGTGAGGTGTTATAAAAAGGGAATAGAAAACGGAACAACGACCAGACGGCTGTGAGGTGTTATATAAAACGGTAACGGAAAACGGAACAATGACCCAATCGATGGTTGTGGTTGATTTTGAGCCACACACGGATGAGTTTTGAGAGAGGCGAACACTTTGTGAGAGGGGAGATAGTAATATTAAATGGGTTATGTGTGTGAGAGAGGAACTGTTCATTAGGGAACGTGATTCCCCTCTTTTATTAAAGATGTAATTATAATGCATTCAGAATTTCTGTTTCCAATAAATATGCAAATATTCATTTTTATAAGTAACTCCTATCAGAAAGTGAATCTTGGATTATACTTGCTCGTTTTAGGCTAAAATAAGCTGGTGCAAAATATAGTGGAACATAAATAAGTGGCACTATTAATTCGGCTCAAAGATAAGAGATTGGCTACCTATAAATCAATGTCCGTATGCATTCCTATCAACAACCAAGCACAATTTATTAGCGTTCGAGACGTGAACCTCATGTTATCGACATCTTATTCAACTGAAACATTAAGGCAACTAAAGATCGTGAAATATAAATCAAAGCATTAACAGGAAGCTGCACGAGGTGTTGCGTGGACCACGTTAGTTCTTCTTTGTATAGAAAATTTTGTTAAACTCTAGTATTTAAATCAATGGTTTTTCTCATAAATGTCAGGCTATCTCATAAATTTCGATGGCACTGTACCACAATTGTAAAAGACGTTAAACACAGTTTTTTTACATGCCAGGACCTTCGGGGAGCGGGGCTCCTTTGATCATTTCACCAGATCGTGATAATACCACCGTGGGGGAGAAACAGAAACGCCTTCCACGTTGCAGTAGAAAATTCTTGATAGTGTAAGTGAGTTGCGGAATTTGGTCAGACGCTATAATGTCGCCGGGCAAGAGCCTCTTATGCCTATGAAGTTAGTCATCGACGAAGAGCCGCATGATACTGTTGGAAATACGTTTTACGTATTAAGAAGGATCGGTCACTCCAATAATAGTCCATGTAATAGCTCGTAGTTTAGTTATTTACACTTATTAAACAAAGCCCAAACCGAGCCCATAAGTTGTATGGGCCGGCGGCCAAATGTAAGCCCAAGCCCATGACATGGGCTTGGGTATATAAACCCTCTCCTTTGATGGAGAGTGTGGTGGTTTTCATATTTTACACATAGTAATCTTTCATTTCTCTCTCTTGAAATGTGTGAACTCCATCATCTCTATATCTCTTTCTCTCTCTAAAACATAAGCAAGATTTACATATCCTACAAATGGTATCAAGAGCCATGGGATGATTGTTTGGTTTTTGTGTTTGTGTTCTTGATCAATTCGCTTATTTTGATCCTATTTCACACGTACCAAAAAAAAATTTGTGCTTTTATGCTTTAATCTTGATATATGTTATCTAGTTACTTGTTATAGTGATTTAGTATTGGTATTTTGGGTTAAAAACACAAAATTTTTGGGTGTTTGATTCGTTTTAGGCTTAAAATTCCGAATTTGTTCTGTACTATCAGAGAAAAGTGGTACTTTTGTCTCCATCGCAAAGTTGTCTCCATCGCAAAGTTGTCTCCATCGCAAAGTGAGCAGGGTTCTTCATTCCGATCGCAAAAACCTAGGGTTTCTACATTGCGATCGAAGGGTATTCCGACACTTATTTCGATCGTGCATTAAGATAGCTCATTGCATCGTACATTGCGATCGGGTATAAGGCTATATTGAAATGTTACTCTACCAAAATTTCATTAGCCACATTCTGACAGGTATTGCGATCACACATTCCGACAGGTATTGCAATCACACATTCCGATAGGTATTGCGATCACACATTCCGACAGGTAGCGATCAAACATTCCGACAGGTATCGCGATCAAACATTTCGACAGGTATTGCGATCAAACATTCCGACAGGTATTGCGATCAAACATTCTGACAGGTATTCGATCAAACATTCCGACAGGAATTGCGATAGGTATTCAGATAGACATTGCGATAGAACTTGTTTTGTGCATTCTGATAGAGTGACAAGATTTTCCAGATTTTTCAAAAACGTGTTTTTGAAAATTTTTAATCGTGTGTAATTTTGTCTTGGAATTTTTGGTTTATCGAGAACATAATTTAGGGTATTTCAACATTATTTCTCGGCTTTAACACACAACAACAAACACATTAACTTTCTCTCATTGTTCTATCAACGTTTGTAAATCTTTACTTATCGACATGGAGTACACATCTCTTACGGATAAGTCCATCCTCTCGGGTATGGATAATCGTCCACCTATGTTGGAGAAGTCTATGTACGAGGATTGGACTTCCCGAATGGAACTTTATATGTTGAACAAAGAGAATGGACATCTCATTTGGGCATCGGTGCTCAATGGACCATTAGATTATGGTACAGTGACGGAAGGTACGACTACTCATCCTCGCACAACGGGTGAATTGACTAGAGATATGAAGATTCAAGACAAATGTGATAAGTATGCTACAAACATCATTCTCCAAGCCCTTCCTCCAGATGTCTACAAACTCGTCAGCAAACATAAAGTTGCCAAAGAGTTATGGGATAGAATTCGTGTTCTAATGCAAGGCACCTCGTTAACTAAACAAGAACGAGAGTGTAAGCTTTATGATACTTTTGATAAGTTTGCCTATGTGTCAGGGGAGACTCTCAATGATTACTATATGAGATTTACCCTATTGTTGAATGAGCTCAATATATATGGCATGACAATTCCTACGTTTCAATTGAACACCAAGTATTTGAACACTCTTCCTTCAGAATGGAAAAAGTACGTAACGTATGTTAAATTGGCTAAGGACTTTCATAACACCAATGTGGATCAACTTCAAGCTTTTCTTTAACAACACGAATGTCATGTGATCAAGGCTCGGTTGTCTACACCTCAAGTTCATGATACACTTGCCATGTATGCTTCTCAACACAACATGGCTTATACTTATCAACAACCATCATACTTGCAGCAGCCACCACCACA
Source organism: Glebionis coronaria (assembly GCA_025667525.1). Classification (NCBI taxonomy): domain Eukaryota; kingdom Viridiplantae; phylum Streptophyta; class Magnoliopsida; order Asterales; family Asteraceae; genus Glebionis; species Glebionis coronaria. The sequence continues at coordinate 304,969 of JANFOE010000393.1, forward strand.
CACCTATCAGCAACCATCTTATCAACCACCAATGATGCCATAACAAGCATTTCAACAAAGTGTTCATCAACAATCTTTTCCACAGCAACCACCATATCAGACATCACCATCACAAGCCAACACTTCTCCAATGGGCTATACTCCTCAGCAAGGATATTTTCCAATAGAAGCACAACCAGCACAAGCTTTCTACTCTAATGAACTTCCACCAATCCAAGCACCGGTCTGTACTCCAAATGATACGCCAGCTGATGTTCTAAACCATCTTGCTGCCTACTTGTCAAAACTTGTTGCAACTAGAGGATTCCCACCAACAAACAATCAGCTCCGCACCTCTTCAAATCCTCGACAACAAGCTACTGTTCAAGATGGTCAAGTAACAGTGCAACCTATTCAGGGAAGGCAAAATTCATATGGACCTCCTACAAGGACCGTGAATGCTCAAGTTGTGAATTCTCAAGCAAATGGAAATGGAAGCACTGTTGGTCCACAAAAGGTTGTGACTTGCTACAATTGTAGAGGACAAGGTCATATGGCTAGAGAATGCACTCAGCCAAAAAGGAGAAGGGATGCAACGTGGTTTTGTGAGAAGATGTATTTGGCCGATGCTCAGTCTAAGGGAAAGATTTTGGATTCAGAAGAGTTAGCATTTCTTGCAGACCCAGGGGCAGCAGATAATGAAGGCATTGCAGTCGTTTCTACTTCTAATGCAGCTTATCAAGCAGATGATCTTGACGCATATGACTCGGATTGTGATGACATTCACTCTGCCCAAGCTGCTCCCATTGCTAATCTCTCTCACTACGGTTCTGATGTCATCAGTGAGGTACCCACCACAACCAATCTTGGTAATGATGATAACCAACATCAAGTTGGGCATGAAAATGACAACCTCGAACAGCATTCGGGAACTAGTAACTCAAATAATGTGGTACCCAATCCTACACATTTGAGTGAACCTCAACCAAATGCTACGACGGGTATGGAATCTTATGCTCAACATGATTTGGTCATGGTACCTAAACATATTATTGATCAAATGCATATGGCTCTCAGACAATCCGTAGATATGAATTCCACCCTAACCGCTGAGCTTGCGTTGCATAAAGAAAAGGTCAAAACTTTTGAAATGGTCCATCAAGCAGAGAAAATAACATGTTCTGAATTTGACCAATTTCGTTTTGAAAAGATTGAACACTTGAAAGAAATAGAATCATTAAAAGCTAATCTTTCCAATGAATTAAAAGCAAAAGAGTCGGTTGTTAATGATCTTCAAAAGCTTAAATTGGATTTTGAAACTCTCGAGTCTAAAAAGTTTGAATCAGAAATTAATGCTACCAAACTTCTTAAAATCAAGGAACAACAGCTTTTAAAACAATCCGCTTCCACAGAAAAGGTTCATCTTTTGACTAAATCATTTAAAGAACTCGAACTTAAGCGTCTTCAAGATTTACCACCTAATCCCGGTTATGCAAAACAAGCTCAGGAATATATTCCCCGTCTTTATGATATGACCATAATTTTGGCAAATCAAAAGAAGCACCTTATTTTCGTAGTTCTAAGGAGACACAGTCACTTATGGAAGAAACTCATTCTAAAATGTTTTCAAAATTCCATAGGATTGATTATGATAAGTTTAATAAAGATCAACTTTCTAAAAAGACACGTATTCGCTTACAGAAGGAATTAGCTGAACTGACAGTTCTTGTGCCCCAAAGTTTGTCAAATGAAACCCTCCTATTACGTCTCCTACACTTGTCAAAATGGATTTAACGAAGTTAATTCCACCGGTAAGTAAGGCGTCCGTTAACTTAAAAGCGGTACACCAACACTTAGCCGATTTTGACAAGGTCATTTTTGACGTACGACGGCCACGGCCATAACGGAAGGTGAATGGAACTTTGAGTACACTAGAGCTTCGTTCCGAGACGAAATTGTTCCGTTTGTAAAAAATGTTAAAGCTTGTCTTAGTAATCTTGATCAAGATTTGCGTTTGGAAATAGAAGAAGTTAAACGTGTTTTCAATGAAATGGATGATGCTTATGAAAACAGTTTACTTGAAATAGAACGGGTTTCACGCCAAAATGATCAGCTTCTGAAACAAGTGATGTCTCATGATATAGTTTCCGTCTATGTGAATAAAAGTGTTGATAATGATTCTATTGTGCATAATATTGAATCTGTAGATAATGTGGTAGATAGTACTTGTCACGAATCTGACGCTGAATTTTTAAAGCTTCAAGAATCATATTCTTCGCTTTCAAAACGTTTTGATGAGATTTAAACACATTGTATTTCGCTTGAATGCAAGCAACAATTTATTCAAGAAATCTTCAAAACGTCATTCAAGGGTGTTAATATTGATGATGCAAATTTTCAAAATAGTTCTCAATTGAATTTACAATCAAAACAGCGTCAGCCGAGTGACAAGGTTACTAAATCTTTGCCGATAGACATAGAGAAATCTAAGGAGCTTAACTGTGTGAACGTACTTGAGGTCGCTGAGAATTTAAAACTTGATCTAGATAATCGAGTTTCCAAGATTTTGTCCAAAGTTGATAACTTAAAAAAGAAAAATACACAACTCTTCGATTCAGTAAAGCCCGCATGTGCTAATACCACTGCATAAAATCAATCTTTGATTGAACAATTGAATCGAAAGTCGGTGGAAATATCTGATTTGAGGGAACAAATTTGTGATAAGAATCTGACCCTGGCTGAGTTAAAGGAAACACTTCGTACTCTAAAAGGTAAGAATGTTGTGGATAACGCAGCCACTGTCTCAGCATCGTCCTCTAGTGCAATCAAAAGGACCCTTATAGCCGCCACACCATTTAATAAGGGCCCTAGGACTAAACCATCTCAAACTTTGGTCACTAAAGATAAGGCAGAATCAAAACCAGCTTCTAATATTCTCGTGTTGCCTTCTATAGGAGTAATCACCATGATAGTTGTAGAAATACGTCTTTTAGGAAAAAGAGCGTAAATAGGGCAAGCGTGCACGACGATTTAGGAAAACCGTGTGTAAATGACCCTAATGAAGTGTGAGTTCGTTCTCGAGGAGGCACGTGTGTTGTGTAATGAATTGATTTGATTGATGATTTTATTAAGAAGAAAAGAGAAGAGAAAATGACGAAGACGTAAAAATAAAAATTAACGAAAAAAAATCACTACTAGAAAGTTAAGACGTAGAACCGTAAAAACCACGAAAATTAAAATTTTAACCTAAAAATTCCTGAAAATTACTAAAAATCCACAATAATATTCTAAGAGTTTACAAAAAATCCAAACTTGCTAAAACCTTTTAATTAATTAATAATGACTTTTTAATGCTAATTAAAACCCAAAAAATCACAATTAATTATTAAAAAGCCCTAAACAAGATTTTAAAGTTTGTAAACCTCAAAAATGACCTAATTAAGCTAAAAAATATTTTTAAAAATTTTAAAACCAAATTAATCTATTTTTAATTACTTAAAAACTATTAAAATCTATTAAATCTTAAATTAATTCTAGAAAATAAATGAAAAGTCTAAAAAAATATTTGGAAAGTGACAAAGTTCCTAATTTAATGTCTACAATCTAGGAAAAATGAAAAAAATAGAAAAAAACAAACTTTGAATTTTTATTAATAAAATAATATTAAAATAATCCAAAAAATGAAAAGCTTATAAATAAATTCTAAAAAATTACCGAAAATCCTAAATATTCTAACTAAGATAAAAATGCAAATTAAAGTTCCTAAAACCTTTTTTATAATTTTATATTAAATTTTAAAGTTAACAAAAAACCCTAAAATAAAATAAAATTAAAAATAAACGTTTTTGAAAACCTAAGTGGATGTAAACCTCAAATATATTAATTAAAAACTAAAAATTATTTTTCTAAAAATTAAAAAGACTTTTTTCTATTTTTTATCTATTTAATAAAAACCGGCTAATAAAAAAAAGATAAAAAATAAATAAAAGAAAGGAAAAATACCAAACTTAGCTAGAAAAGTCCCTAGTGACAACCTAATCCTAAGAAAAATAAGCACTGGTTAATAAGCTAAATGAATAAGCCCAAAATCCCAAAATAAGCTACGGCTTATATTAGATAAGACAAAACAAAAACACCTTATATATCTAATGAAATGAAACATAAACGTAAAAACCCATCTGGATCACTGGTTAACACGCTAGCGCTTGGAAAGCAAGGTCGCGTGTTCGAGCCCAGGCAAGGTGAGGTTTTTGCAAATTTTTTTTTTTTTTTAACTTTAAAACTCAAACCAGTGACCTTGAATAAGCACAAAAACACAAACACAATCTAATATAATCAAGATTAAGCTAAGATTCAAAGCAAAACGTGCTCAGTTCAAGCTTGTTGACTGATGAACGCAAGTAAGAGTTCTTCACTTGTGCAAAGACCAAGAGGGCTTGGTTCTTGTTGATTGTGGTGAATTGTTGGACAAAGGGGGCACCCTTATACTCTTTGGAGTATAAGGAGTCAATAAGAGTACAAAAAACAACAAGCAACCACTCAAGATCAATCACCAAATGACACAAAAAGTTACTGATAAAGCTTTGTGTTGACTGATGAACAAAATGACCAAAGTACATGCATAAGAATGAATTTCAAACCTTCATAACTTGCATACAATCAAAATAAATGGCATACCAGCAATACTCAAACCTCAAACAACCTTTAATCTAGCAATGAACAAAATATTAAGCCAAAATCTCTCAAAAATCATACAGACAAGGCAGTTACTGATTTTGTATGCTATTGTCCATTTTTTAGCTTGCAAATGTGATCAAAACTTATCCAAACTGAAACCTATGTGCATGCATCATATACTAACCACCAAAGACATGTATTTAAGCAGGAACTAACACAAAATCTTGTCACTTGATTAGGTTGATCCCTTATCCCAAACACACCTTAATAAACTGAAATCAAAAATTTTCAAACCAAATCTTTTCAAAATACAACTAAACTGTCTACAAAGCTTCGAACATGCATCAATCACCTAATAAAAGCAATATTTAACAGCTTTTAACAACTCCTAACACCTTTTAAGCAGATTCACATAAACACCATATGAAAACATAAAACTGAAAATAAAGATGGGATGAGAGTGCTACCTTAAGGGTCCTACATCCAGGACCCTTTGTGGTTGAAAAACCACCTCCAATAGACCCGGGTCTATGCTGGACCTTTAACAGCAACAAGCTCAAAAACCTGCTAAGAAAGAAAACACAAAAATGCACAATATCCAATGATACTGATTTTCTGAAACTTACAAACTTTTGAAACCAAATAACCCTTGAAACTTAACAAGTTTTTAACAAATTCAAACTCACAAATCAAAACCTCCTTTTCCACTTTCACTTCAAAGGAGTTTGATTTCTGAAATTTGAACCAAATTTAAAAACCTTTGAAAACTTTTGAAAAGCCTCAAAACACACAAGTGTTCACAATATCAAATGGAACTCAGTCTAGCAATCAAACACACACCAACTTTTTAAAATCAATAAAAGGAATTACAATTTATATAAAAAATACCAAACTTTATAAATTTATAAAAAAAGGGATTACAAATGTGATTGCTAAAAACTGGAACAGCCCTTCTCACATGTTGAGAGGTGCTTAAATAGAGCTAGAAGAACTATCTAGAATGATAAAACCCTAGCTAATGGAATGCCAAAATTGCCCTTGGAATCTTGACTGAAAATGGGTCAAATTCGTGCCATGTGATGCTTTGTTGGATGCCAGCTCTCAAAACTTGATCTTGGACGTTTGTTTGAGCTTGGAGGACAAGGAGTTGATCACAAACGTTGGTTTGGTCGGGTTATAGGGTTTGGGGGAAAGAGACGTGTGCATGGGAGGGGTCCACAACCACATGGGTGTGTTGTGGATGGAATCTGGGTTGTGGGTTGGGTTTGGGTGATGATTAATTAGGGATCTGGAGTGATTAAGGGAAAAGCCCTTTGTATTAAAGGTGATTAGGTCTGGGGATTATTAGGGTTTAAAGGGGGATTAGGGAGGGTTTAATCCGTTTTGGGTGGGGTTAAGTTTAAAAAATGTGTTTTGGTGGGAAATGAGTGGGTGTTGACTGGTATTTGACCAAGTTTAATAAATAAACTTGGGTGGGTATTGGGTTATGGGCAGGTCGGGTAAGGGTTTTGGTTATTTGGGTGGGTTTTGTGACGTGGCAAAGCCTGAGTGGTGGAATAAGTATGGCTGTCTGGTCAGAATGCCCCCCAAGCTTTCTTCATCTCTTCACTTAGTAATAAATGGCTATCAATGCCCATTTTACTCTTGACAACTTTTGGCAAGTTGTCACTTTTGGCACAACTTGTTCCATAACTTTTTACAAGGGTTTCTTTTGTACTTCTTGGATTCTTGAAGGACTGAACTTATAATATCTTCAAACTTTAGGGATCATTCTTATACAATTGACATTTGGAGGGTCATTTGTGACAAGTTCTTCAAAGATGAGGGACTAAAGTTGCCAATCTTCAATTCTTCAAGGGCATTTTTGTAAAATCCAAACTTGGGCCCGGTTCATTGTGCGGCTTCGTTTCCCGTGTTCGTTTTTGAATGATTCTTGTGATCTTTTGCCATTTCCTCAACATCCGTACCTAAAAATACACAAGTAACAAACACGAGCATATATTTGGTAGTTTTAATGATATTTTATGCATTTTAAGCCCGATTTGGACGATGAGACCATGTATAAAAGCAGTCTCATCACTCCACCATACTAAACCATTGCCGTGCCCTCACGCAATGCTAGAATAAAGTATCATAGCACCTCCAAAATTCAATTTTATTCACTTTATTGGAATGATAAACTAGCTACACTACTACTATTACTACTACTTGCGTTTTAGACATAATGTATGATTTTCATCGCAAAATGGGACGTTTAGGTTCATAGAACAAGAACACGTGAATGCTTCGTTAGAAATAATTTCATCGTCCTCGATTTTCACCTTAGTTCCATGCCAAGCGTGCAACGAGATCATTGTCATTATAAGTTAGTAATGCTAACACTACTCATATGCCCTAATCACGTACTTATTCTCCCATTATTCCTAAGTTGTATCTCTTATATTTTATTATGTCTTAATGATCACGAGGATACATTGTTGACTTATGCGATAATAGAGATTTAGGTCTAAAAATAGAGTCCTAACGGTGTAACTAAGACCATCAAATCAATAACCCCTCCTAATAGACAACGATGTCAAAAAATTAAGTTGACAAGAAGAATCGATAAACACGGTTTTATAACGGTTTTGAACATGAGACTTATTACCAAGACTTTTATACGCCCCCTGACGGAAGAACCTTATTATCTTTGGTTTACCTCCATCTTTTATTCAACTTCGCCATGAAGCTTTTATTATGACTTCGGTCTTGCATTGCCTTTTATTATCCGCCTCATCGGTGGTTTTATTAGCCAAAGACGTATATCCTCACGCTAGAGCGAATTTTGGATCTTTAAAGCTTCGAAGATTAAGGCTTGATTCACTTTCAATTTTGCATAGATTTTAGGCCTTGTGGGGCTTCAAATTGTTTGCTAGATTTAGGTGAGCACTTGAAATCTTATTATTAGGTGAAGCTTTCGATTATTCGGGTGCCAATACTCCAAAACCGTGACGTTGGCGATACCTTAATGTCTTCCCAATTTAATTACACGGAAGCTACTAGAAAAGACTAGAAACCCAACAATCCTAACTAAACCGCTAAGTTAATATTTATTAAGCAAAAAATATTTACAAGCGAAGGGAGAATAAGCAAACAACGAGAACACATGAGTTTTTGAAAGAATACGAGTACTCTACGTTTAGCATAGTAACTTATAATTAACTCTATCATTTCTCGTCCTCATTTAAGAGACTTAGCTTAATGTATAGTTAAGGAACCAAAGCTAAGTGCTCAACACGCACGGTCGAGTCAAAAATTACTCTTATTCTCGCCATCAGAAAACCTACATTCGTGTCTTCAAACACTTATAAAACATGAGAAAAATTTTAAAATTTGGCCATTTTTAGCCTTATTTTGCATAAAAACGATAAACAAAACGATAAACTTTGGAAAGCCTGAAGGTTTGGCAAGGCAAGTATCTATTCACCCCCCCATACTAAAGTTAAACATTGTCCTCAATGTTTCGAGTCTAGGGGTACAAACACCCCCATACTAGAGACGTAGTCGAATGCCTAATCTAGCATGGAAAGGGTGTAACCAATAAATTAATAGCCGTTTATGAAGTGTGCTAAAAACCTAAGGTTAGAACATCAAAAGGATATATCATATGGATATTGGGAAAGGCCTCCAAAGCAAACGATCGAGTGCTCCCATAAACGAACACGAGAGGTTCCAATCGTGAAGTTCATGATCTAAAAACCACAATTCACAAACAACCACGGAACAAAGGTTGGAAGGGCACAAATCCCCTCACATTAAAATAATTAGAAAGCAATAATATGTACATGGATAAGCATGGGTCTCCCCCACGAGGCACCTTGTTTTTGATAACCGAGTCAAAAGCTCGACTCGAATCCCCATAAATGTGATCATTTAGGGATAATCATGGTGTGGTCAATTTTTGGTGGGGCTTACATGATAAACAAGGCCCAAAAACAACCGGTATTAAGGACTAAGTCCTTTGATGGAGCAAAATACCGGGATCGAAGATGGCGTTCTCGTTTTCTTTGGAAAAACTAATCAACGCCACTTCATCAATGGTCAACAAAAACTCAAAGAGTTTCAAGAAAATAGGAGAGAAGAAATAGAAGGATGGGACAATGGGTAAGTCTCTAAAAACATGAGCTACTCGAGGTAGACTCGCACCAATCAAATGAAAAGATTTTCCATTTATTGCATCGGTGGAAGACCGAGATTTCCCTTTATAAGCAATTCCAGGATCGAATATCTCGTCCTCGGTGGAGAAAGGGGAGGGAACATAAGGGGATTCCCCCACACTAAGTCCACACAAAGCATCGTCAAAAGTAGAAGACGAGCTTGTAGTACTCAATACACGTGGTGATGACGGAGTTAGAATTGTAGAAAAAAATTTTAAATCACATTTAAAATCTTTTCCTTTTTCATCTTTTACACTCTCCTTGTGAAAACCCGATTTAATTATGTCAAAAATATTTGGTGTATCTAAAGCAATGTTAGTCACACTAAAAATTCTCACATTTTGAAATCTTTTTGGTTTAGGTGGTGGTATGTTTTCAAATCTTTTGTCAACAAAGAAAACCTCCCCATCGGGATCAACGTATTCATCATCCGAAGAATCACTCGAGATTGGAATCGTAGGCTTAACACTCTTAACCTCCACCGACGGAGGGGACGGAACTTCATTTTTATCAACAACTCCTAAAACTCTATTGGAAATCTTTTTGCAAATGTTTTTGATGGGATTGACATTGTACAAAGATGTGATAGAATACACATGAGAAAGAGTGGAGTTTTGGGTTGCATTAATGACGAGTTCTTCCTTATTGAAACGAAGAGTGATTTTTCTTGCATGCACATCGATAAGTGCTCTCGATGTATCCAAAAAAGATCGACCTAAAATTAACGGAACTTTAGGATCGATAGGAATGTCAACAATAATAAAGTCTACAGGATAGTAGAACTTTCCAACTTTCACAAAGACGTCCTCGGCAACTCCACAAGCTAGAATCGTAGAATGATCGGCCATCTCGATTGACATTCTTGAAGGAGTGAGATTGGGAAGATTGAGTGATTTAAAAATCTCAAGAGGCATCAAATTAATACTAGCACCAAGATCGGCCAAGGCGTAGCATTCTTCCATGTCTTGGATAGCACATGGGATTAAAAACTTTCCAGGATCACCGACTTTTTGAGGTATGCGGCTTAGAAAAACCGATGAACAACTAGACGATTTTTGCAATTTCTCTTTGTTATTCAACATACTTTTGAAGTTCGCGGCAAATCGAGGCATCATGACAAAGGCGTCGGCAAAACTTATATTGAAATGCAAGTCACGAAACATTTTCATAAAAAGTTCAAATTGATAATTATTTCGTTCTTGTGCCTTTTCCTTGTCTCGTCTTGAAGGGTAGGGTAAAGGTGGTGTGGGTTGGGGCAAAGTAGGCATAGGCAACGGCCTTGGAATCTCGGGTTTCATGATTGGTATAGGTTCAACCGTAGGTGTGGTTTGAGCGGTACTTCGTGGGCTTGTAATTTGCTCCTTTTCAACCACAACCTCGGGTTCTTTCTCTTTTTCCTTCTCCATAGAAGTACTTGGACGAGAAATGGGTTCCTTGAAAGTTTTACCACTACGAGTAGTAATAACCTTCAATTCTCCTTTCGGGTTCACAATGGTATCACTAGGAAGACCACCCGAAGAAGAGGGCTTACACATGATAGCTTCAAACATTTTAGCCATTCGGTCTTCAAACTTAGATTGCCTAGCATCCACTTTTAATAACTCTTGCTTAATCTCATGTTGTCCTAATTCCATCTTTTGTTGATTTTGTTGGAGTCGTGTGACATTTCCTTCCATTTTATTAGCATGAGTTTTAAGTTCATCAGCAAGTTCGTTTTTAAGCTCGTTTTTCAACTCGGATCTTAAGCTAACCATTTCACGTTGCATATTGTCAAACTTAGCATCATTAGCCTTAGCATAATTCAAAAATTCTCCTTGAAGATTTTTGGTGTGATCGTTTTGAAAACTTTGAGCATTGTTTTGAAAATCACGGTTTTGGTTTTGGTTTGAAATTTGCCCATTTCCACTTTGATAATTACCCTTGTTATAATTCCTTTGATTTCCTTGGTAATTTCCACCTTGGTTGTTGTTGCGATAGTTATTAGCATTTTGATTTGGTGGAGCTTGATTTTGGCGGGAACCTTGACCGATTTGGTTATAAGTTCCCGTGGCTACAAAAGCATTCGAAGTGTTACCATCCGCGGTAATGCACTCAGAAAGATCATGAGCTCCCCCACACGACAAACAACTCTTAGAAACCGCTTTAACCGAAGCGGAATTCGAAGCTTCTTGAGCTTTCCAATGGGACACAAGATTAGCAAATCTATCAAAAAACCGATTCTCCTCATTTGCTTCATCATGCAAGGCATTGATACTACGAGACGATGATGAGCCCATTTTGGCAACACTCGGTGTGTGACGAGGGCTATAAACCTTAGACCTATTCTCGATTATGACCAAAGCTTCTTCAACCGTTTTACATAAAAACTTACCACCCGCGGCGGCATTTAGATAATCTCTTTCATGATCATTAAGTCCATTGTAAAACGTGTCGATTTGGTGCAAGTCGGAAAAACCGTGATGAGGACATTCATGTAACATCTCCTTAAACCTATTCCAAGCCGTAGAAAAACTTTCATTTGATTCTTGTGAAAATTTAGAAATCTCATTTTTCAAATGCGTAGTCTTAGAGGGCGGAAAAAATTGGTTCACAAACTTTGAAACGAGATCCTTCCACGTCAATATAGAATTGGGTGGCTCTTTCTCTAACCAAATTTTAGCGGGCCCCGCTAAGGAATACGGAAAAAGCATCATCTTAATCGAGTCATTCGAGACATCCTTAAATTTGCACGTGGCGGTAAGACGATTAAATTGGCGGATGTGGTTGTGAGGATTGTCCTTCTCATCACCACGGAATTTGTTGTTTTGGATCATCGACAACAAACCCGTTTTCACCTCAAAATTCTCCGCAAGGATTGCGGGAATCACAATAGCTTCTCCATAACCCTCGGTGGGTGCTTGAAGTAACTCCATCATAGTTCGATTCGCCATGGTAGGTGCTTCTCGTACAATGGGTTCGTCAATAGGAGACTCCTCACTAGAATGAGTTGGAGTGGGAGTTTTGTTCTTTCGTCTACGTGCACGTCTTGCTTTAGAGCGAGTTTGCATAAACGTCACGTACAACGAGAAGGCGAGCAAAGAAGATTCTTTTTGGTATTTTGTATTTTTCAATTTTTTTGTTGTTTTTGATGGTATTAACTTTTTGGAAATTGGTGAAATGTATTAAGTAGACAAAAATCTACAAATCTCCTCCTTAATCAAATCTCTCGATTAAAGAAGCCTCAAGGAATGAAAACGACCACGTGGAGTGAACGCCTTCGATGACTTTAGAACGATGGTGGAACACCAAATCGTTCAAGAGGGTTTAATCAATAGAAACCAAGAAAATATATATGATATGTGATAATACTTTGGGCGGCAAAACCCTCGATTCACTCTCAAAATCAAATACGCACAAGCAAGCGGAGGAAACGAGGCGGCGCGAAGCAGTTAAGAGCCTTTTTCCTTTAGGTCGTGAAATACAACCGCCTTATACCCACCTTATAGTTTGTATTATCAAGATTAAGCTTCACGAAAGTATTTATCTATTTTTGCTTTTTTATTTGGTTTGAGATTCGAATACAATGATCGAGTGATGAAATCCCGAGTCAAGGTTATGATTTCTCACGTATTTGGAGTACTTGTGAATTTATTGTTCTACGTATACAATATATTAATAATATTCACACAAAAACCGAAAAACGATAATACGTATTAGTAGAGTGCTACTAATACAAATACTATTTATGGCTATATAAAAAAAAACAATGGTTCAATCAAAACACAACACGCCTCCCCGGCAGCGGCGCCAAAATGATAGTTGTAGAAATACGTCTTTTAGGAAAAAGAGCGTAAATAGGGCAAGCGTGCACGACGATTTAGGAAAACCGTGTGTAAATGACCCTAATGAAGTGTGAGTTCGTTCTCGAGGAGGCACGTGTGTTGTGTAATGAATTGATTTGATTGATGATTTTATTAAGAAAAGAGAAGAGAAAATGACGAAGACGTAAAAATAAAAATTAACGAAAAAAAATCACTACTAGAAAGTTAAGACGTAGACCGTAAAAACCACGAAAATTAAAATTTTAACCTAAAAATTCCTGAAAATTACTAAAAATCCACAATAATATTCTAAGAGTTTACAAAAAATCCATACTTGCTAAAACCTTTTAATTAATTAATTAATGACTTTTTAATGCTAATTAAAACCCTAAAAATCACAATTAATTATTAAAAAGCCCTAAACAAGATTTTAAAGTTTGTAAACCTCAAAAATGACCTAATTAAGCTAAAACCTATATTTAAAAATTTTAAGACCAAATTAATCTATTTTTAATTACTTAAAAACTATTAAAATCTATTAAACCTTAAATTAATTCTAGGAAATAAATGAAAAGTCTAAAAAAATATTTGGAAAGTGACAAAGTTCCTAATTTAATGTCTACAATCTAGGAAAAATGAAAAAAATAGAAAAAACAAACTTTGAATTTTAAATAATAAAATAATATTAAAATAATCCAAAAAATGAAAAGCTTATAAATAAATTCTAAAAAATCCTAAATATTCTAACTAAGATAAAAATGCAAATTAAAGTTCCTAAAACCTTTTTTATAATTTTATATTAAATTTTAAAGTTAACAAAAAACCCTAAAATAAAATAAAATTAAAAATAAACGTTTTTGAAAACCTAAGTGGATGTAAACCTCAAATATATTAATTAAAAACTAAAAATTATTTTTCTAAAAATTAAAAAGACTTTTTTCTATTTTTTATCTATTTAATAAAAACCGGCTAATAAAAAAAAGATAAAAAATAAATAAAAGAAAGGAAAAATACCAAACTTAGCTAGAAAAGTCCCTAGTGACAACCTAATCCTAGGAAAAATAAGCACTGGTTAATAAGCTAAATGAATAAGCCCAAAATCCCAAAATAAGCTACAGCTTATATTAGATAAGACAAAACAAAAACACCTTATATATCTAATGAAATGAAACATAAACGTAAAAACCCATCTGGATCACTGGTTAACACGCTAGCCCTTGGAAAGCAAGGTCGCGTGTTCGAGCCCAGGCAAGGTGAGGTTTTTGCAAATTTTTTCTTTTTTTTTTAACTTTAAAACTCAAACCAGTGACCTTGAATAAGCACAAAAACACAAACACAATCTAATATAATCAAGATTAAGCTAAGATTCAAAGCAAAACGTGCTCAGTTCAAGCTTGTTGACTGATGAACACAAGTAAGAGTTCTTCACTTGTGCAAAGACCAAGAGGGCTTGGTTCTTGTTGATTGTGGTGAATTGTTGGACAAAGGGGGCACCCTTATACTCTTTGGAGTATAAAGAGTCAATAAGAGTACAAAAAACAACAAGCAACCAATCAAGATCAATCACCAAATGACACAAAAAGTTACTGATAAAGCTTTGTGTTGACTGATGAACAAAATGACCAAAGTACATGCATAAGAATGAATTTCAAACCTTCATAACTTGCATACAATCAAAATAAATGGCATACCAGCAATACTCAAACCTCAAACAACCTTTAATCTAGCAATGAACAAAAGATTAAGCCAAAATCTCTCAAAAATCATACAGACAAGGCAGTTACTGATTTTGTATGCTATTGTCCATTTTTTAGCTTGCAAATGTGATCAAAACTTATCCAAACTGAAACCTATGTGCATGCATCATATACTAACCACCAAAGACATGTATTTAAGCAGGAACTAACACAAAATCTTGTCACTTGATTAGGTTGATCCCTTATCCCAAACACACCTTAATAAACTGAAATAAAAAATTTTCAAACCAAATCTTTTCAAAATACAACTAAACTGTCTACAAAGCTTCTAACATGCATCAATCACCTAACAAAAGCAATATTTAACAGCTTTTAACAACTCCTAACACCTTTTAAGCAGATTCACATAAACACCATATGAAAACATAAAACTGAAAATAAAGATGGGATGAGAGTGCTACCTTAAGGGTCCTACATCCAGGACCCTTTGTGGTTGAAAAACCACCTCCAATAGACCCGGGTCTATGCTGGACCTTTAACAGCAACAAGCTCAAAAACCTGCTAAGAAAGAAAACACAAAAATGCACAATATCCAATGATACTGATTTTCTGAAACTTACAAACTTTTGAAACCAAATAACCCTTGAAACTTAACAAGTTTTTAACAAATTCAAACTCACAAATCAAAACCTCCTTTTCCACTTTCACTTCAAAGGAGTTTGATTTCTGAAATTTGAACCAAATTTAAAAACCTTTGAAAACTTTTGAAAAACCTCAAAACACACAAGTGTTCACAATATCAAATGGAACTCAGTCTAGCAATCAAACACACACCAACTTTTTAAAATCAATAAAAGGAATTACAATTTATATAAAAAATACCAAACTTTATAAATTTATAAAAAAGGGATTACAAATGTGATTGCTAAAAACTGAAACAGCCCTTCTCACATGTTGAGAGGTGCTTAAATAGAGCTAGAAGAACTATCTAGAATGATAAAACCCTAGCTAATGGAATGCCAAAATTGCCCTTGGAATCTTGACTGAAAATGGGTCAAATTCGTGCCATGTGATGCTTTGTTGGATGCCAGCTCTCAAAACTTGATCTTGGACGTTTGTTTGAGCTTGGAGGACAAGGAGTTGATCACAAACGTTGGTTTGGTCGGGTTATAGGGTTTGGGGGAAAGAGACGTGTGCAGGGGAGGGGTCCACAACCACATGGGTGTGTTGTGGATGGAATCTGGGTTGTGAGTTGGGTTTGGGTGATGATTAATTAGGGATCTGGAGTGATTAAGGGAAAAGCCCTTTGTATTAAAGGTGATTAGGTCTGGGGATTATTAGGGTTTAAAAGGGGATTAGGGAGGGTTTAATCCATTTTGGGTGGGGTTAAGCTTAAAAAATGTGTTTTGGTGGGAAATGAGTGGGTGTTGACTGGTCTTTGACCAAGTTTAATAAATAAACTTGGGTGGGTATTGGGTTATGGGCAGGTCGGGTAAGGGTTTTGGTTATTTGGGTGGGTTTTGTGACGTGGCAAAGCCTGAGTGGTGGAATAAGTATGGTTGTCTGGTCAGAATGCCCCCCAAGCTTTCTTCATCTCTTCACTTAGTAATAAATGGCTATCAATGCCCATTTTACTCTTGACAACTTTTGGCAAGTTGTCACTTTTGGCACAACTTGTTCCATAACTTTTTACAAGGGTTTCTTTTGTACTTCTTGGATTCTTGAAGGACTGAACTTGTAATATCTTCAAACTTTAGGGATCATTCTTGTATAACTGACATTTGGAGGGTCATTTGTGACAAGTTCTTCAAAGATGAGGGACTAAAGTTGCCAATCTTCAATTCTTCAAGGGCATTTTTGTAAAATCCAAACTTGGGCCCGGTTCATTGTGCGGCTTCGTTTCCCGTGTTCGTTTTTGAATGATTCTTGTGATCTTTTGCCATTTCCTCAATATCCGTACCTAAAAATACACAAGTAACAAACACGAGCATATATTTGGCAGTTTTAATGATATTTTATGCATTTTAAGCCCGATTTGGACGATGAGACCATGTATAAAGGCAGTCTCATCACACCACTACTAAGGCTCAAAGATCTAAGCTTAAAAGAAACAAGAATAATGATAGGATCTTGGCCCCCATCTAGTAGTCAAGAGAAGAAGAAAGTAGAAGCCCACCCTAGGAATGTTATTTATGTTTTGAATAAAAAGAATCATGTAGCTAAACCTAAAGGCTCTGCGGTTGTGCAGCGTACTAAGCCTACTGTGAATTATAATTTGAAATGTTGGAATTGCAATGAATGTATGTTTTCTAGTCGTCATGATTCTTGCCTTATTGACCATGTGAATGAGATGAATGCCCGAAAAAATGGATTAGAATGGAAACCGACTGGGAAAGTGTTAACCCAAGTTGGTTGGTTGTGGCGCCCCACTGGTAGAACTTTCACCATAGTAGGAAATATGTGCCCTTTAACTAGGATCACTCCCACTAAAGCGAAGAAAGCGTGCCCTTTAACTAGGAGTATCAAGGCTACCAAAATACAAGCGTGTCCTTTAACTAGGAACACGACACTACTTTAGGAACCAAGTGCCCTTTAAATAGGTCTACTCCCACTGTAGTGCCCGCGAATAATCCAAAACCTAAGAAAATTGGAACAGTAAAACCTGTTAGTGTTAAAACTCACATTAGAAAACGCAGGAAATCTAAGGGTCACACAAATGTTAGCAATTCTGATAATATTATATATGTATCTGCTAACACTCCGGAACCAATAGTTTCCAATGCATTGTCTACTGTTGTTATTGAAAACAGGTGGTCCAAATTGTTCTCTGGTATTTGGACTCTGGTTGCTCCAAGCATATGACCTGAGATCGCTCTCAGCTCAGAAATTTCGTCAGCAAGTTTCTTGGTACGGTTCGATTTGGTAATCATCATATTGCAAAGATAATGGGTTACGGTGAATATAATATTGGGAATGTTATAATTTCAAGAGTGTATTATGTGGAAGGTCTCGGTCACAACTTATTTTCTGTGGGACAATTTTGTGATGCAAACCTAGAAGTTGCTTTTCGAGAGCATACCTGCTTCATACGTAATTTGGAAGGGGTTTGATTATTGAAAGGTACTCGAGGGAATAATTTGTATACTTTGTCTCTACAAGACATGATGGCCGCTTCTCCCATATGTCTTCTCTCCAAAGCATCAAAGACTAAGTCATGGTTATGGCATCGACGGTTATCTCATCTTAACTTTGACGCTATTAATCATTTGGCGAAAAACGAACTTGTTCGTGGTCTTCCTAAACTTTCATTTCACAAGGATCATTTGTGTTCCGCGTGTACAATGGGGAAAAGCACTAAGAAATCATACAAACCCACTACTGAAGACACCAACCAAGAGAAACTTTATTTGTTTCATATGGATCTTTGTGGGCCAATGCGTGTTGAAAGTCTTAGTGGTAAAAAGTACATCCTCGTCATTGTCGATGATTACTCTCGGTTTACATGAGTGAAATTTCTTACAAAAAAATGAGGCACCTAAATTCATCATCGGATTTCTCAAGATGATTCAAGTTCGTCTCAACACTACTGTACGACGCATTCGTACAGATAATGGAACCGAATTTGTGAATCAAATTTTGCATGATTATTATGAAGAAGTTGGCATATCTCATGAAACATCCGTTGCTCGCACTCCACAACAAAACGGTGTCATTGAAAGGTGAAATCGCACACTTATGGAAGCTACTCGAACGATATTAATTTACGCAAAGGCTCCATTGTTTTTATGGGCAGAAACAGTATCTACAGCAGTGTACATCCAAAACCGGTCACTAATTCGTAAACGCCATGGTAAAACACCTTATGAGCTTCTCCATGGAAAAGTACCAGATTTATCATATCTTCATGTATTTGGTTCTCTTTGCTATCCAAATAATGATGGTGACAATTTGGGAAAACTTCAACCAAAGGCTGATATTGGTATTTTCATTGGTTACGCACACGCAAAGAAGGCATACCGAATCTAGAACCGTAACTCTCGCAAGATCCTCGAAACTATGAATGTTGATTTTGATGAGCTGACAGCAATGGCTTCTGAGCAAAGCAGCTCTGAATCCGCACTTCATGAAATGGGACCCAGTAACATTAGTTATGGTCTTGTCCCAAATAATCCTACTTCATCATCATTTACACCACCTACTAGGAATGAATGGGATACGTTGTTTCAACCGTTCTTTGATGAATTCTTTACTCCTCCAAGTATTGTTGCTCCAGACCCTGAGGTAATAGCTCCGGTAACCGAAGTTGTCGCTCCAGCAACCGAAGCACAATCAGACACATCTACGCCTATAATTGGTCAAGATATACCTTCAACGAGTAATTCTCAAACAACACATGTTTCAACTACCCATGTCATGCCTATTGATGATGAAGAGGATGATGATGATCACGATTTGGAATTCGCTCAAATGCGTGAACTTCCATTCTTTGGTGTACCTATTCTCGACCCTAATCAAGCCGAGTCGTCCACCTCAGAGGAAGCTCCTAATACGGTCTACTCCAATCCACGGATTCGTGAACATGACAGCAAGTGGACAAAGGATCACCCTATAGATTCTATCATTGGTGACCCTAATCATCCGGTATCCACACGAAGTCAGCTACAAGAAAATGCAATGTTTTGTCATTTTGATGCTTTTCTCACTGAAGTTGAACCTAAGACATGGCAAGAAGCTTTTACTCAATCCTGTTGGATAGACGCTATGCAAGAAGAACTTAATGAATTTATACGTCTTGAAGTATGAGAACTTGTCCCATGCCCGGATCAAGTGCAGTTACTCACTTTGAAATGGGTTTACAAGGTGAAACTCGACGAGTTAGGCGGAATATTGAAAAACAAAGCTCGACTAGTAGCTCGTGGATACAAGCAATTATTGGGCATCGACTTTATGGAATCCTTTGCACCTGTTGCCCGTTTGGAAGCTATTAGACTATTCCTCGCTTATACAGCCCATATGAATATGATCGTCTATCAGATGGATGTGAAGACGGCATTTCTTAATGGTGAAATCAAGGAAGAAGTCTATGTTCAACAGCCGGATGGTTTTGTGAATCCTAATTATCCTAATCATGTGTACAAGCATAAGAAGGCTCTCTATGGGTTGAAGCAAGCTCCACGCGCATGGTATGATCTATTGTCACAATTCCTCATTACATAAGGCTTCGCAAAAGGCAAGGTGGATCCCACGCTGTTCATTCAGAAACGAGGTAAAGATATGATTATGGTACAAATATATGTTGATGATATTATATTTGCAGCCTCGACCCAAACCTTATCCGACGAATTTGGAAAACTCATGTCTTCCAAGTTTAAGATGTCAATGATGGGCAAGGTATCATTCTTCTTAGGTCTTCAGATATCTCAGAGTCCCAGAGGCATCTTTATCAATCAATCCAAGTATGCCCTTGAATCGCTTAAGAAATATAAGATGGAATATTGTGATCCCGTGGATACTCCAATGGTGGAACGAACAAAGCTTGATGCAGATCCACATGGAGTTGCCGTTGATCCGACACTTTATCGTGGAATGATCGGTACCCTTCTGTATATCACAGCTAGTCGACCTGATCTTCAGTTTGCTATATGTATGTGTGCTCGGTATCAAACTCGACCTACTGAGTTACACTTGGTTACTGTGAAACGGATCTTTCGATATCTTAAAGAAACCGTTAATCGGGGACTTTGGTATTCAAAGGACTCTTCGATTGCACTTATGGCATATGCAGATGCGGATCACGCGGGTTGTCAAGATACAAGGCGTAGCAGGAGTGGAACTTTGCAATTACTAGGAGATCGACAAATCAGTTGGGCATCGAAAAGGCAGAAATGCGCTGCAATTTCAAGTACGGAAGCAGAATACATAGCTATGTCTGGTTTCTGTGCTCAAATTCTTTGGATGAGATCGCAATTAACCGACTATGGTCTAGGTTTTAACAAGATTCCGATGTACTGCGACAACAAAAGTGCAATTTCCTTATGCTGCAACAATGTTCAATTCTCCCGGTCAAAGCACATTGACATTCGCTACCACTTCATCAAGAAGCAAGTGGATAATGGAGTGATAGAGCTTTACTTTGTCCGATATGAGTATCAATTGGCGGATATTTTCACGAAGGCTTTAGATCGCGCTCGAATTGAATTTTTGGCCGACAAGCTAGGAATGAGAACTTTCTCGCGTGAGACTCTTAAGGAACTGGCAGATGAAGCGAAAGAATAGTGGTGGTAAACTATTCTCCGTATCCTTGGTGATCATTCGTATATAGTGTTTATATTTTTATCCACAAAAGGAAAATACAAAAATATAAAACCATATAAAAACCATAAAAATTGAAAAATTCAGAAAAATCCAAAAATATTTTTAATTTTTTAAAAGGCGTATCTTTTGGTACGATAATATTTACGGCCTTAGAAATGTCCATTAATATTGACGCGGCGCCATAAATAGAGTTCGTACAAAAGTTATAAATATTTCATAAAACATGCCTTTATGGCTTGTAGCTATTTCAGACTGCAACCCGGTTTTCACATTAAAGTCAAGTATTTCTTATGAAAGCTTTGGCTCACAACGGGAATTAATTTTCTCGGGCAAGGTTTACTTTAAAACCTTGTAAGGGATAAAGTTTACTTTATAACTTGGTCTCACACAAATCTATGTACGCTTCAGTGCATTTATTTGTTAAAACAAGAGAAGTCTTGTATTTATGAAGTTATCATCTCTACAACCATAGCAATCTACAATTGGTATCTACATACTCGACGATGCGACTACTCAACCGACAACTATAGCTCTTTCAATAGAACACGGGTCAACAATTGAGGGGGAGAAATTGTCAAGAGTTCAGAATCTTCGATGCCGAAAGTGCCAAGCTCACTAATTGGTGTCAAGACAACAATACCAATCGTACACGTGGTGTCAAGAGATGACTTCAGACGTGACGAGGCGACCAACATACGCTGACAAGAACCATTTGATCTTATCATATGATGTTCTCATCAATCAGGTCCAACCTTGTCAATTTTTTCTAATATGGTGAATATGTGATCATGTTACAAGTCGGTATCATATCTCATACATTTGGTATCATGAAGATAAAACGGACTTGCATTTTTCTTCCCAAAACCTTTGTTAAAACTTCATTAAATCAATTGATATTAAAAACATCGATTGGGTTAATATTTTTAATATGGGGGAGAAAATGTGATTTAATATGGGAAATAATCAAAAATGATTTGACTTAACGTGATGGCTCATCCCGACATGTGCAAAATGTTTTCGAATATCGTGGCATATGTTAAGGGGGAGCAAAACGGATTTGCAATTCAAAATGGATTTCATGGTGATTTATACTTACCCACAACCCATTTATTTCACGACGATGAAGATTGTGGTGACATAAGGATGGTAAGATAGGTTAAGTCCTATGATTTTTTCAAACCGGAGGAATCTTCCCAAGGACATTCCATAGCTAGCAATAGTAGTCCTTAGGAAAGATGAAGAAAGATTGTGAACGTAGCTGAATGCCGACCAAGTACTTAAGTTAGCACTGGAACAATCACAACAAGGTGCTAGTTATGACGTATTGGTAAGCATTGAAGGGGTTGAAGAATGAAAAAGAATTGTAAAGATAAAGGGTCTAAAGAAAGAAGCCCTCCTTACAACCTTAGGCAGAAATCGGGTCAATACATATGCTATTGAGATCAATTTTAATGATTCTTTATATTGAAGATAGACATCATAGACCCAGTGATGCAATGCACAACCCATCCCAGCTAACTCAGATATCTATTAAAAGATAGTTGTTTTAATCACACGGATACAACGCATTATCTATTAATTTATTCACTCTGAATAAATTGGTATTAAAAAGGTGGCACTCCTCTCCAGCCTCCGATCACTAAAATCCAAAATGCACGATCGAGTCTAGAGCCATTTGAGATCATCAAATATCTCATTAGGTCACACTTTTATAATTCCTTGCTTCTTTACACACTGTGAAAAGTAAGAAAGATACTAAGAGTCCTACGCAAAATCTTCATGATCTTGCCTGAACATCCGAGTAATACGAAAGTATTTACAATGAAGATGGAAATCCTTCTTGAGCGAATATCAAAAAGCTCATGGTAGGTGACTTGTGCGATTCTTTATGAATCAAACTTGTGATAACTGGAAAGCAACAGTGGTTTAATTCTTAGCCGAACTTAAACACGTTCCAGGCCTCTACGTAATATCTAAGTGATCTTGCCAGAACACTCAGAGTGATACCTTAGTGTTCACAGTGATGAGTGGAAATCCTTCTAGTGTTAACCTTAAACAACACTTGGTAGGTAACTTGCAAGATTCAATATGAATCAAGCTCGTGACAACTGGAAAGCAACGATGGTGCGATTCTTTAATGAATCAAACTTGTTCCAGGAATCAGAATTGACGGCTTCAATCATGCGGATAATTTTATCCAAATGATTCACTCTTTACGTTCGCAGTCAGCTTTGGACGGTCGAGTAAAGAGAACGGGTTTACCCGCGAAATCTTGTCAAGGAGATTTTTAAATAAATCTACCTGCCACAAGTACGATATTTTATATCGTCCAACGGTCTTCACCGACCGTAGGTAAAATGCTACCGAATTAGAATGAAATGTTCAAAGCCATTTCATTCGTGTCTACTTATGTTGCGGCATTTGAAGACGGTGGCATTGCGGAATCCGAGAAGAAGTCGTCCCCGCATGCTTATACTTTATGCACTTAATACCTCATCTAATTCAAGAAAGCCTAAAAGTTAAGTCTTCCGCTGTATCGAACTCTGAAGCTTTCAAGAATTACGAAGGTATAAGTATGTGGGACATGAAGTCACGAAGAGGCGAAAATCACAAGTGATGGATGCACAAGATCAAGGCAAAAGATTAATGCTCAAGATTGATATCAATGATCACATCAACATGTTCACCAGAAAATAAAAAGAAAAGAAAGACGAAGACTACGAGCTCAAGACAAGCATAGTATGCCACGTTTATTTTATTATTGTAACTTGGGTAACGCCCTTGTTTGGAGTGACCTCCCTTAGGGGGAGATTGTTGGAAATACGTTTTACGTATTAAGAAGGATCGGTCACTCCAACAATAGTCCATGTAATAGCTCGTAGTTTAGTTATTTACACTTATTAAACAAAGCCCAAACCGAGCCCATAAGTCGTATGGGCCGGCGGCCAAATGTAAGCCCAAGCCCATGACATGGGCTTGGGTATATAAACCCTCTCCTTTGATGGAGAGGGTGGTGGTTTTCATATTTTACACATAGTAATCTTTCATTTCTCTCTCTAGAAGTGTGTGAACTCCATCAGCTCTCTATCTCTTTCTCTCTCTAAAACATAAGCAAGATTTACATATCCTACAGATACTCATAGGGGAAAACCTGAAGCTTCAAAGACTCACAAATATTCGGATATGTCATCCGAAGAATTACAAAAATCTTTCAAGGATGTCGTCTCTTCACCATTCACTAGGAAGATCATCCAATTCTCTTTACCAAAACACATCCTCCTGGCAACACTGAAATTGTACACCGGTGCCACAGATCCGAACGATCACATAACACGTTTTGCCGGTGCGGCCAACTCGGGAGAATGGCCCATGCCAGTATGGTGTAGATTTTTCCAATAGACATTGGATGGAGCAGCCGGAGAATGGTTCGAAAGATTGCCACCAGGCAGCATAGGGCATTGGGATGATCTGAGGGATCAATTCCTAGAAAGATTCGCCTTGAGAAGGAAAAGTCACAGGAGCCCCATGGAGATCACAAGTATCGTGAGGAAGGCTCACGAATCGCTCCTAGCGTTCAAAGAAAGGTGGACTGATGAAGCCAGCTACATACAAGGGGTTCCAGAACTCATGAAAATTTCCTCCTTTACCGCTGGAGCTAAGTGCCCAGAGTTGTCCAGATGTTTCTCCGACGATGAGCCAAAAACCATGGCTGAAATGTTCAGGAGGGTCGATGACTTTGCTAAGTCCGAAGAGGCTTATAGGAACACTGAATTGCCACAGGGTGAAGGAAGCGAAAGAGGGGGAAATGGCATAAAGGAAGTCAATTACTTTTCAGGAAAAAACTCCAACCGCAACAAAAATAAAGGTGACTACAGACCAAAGCCTTCATATTCACCATATCTTCCACCAAAGAATCCAAATAATGCAAGAAGAAATCAGTATCAACGTTCCGGCCTCGAGACGTTGACAAAATTTCGTAAAGAAATTTTAGCCACATAATTACAACTTCAGTTGCCTCAACCTCCACCCACAAAGGGTATGGTCCGCCCAGAAAATATGGACAAATATTGTGATTATCATAGGGAGAAGGGTCACCTCACAAACGATTGTCATCAGTTGAGAAAACTGCTAGAGGCAGCACTTGAATCATGAAAGCTAAACCATTTGGTTAAGGATTTGAGGAGAAGAGTGAAATAAGGAAATCAGGGAAAAGGAAATGGAGGAGGTGAATACAAGGATAAAAAAATAAACATGATGAGTAGCAAGTATTGTGGGATGAAGCGAAAGGAAGTATGCAAGATCGAAGTCGATTGGATGAATGTTCCAATATACTTCCCTCTGGTGACCGAAGCTGAGGCTTCAGACGATCCTTTGATATTCGAAGCAGAGGTAGAAGGTTATTGGGTGAAGCGTGTATTTGTTGATGAAGGTGCAACTATGGAGGTAATGTTTGAGCATTGCTTCATGAATTTAGATCCAAATATCAGACGAAGGCTAACACCAAACCCTGTCAAAGTCCTGAGTTTCTCGGGTGAGGAAACCGGACCTTTGGGAAAAATCGAGCTAGAAGTAACATTCGGGTCACATGACATGGAAAGAAAAACAACAATGACTTTCTGTGTGATCAGAGCTCCATCACCTTACAATATCATCCTTGGCTGAACCGGAATCAGAGAGTTGAGGGCCATACCTTCGATAATACACTCTGCAATGAAGTTCCCCACTCCCGGTGGCATCGCCACGTTAAAAAAAAGCAAGAGCAATCTTTGAATGCAAGGTGATCGAAGATGGTCAGAAGATAGCAAAAGCGAAGGCTACGACCGTTGGGAAGGAGTTAGATAAATGGGTTGCTTTCGAAAAGTTCAATCAGCAAGAAAGGATAGATGGGGAGATGACAGAACAAGTCATCGTTCATCCCGGTTATCCGGAACAATTGGTGACCATCGGAAGGCTGTTTACAAAAAAGGGCAGATTGCAGCTAATAGACCTATTGAAGAATAGCACAAACGTCTTTGCTTAGGAGCCATCAGATATGACAGGAGTCCCTAAGAGAATCATCAAGCACTCACTCAATGTAGATCCAGCTAGAACACCAGTGGCCCAAAAAGAAGAACTTTGGGCGAGGAGAAAAGCTGAGCAGTCCAAAGGGACGTGGCGGATCTATTAAAAGCTGGTATAGTGAGACCAGTCCGATATCCTACATGGATCTCTAACCCAGTCCTCGTAAAGAAGCCGGACGGTGATTGGCGGATGTGTATTGATTTCAAAAACCTTAACTCGGCATGTCCTAAAGACTATTATCCTCTACCAGACATTGATGTCAAGATTAGCTCAGTCATGGGCTTCAAGTTCAAATGTTTTCTCGATGCATATAAGGGATACCACCAGGTACTCATGGATAATGAAGACGAAGAAAAAACGGCTTTCTATACAGATGAGGGAACATTCTGTTACACTAAAATGCCTTTTGGACTCAAGAATGCTGGAGCCACATACCAACGGCTGGTAGACTCTGCATTCCGGTCACAAATAGGAACAAACTTAGAAGCCTATGTTGACGATCTGATGATCAAGAGCAAAACTGAAGAGAAGATGATTGGGGGCATCAAAGAAACATTTGATAACTTAAGGAAAATTAACATGAAGCTCAACCCAAAAAAGTGCTCCTTCGGGGTGGAAGAAGGAAAGTTCCTGGGATACATGGTGACTTCGGAAGGAATCCGAGCGAATCCTAAGTAGACGAAGGCCATCTCAGAAATGCGGTCACCAAGGACATGGAAAGAAATGCAATCTCTTAAAAGCTAGCGGCTTTAAATTGTTTCTTGTCTAGGTCAGCAGAACACTCACTTCCATTTTTCGAAACTCTAAAAAATATAACGAAGGAAAATAAAGAAGAGTACCAAAGGACGGAACAAGCAGAAAAAGCTTTCCAAGAATTGAAAAAGGTAATTATAGAACTTCCTTCGTTAGCATCACCATTGAGGAATGAAACATTGTATGTATACTTGGCTGCGTCAAAAGAAGCAGTAAGTGGGGTTTTGCTAGTTGAAAGGGAAGGTATCCAAAAACCGGTTCGGTATGTAAGCAAAACGCTACATGACGTCGAGACGAGATACTCGACGCTAGAGAAGCTAGCCTTCGCCTTGCTACACCTTTCAAGAAGACTCCGCAGGTACTTCGAGGCACACGACATCCATGCTTAACCGATCAGCCGTTGAAACAAATATTGGGAAAATCTGAATCATCCGAAAGATTGGCGAAGTACTCTGTAGAGTTGGCAATGTACGAAATATCTTATGTATCACGAAACTCGATCAAAGGTCAAGTGTTGGCAGACTTCCTAAATGAAGCACCTCTAGGCCATGAAGGAAAGGTGGAAATATATGAGATCACTGAGCAAGTAGAGCCGGAAGTAGCTTGGACGTTGTACACAGACGGAGCATCAAGTTCAAAAGGGGCAGGGGCTGGTTTGGTGCTAACAAACCCAGAAGAGATGGAGTTTACGTATGCTTTAAGATTCAATTTCAATTGCTCTAACAACGAAGCAGAATATGAAGCACTATTGGCTGGATTGCGGTTGGCAAAGAAAATGGGGGTAAAGATCCTTGAAGCCAAAGTAGACAGTAAGCTCGTGGCTTGTCAGCTGAATGGGGAATTTGTTGCTAGTGATGATAGGATGATGAAGTATCTGACCAAGGCAAAAGAAATCATCACGTGCTTCACAAAGTTCAGCATCATGCATGTATCAAGAACCAAGAACCAAAAGGTGGATGTCCTCAGTAAGCTCGCGTCAGTTGCATTTAATCACCTCACCAAGGAAATCCTAGTGGAAATCCTGGAGTCTCGGTCGATAGACGCGAAATAAGTTAATGACATAGTGCAAGAAGAAGGGGAAAGTTGGATGACACCCATTCGGAAATGTTTGTAGAATGGTGTATGGCCGCAAGACCCTAATGAAGCTAGGGCAATGAGAATGAAGTTAAGCCAGTACACCATAGAAAATGATGTTCTATTCAAAAAATCCTACTTATCTCCAGTGCTAAGATGTGTGGGTCCAATACAAGCCAATTACATCATTCGGGAAGTCCACGAGGGGTCATGTGGAATGCATCTGGTACAAGGTCGGTAGTGGCAAAGATCATGAGACAAGGATATTATTTGCCCACCATGCACCAAGATACATGGGAAGAAATCTCCAAGTGTGATGCATCTCAGATACATGGACCGGTGCCAAGGCTGCCTAAAACCAAGCTTACCTCCATCATGTCGTCGTGGCCCTTCTATCAATGGGGAATGGACATCCTTGGTCCAATCTATGGATGCCCGGGAAATGTGAAGTTTGTAATCGTGGCCATTGACTATTTCACAAAATGGATAGAAGCAAAGCCTTTGGCAAGAGTGACCGGGAAGGAGGTAAAAAAGTTTGCTTGGCAAAACATCGCATGCAAGTTCGGACTACCCAGGGTCATTGTAACAGATAATGGAAAACAACTGGTAGAGGGAACATTGAGGAAATGGTGTGAAAAATGGGGGATCAAGCAGATGAACACCGCCGTCGGTCATCCACAGGCTAATGGGTTAGTTGAAAGGGCCAATAAATCTTTAATGCATGGACTCAAAGCCCGTTTAGGGAGAAATTTGACGGGGTGGGTTGATGAACTTCCTCATGTGCTATGGGCTCATGGAACCCGGCTGAAATGGGAGTATCATCTGCGAGAACACTTCTTTTCAATGAAGACAATAATGAGGAAGAGCTTCGGCTAAACCTTGACCTGTTGCAGGAGCGGCGTGAGACCGCAACCATTGAAGAAGCAAAGTACAAGAAAAAAATTTGAGCAATATTACAACAAGAGGGTCAAACTTTGCAATTTCAAAGTGGGTGATTTTGTCTATCGCTGAAACGAAGCCAGTAGGGTCAAGAAGATTGGCAAGCTGGGTCCCAATTGGGAAGGCCCTTACAGAGTAAAGGAAGCATACTAGAATGGTTTGTACAAGCTTGAGACTATGGATGAAAGGGAGATACCAAGAACATGGCATGCAATCAATCTCCAAAAATGTTTTATGTAAGAAAAACGATGTAATGGAGCGAACAATTGAATGAATGAAATATTCACTTTGATTAGGTAACACAATTGTTATTACGTTTGTGACCCTCATAGTAGCTAACCGAAGGACTACAAAATTGTAAAAAAAACTCTAAGTGTTTGGATGCGCCCGAAGGGCAATCTAGAGGACAAACTAAAAGCGGCCATGTGCCGATGTCCTCCCACATGTAAATTATGAGAAACGCTCTAAGTGCTTGGATGCGCCCGAGGGGCAATCCAAAGGAAAAATTAAAAGCGGCTACGTGTCGATGTCCTCCCATATATAAATTATGAGAAACACTCTAAGTGTTTGGATGCGCCCAAGAGGCAATCCAGAGGACAAATTAAAAGCGGCCGTGTGCCGATGTCCTCCCATATGTAAATTATGAAAAACGCTCTAAGTGTTTGGACGCGCCCAAGAGGCAATCCGGAGGACAAAGTAGAAGCGGCAACACGCCGTATCCTCCACAGTTGACGAGAATACATACAAAAAACTTTTCAAAAAGTTAAGTGTTGTTATGTGATTTTAGTTCCCCGGTTCAACACTGAGGGATAAATATTGCAAACTTTCCAAATACTAAGTGAAAACTAAAAATATGAGCAATACGGAATATCTACAATATATTCTAAAGATAGGAAAATATGAGAATACATTATTTGTTATAGACTTAAAAGGTAGCGAGTAGGGGCAAACATGCGTGGCAGCATGCACAAGATGTTCCAAAAAAATCAAAGTTAGGAAATTATTACAATGACACAGAAATATTGTTTGATTACAAGCTTGTCCCGGTATACCGGAGGCAAAGGAACATTCAAATGGCAGAAGCATCAACCTCGGAATCTATCTTCTTTTCCTCTTGGACTCGAGATGAGGGTTCGGATGAGTCAGCATCTTTCTGAGAAATGTTGGAGGTGGCGGCCGAAGGCACTTCGCTAATCACAGGCTGGGATGGTCCACACTCAGGCTCCAACTGCATCAAGTCCCCTACTAACAAAGAAAAAGAAAAAGATACCTTTTCAATAAAGGGATAGGAAGCGACGAACAAAGCATCACAAGCTCCAACCCAGGTTTTAAGTGCATCCTTTTTAATGTTCTTGACTCTTGATTAAGCATTCTTCACATGATTCGAGTCCTACCGAGACCAACAGATTTCATAAAGCCAGCATAGAAGGCCACACTACATGCCGCACCGAGAGCTCTATGATACTCATAACTACCAAGCAGTTTCCTCACCAAGCATGGGATCCTATCACGGATCAACATTTGTTTATCAACTTCATCTTGGCTAAGAAGGACCGTGAGATGTTTGTTGTTCGTCTCGGCAGTAGAGAGCTTGTTAGAAATTTCTAAAAACTCTCGGTTTTTAAGAGCAAGCTGCTCAGTAACTTCAGCTGCAGTCTTCTTAAGGGTCTCATTCTCCTCTTCCAACGCTCGAACACGAAGGTTCAGCTCCTCTTCATTCTTGGCACACATGGAATGAGAATCCTTAAGCTTTTGATGAGAAACCTTTAAGCGATCCAACAAAGCTTGTCCTTGAGAGAAAGACTCTTTTTCAGCATAGTGAGAGTTGGCCATATCCACGTACTCGCTATTAAGTTTCTAATAACGTTTCATCAGTTCAGCAGCAGCAATGGTACTCTGAGCAACGGTTCGACAACTATGACGGAGGACGTCATAATTAGACATAGCCTTTAGATGCTGGTCATCGGCAGGAGTGGCAAGATGGTATAAAAACTCTTTGGCGGCATAGTTGGAGTTAACCCTAACGTCCTCATTCAACCTCCAGTCCGGAACAAACTTGGGGGGCTTAAAATCCTCTCCTACAAAAATACAAAGGGATCAAAATTAAGAAAGACACAACAATAAGAGACGAGAGGAAAGAAAGTAGAAACTTACCAGCAACTTGTGATTCATGCTCGGCATGGGGCGATGATTGATGGGTCACTTGCACAATCGAAGGAGATTTTTCTTTATGAGCAGAACCTTCAGCCGAAGTTTGAGAGGGTGGTTTCACAACGCTAAGGGGTTGTGTAGAGTGGGTTTTCTGGGAGTCCGCCTAAGAGTCGGTATGAACGATCTGACGACTTTTCTTCTTCACCCTACGGTCATATGTACTTCCCTCAGCTGCAGAAGGGGTCTTCCTCACCCTCGGTTTCTTGTCTTGTTTTTGCTGGGCCTCCACAATCCGCGCTGAGGGTTTCTCCACCGCTAGCTGAACAGGTGTCAGCTTGGGAATGTATTGACCAACAGGTAGGGGATCAGTTACACGAGGAATAGGCTGCTCGTTCTCTCCATAAGGTTCACCGATGTCAACAAGACCTTCGTCGAAGGAAGGCAAACTTAGGAAGTCCACAAAGCTCATCTCTGCAGAAGAAAAAGAACGGAGGCGAGGCAAGCATAAGCAAGCCCGTGTAAGTGATAGTGAAGCAAAAACAAACGAAACAAAGACATACCTTTTTTGTCAACATCTAAAAGTATCCGGCGCAGCTCCGGATGACTGTCAGGGAAAGAAAGACCAGCGAGAAAAAGCAGGACCTCGTGAGGAGGACGGCACAAAATGGGTTTCTTTCCAAGATCTTTGGCATGAGAAATGTTATACGAAGGAGGAATCTCATCAGTAATCACAGACTCACGATGCCTCCAAGGCATAGCAAAGGGTATGGCTTGACGGTCTATCAAAAAGAATTCTTTCTTCCACTTCTTAAGGCTAGAGGTGGTCTCGGTTAAACATTTGCCATACTCCCCCTCACCTCTGCTCTCAAAAGAAAACAATGACCCTGTTTGCTCAGTCTATAAAACACTCTGAACAAGGTAACAGATACTGGAATCCTCAAACCAAAGCAATGCAGTTCAAACATCACAACCCTATTCACACCTATAGGAACCAGTTGGGAGATATGTACCTTGAAGTATTAAATCACATCCAAGAAAAAAGTAGAGAAAGGAATCCGAAGGCCAGCATGGTCAAGGAATTGACGATATATGCTAATAGCAGAGTCAGGGAGGCAATCCATGGTCATATCCGGATCCGGGAGGCGAGGTCTCAAAAGCGAAGGAATATTATACTTACAAACTACCACCTTTAAATCATCACTAGTCATACAGGATAGACGTATGTGCATATCACACTTTGGATCGCGCTTCACCGGAGGATCCACTCTCGACTTCATGGTCTATTTCCCCGTCATTCTTAACAGGCAAATATACAATTGAAAGAGATAACAAGTGAAAAAAGAAACTAACCTATGAAACGTAAGAAGGAAGCAGGAATGAAGAAAACAACAATGGCTAAAACGGGAGGAAATCAAAACTAATGGCATATATATATAGGGGGTATAAGCGATGAAAACGATGCGGCACTATTCATCTGCGAATTACGAGGACAAGGATCCACCGTAGAATTCGGAAGTGCGGGACACGTGAAACCATTCCCCGATCCTACCAAAGAAAGAAAAGGTCCAAAAAGGAAACAAACATGAACCGATTCAGAAAACGGAACGGTCCAGCGATTAGCACCAGACCAAAATGAGACGGACCTATTTAAAGTATCAGCCCATCATAAGCATGATGAACTAATACTTGGGGGGACATGTTCGCGTATGTCTCCGGCACATGGCCGAAGGCATGCCACTATCACCGAAGCAGTTGCCACGCAGGAAAGAGACAGCAGACAAAATCCCCCATATCTTGGGAGACCTTGTTTTACCCAACAGGCAAGGCTTTATCCAATGGATCCAGCCATGAACCGCCGTCTGCTTTATACTGTTTCTGACCATAAGGTACTGTTCATGGTGCATGTCTCGATGACATGACTACTCAGCTAGGTATGCTTTAACTTTAGGTATAAATACCCAAAGGCACTTACTACACACAACAACACATAGTACATCACATTGAATTCTACTTAATAGTATTCCTCCGGTATTCCACACCGGATACCACTCCTGTGATATTTACTTACTCTCACGCCAGAGCTTGGTCTCGGGTTCACACCTGAAGCGAGTTAACGTGCGTTATATTATTGTAGGATATGCCTAACCTACAAGCATATCATACACGAGACCGAAGCTTAATATTCTCGGACTAAATGCCTACGAAAATTTGTTTCAACAATTACTTATAACCGCAAAATTGATTTCTTGTAATAGGGTAAATATATTGATGTTCGTCATCTAACTGAACGAAAATCACTTAAATTCAATAGAATTATCATTATATATACTCATAATAATCACATCGGAGGAAAGTTTGGACTATTTTTTTTAACTCAAATTATTGTTACTCCGTAATAACTATGGTATTTAAATGCCTTTCAAAAAAAAAGTATGTGAAGAAATGAAAAAGATATATCAGCTTTTAAACTTTGTATACATCTAATAAAATTGTTAGAATGATTAAAACTTCATGAGATAGTTTATTCATCAAGTATTTATGGAGTAAAAATTTTGTAACTCTAATGGACATAAATCTACAAGCCGGGTCAGGCCATATTTATCTACTAATACTTCCAGCAGTTCGAACGGCGAAATCGCGAAAGCTCAAACTGGAGAATGTTACAAGAAGTAAGAAAAAAAAAACATAACCTAACAAAACATTAAAATAACAAAAAATCATCTTGACATCAACATAGCAGTCTGATTCATCTTATTAAACGCTAATTGTGGATTGTGACCGAGTTTTCGCGATTGCGCTGCTTAGACTGCGGGAAGTGTTAGAGAATAAATATGACCTAAGCCTGGTTTGTGAGTTAGTCCATTAGAGTTTGTACTCTGTATATTTAGATGAATAAATACAGTGATACCTACGAGTTTATCATTATTCTTACAAAAATCATTGATTAAATCAAAATGTTGTGACCTTAACAATAAAAAGGCCTTATGCCATTGCATATGTTGCACCTTTTTTTAACCGGTCTTGATAAATACATTAGCGCAATTTTGTGTTGCCCTTTCGATATTAGTGCACGAAAAATTATACACCTAGCCGTATTGCGTCCTAATTCCAACAATGTCGACTATAAAGTTATAAAGATATGAAGATAAGAATAAGAATAGTAGTAAAAGTATACACGAGGAAAATAGAACATAAGAAGAATGATGGAAACGTGTGAAAACTAAGACGATGTGGTTCAAATACAGCCATATATCAAGCACCATAAGAAGCTGACTTATGGTGGACCCTCTTGACAAATGGCAACCACAATGAATCGCCACGTATGAAGGTTCACAATTAAATGGACCCGCCAGCTAAGCTATACGACGGAAAGTGAAGGGCTGACCCTGATCCAGTTCACGTGGCTGTGGACCCTTTTTTAGTGAAAGCGGATCGATCCCGTTTTGTCAACATTAACCGGGTCGATATTATGATCGTCGTCGATACGCGTTCTTAAAAGGAATAAAGCAATCAAGTACAGGGAAATGACTTTTATTTCTTTTTTCCTAAATTATAGTCAGTATATTATTTTTGATCGATTTAAATTAATACTAATATATTTTAAAAATGAATAAAAAATGTAAATTAATTTTATGTTATCATATTCAATTAAAGATATTATTATATAGAATGAACAAGTTGTAAATTAAATAATTAAAATATAATTATAAATAAGAGAGAAAAACTGAAAATATATTGTTTTTATTAAAATGCGTATTTTTCTCGATCAGTTATATTTATAAGACGAATTAAGTATGAAATGTTATATACATAATAAATAATTAAATACATATCAATTACTAAGTCATAACTTGTACTTTTAATTAGGGCTGAGCACGGTAGACTTAAAACCGATTCAAACCGGATCGAATCGAACCGGACCGAACAATTCGGTCCGGTCCTCAGTCCGGGGTTTTGGACGAATTCGGTCCTCGGTCCTCGGTCCGATCGGTTCGGTCCGGTCTGATTCGGTCTTACCCAAATCTCGTCAATTATGTCTAATAAGACCGGACCGGACCGAAGACCGAACCGGAGCGGACCAACCCGGACCGGACCGTACCATTTCGGTCCTCGGTCCGGTCCGGGCCGGCCTTGGCCGGTCCGGGCCGGGCCGGTCCAGACCGATGCTCAGCCCTACTTTTAACTATTTCATATGTTTGATAATTATAGTTCACTGTTAACTACGGTTTTTATTTTGCAGTTTTTATCTAAAATATTTATATTTGTGTTATATAATACTAGATAAAAATTATATAAATAAAAATACATTTAAAACTTAATTCATTTATATATTTTCCATCAAGTTTAACATAATATTAATAAATATTTGTTAAATTTAAAGTTGCAAAAAAAAAATGTAAAAGTTAACAATGGATTATAATTATAAAATATAAAAAATATTCATTACAATATTTTCTCATACATGTCTAAAGTTTATGCTTAAGTTATGTAATTCTTTTAAATTTTAAGATTTTGCTAACGATCCTCACGAGGTTTTTGTTAATAGATATCAAAAGTTAAAAGTGAAAACAGTATAATTTTAGTGCAGTTTTAAATTTTAAATTTATTTTTAAATTTCTTAGCTAAAAATATTTGACTTGTTTTAAGAAAAGTTGTCTTATAAACATTATTAAAATTTACCAATAATATTTAATGTATACTATATATATTTATTATTTTAACTTATTAATGAGAAAATGGTTTTTTTTACTTGAATATGAATAATGTGGTATAGCTGAAATATAGTTTTAAGTTTTATTACCTTTTCTCCAAAATTTCTTAGTCATTATTAAAAAGTTGTCTTATTATCATTATTAAAAAAATTACTAATTTATTTTATATTGTTATATAAAATATGAATATCTAATTTTTAACTTTAAACCTGATTTTAAACTAAAAATTAAGATTAATATATCAAATTTCAACAGTTAAATCATTTTAATCTAAATTTAACTTTAAAAGTTGTAATCTTAATCATTAAGATGCAATCTTAATCATTATTTTTTTAACAAATTATTTAAAAATATAATATATTTTAAAATTAAAATATTTTTAAATTCATTATTTTTTTATAATATAATTTCACCATATTTTATAAAATTTTGTTTTTTTAATCTAACATTTATTTTTTTATGTATTTACAAATTTTTGTTTTTTTCTTTTTATTTTAGTGATTTTATATTAGGTTTATTGTCAAAAAAAATAATTTATTAATACCCATCATTTCATTGCACGAATACGATCCTTTAATACATGTTATTGATACTAAAATGTCGCCTAGTAAGCCAGAAGATTTAAAGAAGTAATCAAATTTGTTACATGCACACATCGCATTCAGTTGAGTACCGTCATATATGATATAAACAATTAAACACTTACTTTAATATTATTTTAGTTTTATTGTTCACTATTTTTATTTTGTGTTATATTAAAATAGTTGTCAATTTTTAAGAATAGATATAAAATTTAATTTAATTTAATTATATTATTTTCACTTAAGATATTATTAAAATATATATTAATTTTATTTGTTAAAAAAAAATTGTCATTCTACAAAAAAATATTTAAAAAAACGATTATGATAATTTTTTTCTAAAACTATATGCTTTTTGGATATGAATAATAATATTGAGATGAAGAGATAACAATAAAAAGGGTCGTTAAATGTTTATGATATAATTATAATTTATCAAAAGAATTAAATTCTAAATAAACAATAATTTGTGTTGTTAAAATATATTATATGTTTGGTTGGAATAATGTAATGTGTATACATTCATTTCTAATGTCTACCATGAATTTCATCGGCGCACTGTATCATGCTTCGCGCCAAAAGATGTTACGTTAAATCTAACAGCTTGGTTGTTAGGTATTCCCCGCTCCTTTTTTTTTAATAATGTAATGTGAACATTCATTTCTAATATCTACCATCCCGGAACTTCATTGGCGTAATGTATATGTGAGCCTATTATACTATCTTTTTATCATTTGACACTACATTTTTTTTCCCTCACTATACCCCACAAAATGTGGTGTCAATAGGTTCACGTAACAAACCTACTTACTTTTTCCTTTGGCATCAAATTTGAGCCCAACGATGCCCATTGTTTTTTTATCCCTTGACACCACTTTTTCTTTGCGAATCACGCTCCCACAAAATGTGATGCCAAAGGATTTTGTATCAAACCTCTTTTATTCACTTCAACAAAAATTTTATTAAGTTTTTATTTTATATATTTTTTTCGCTAGTTTAACAGTTTTGATTTATCAAATTTTATTTTATCTTTATGAATTTTTCTTTCCACGGTTTTATAACAAATTCAAAATTAAAAAAAATAAAAGTTAATAATTAAAATAAACATGAAAATCTGACGGGTAAACTATTTCGGGATTTTTATAACCTTAGCTTTTGTGTTGTTAATATCTTATAGCTTTATTTTATTTTTATAATATTGTGTATATTAAAAGTTAAATAAACAAAAAATTTAGAGTTTAATAAATCAAAAGCAATGAAAATATAAAAAAATATAAAGCCGAAAACCATAAAATATCTTTTGTCCGTTAATATATTAGGTAAACTGATCGAAGAGTAAGAAACAAAAACTATAAAGTAAAAACAATAAGATATAAAACATAAGATTTAAGTTCATTTGGATAACAAACTTATCTAAGATATGGGGGGACTCATCCCCACCGTTCATCTCTTTTTCATCCAATGACTAAAATTAAATCCCCAATTTACACTGCAAGGGTATTTCGGTCATTTCATCATCTACTATATAATGTTTTTTCTTCTTTTTACTCTCACAAAAAACACACATCGAATCTCTTTTTCTCTCTCTACCCCTGATTTACTTTATCTCTCTACCCCCGATCCACCATTAGTCCATTATTAATTAATCATGAATCCATCGAAACGCGATCATGATGAATCCATGACGAATTCATCACGAATTGATTCATCCATCACCAGGTTTGATTAAGTTGTATTTTTATTTTAGCTTATTTGGTTTAAATAAGCTTATTAATGTATTATCATTAGCTTTTAATTAGATTATTGTGAACGAATCTTTTTGGATTGATTGTTCTTAATTATAAGCTAAGTTCTTAGATGAGAAGTTATGAATAAGTTATGAAGTTGGATTAATAAGCTAGTTAGTTTGAATAAGCTTATGAATAAGCTTTTTTTTAAATAATAGTGGAGTTATGAATAAGCTTTGTAAATTAATTGATTTAAATTTATTGTGTTACATTATAAGATAGCTTATTAGATTATTTCAATGAGTTATACTTTTTTGTGAATAAGATAGTTATGAATAAGCTTATTTTCATGTTAATAAGCTGTATTATTATGATTTTTTTAACTTTTTGATGTTATCATATATGATGTACATTTCTTATCATATATGATAGATATATCATATATGATAACTGATGATATATCATATATGATATATATACATCATATATGATATATATAAAAAATCATACAAGAAAAAATAGATTTTGTATGAGTATCTTTTAAAAAATCTGTATAAACTCTTGAAACCTGTCTTTTATCATATATATATGAGTAATTCATTTGGTATTAAAATTTTGCATAATATGTTCTTTTTTTTTTATAAATGCAGTCAAACAGAGATGGTGTGATTGCCCTATTTGGAGCAAAGGAGAGAGGGATGTTGATTATAACAAGAGGATGTGCACGGATATGTTTTAAGGATCAAGACGGAGTACGCGTTGTTCATGAATTCATCATTTGATAATTTGTTATAAAAATAGTGTATTATTGAAAAAGAAGAGTAGTTTCAATAATAATGTTGTTAGCACCTTTTGATTTTGTATAAATGGTTATCATATACGATATCAGATGTATATCATGTATGATTTTACATTAGGTTATGTTCTATTTGAATTATCATATATGATTCTGTTCAAAAGTATAATTTTTTATATTATGAACAAGTGTTTAGTTATTAATTGTGCATACTTTTTGTTATAATCATGAATTCATCAGATTCTTTGTTTAATATACCCAAGTTTTCTTTGAGTATCATATATGATAATTCATTATCATATATGATAGTGCATTATCATATATGGCTTAATTTATCAAATCATCATGACATAATACCAAAGAAAGTTAATCATATTAACAAGACGTTGTACCAGACACCAATGTATTATAAAATCGTCCATATACTTCAAAACTTCATTAGGAGATTACAAATAAAAAACAAACAATAAACGTAAAAAATTCATGAGCTTCTTCACTAAGCTT
Source organism: Glebionis coronaria (assembly GCA_025667525.1). NCBI lineage: Eukaryota > Viridiplantae > Streptophyta > Magnoliopsida > Asterales > Asteraceae > Glebionis > Glebionis coronaria. The sequence goes on from JANFOE010000393.1 coordinate 343,931, forward strand.
CTTGGCCTTTTGGATGCTTGTAATATTCAACATGCCTTGTAAACATCTTCCTCTACACAAAAAAAGAAGATTTAATTCAATTTTCAAGCACTAATCATATATGATATATTTTATCATATATGATATATTAGCTTATATCATATATGATATGTCACTGGCAAGTCATACTAAATATTTTCAGCGAGATTAAACCATAAAAAAAGAGTTAATTCAATTTTCAACCACATAATCATATATGATATACTTTTATCATATATGATACTTTAGCTTATATCATACTCCGATATAGTATATCATATATGTTACTTTACAAACAGGTCATACTAAATCTGTTCAGCGAGATTAAGCCATAAAACCTTATGATTCACGAAAATAAGCTAATAAGTTAGCTTATAATTCATCATAATAAAGATGATGATAATCTATAAGGTTATTCACATTAGTTAGCTTTAAATTCACGTAGTTTCTCATATAAGCTATAAAAGAATAAGATGAATTATAAGCTTATTCACATCGAATAAGCTAAAAAAGATGAATCAAAATAAATCGAATGAACTTTACCTTATTTATGAAGTGGATGATCGATGCGTTTGATGTTTGTTTTGATAAATTAAGATGTAAATATGTGTATGTGTGTGTGTGTTTTAGAGAGAAGAAGAAGAAGAAAAAAAATATTGATCCAGATCTATGAATGTGGGAGTGGTAGGTGGTGTTAGGTGGAGGGGTAAAATGACGAAAATACCCCTCCGCCTTTTTTTAATTTAAAAATGAGAATTAATCTGGGCCTTTAATCAAGATTAGATGGAAGGTGGGGATTGGTCCCCTTGTATCCTTTGGATACAAGGTATCCAAAATAACCGGACTCAAAACATAAATATAGGAAAAAAAAATTATTTTTTATTTTAGAACGACACCTCAATCTCACTGAAATCCGACCCCTGACTTATATCATTCATAACGGGCAGGCCCCGGGAACCGAACCACTAAGGGGAACCCCTATAACTCACGACTTCGCACTAAGGAGGAAAATCATGAATTATTGTCCTTTGCAAGACTTGAACCCATGACCAACACCCCCTAAGCTCCACGAGGAGCCCAGGTGGCCAACTGCTCTAGAGCGCCACAGACGGTCCTCAATACAATGAGTATTTTTTTAGAACATAAATTTCATTCAAACACAAGCGCCACAGACGGTCCTCAATCAAGGACCCCGGGACAAAACGACATTACATCAAGTCTAAAGGATATTTACACCATTTATTCCAACCAATACCTTTTAATCTTGATCTATGACGAATCTAAAAAAACGACGACAACTTAATATTTTCCATCACTTCAATTGCTCTCCGGGTCTTGTTGTTGAAGACTCTATCATTCCTTTCATTCCATATAAACCACATAGCTGTATAAATGATACCTCGAAGGATTTGGACCTCTTTTTTAGACTTTTTCTGATTATCGGCCAACATTAAAAGATCGCTAATGTCAAACGCGAACACCGGACTTAGTCTACACCATGCTCCCACTCTAGACCAGATTTCGAAAGTAAACAACATCCTGTGAACAGATGCGTAGAAGTTTCCTGATGAGCATCACAAAAGGGACACAAATCGTTGTCAAGTTGAATCTCGCGTTTAACCAACTCCACTCTTGTAGGTAACTTGTTCAGATCTGCCCGCCAAACCATAATTTTGCACTTGAGAGGCGTCCATCCTCCCCATTTCATCTTTGAATCATTGGCTGGCATTTGTTTATCGACTAACACCTTCTTTGCTTTATTCACCGTGTATATACCGTCTTTGTCGCCTTCCCACTTCCAGCAATCGTCTCCATTCTCCCACTGATGATCATAAATGTACGACAACAATGCAAAAAGTTCACTAACTTCCTTATTAGTAGAAGGGTTCATGCGCCACTCCCAAGCTAAACTTTTTACACCATTAACATGCTGAACTCAGCTAACTACCGTGGTTCATTTATGTTTTTCCAATGAGTATTATTGATAAAGTATTATTATTTGCATTTTGTATCACCCTAAAAAGAAATTATCTTGTCATATCAATACGACTGTGTTAAAGATATTAATTTAGGGTGGTCATATTGGTTCTTTCTACCACTTTTACTTTTTTAATGATTGTTTTATCGACATAAGAAGTCAAATTTATTTATAATTTTATATATTTTTTTATTTTACGATTATGTTTTTCACTTTTCAAATTTAATTGTTTATGTTTAGTATTTTTTTTGCATTCTCATCCACTCTATTAACATGTCATGACAATTATGTTATGGTTTTTGCTATTTTTAATTAATGTGTTTGATTACTTTTATCGTATCAAACTTGTATATTTTTGTGTTAAAAGAAAAACTTGTATATTTTATTCTGGCTTTTATTTTATAGTTTTACAATTAAAAACAAAATTAGAAAAGTTAAAAGTGTTGATTACACTTGTAGTATCAATAAACAACCTCGTTAATTCAATTAAGTTGAACATCGCGTGTTTCAACATAATATTCTTATCATCTATATTAGTTACTAAAATAAAACAACTTTTATTAATAAAATTATTAAAAAGTTAATTTACATATGTTGTGCATAATATACAACGATATAGATATAATTAAAAATCATTTACTATGTAAAACATAAAAATATAATTTAATATGCATATTAAAGCTAATTAATACATAATAATTAATACATTTAAAAATAAAAGTAATTAATACTAATTAATACACCTCATTACTAAAAATACAATTATATATGCACATTATACAAAAATTAAAAGTCTATATCTATAAAATCGTACATATGTTGTCGAGCTAAAATAATGGTGTACCGTGTATATAATTTTGACAATCGAACTAGACTAACGAGTTCAACTGGTAATTGGAGTCACAATTGGTTCGGCTAGCCAGAAAGCCGTCAGAATACGAACCGGAGAGAATCCGTTGAAACGATAAAAACAACCACATTACATAAATATGTACGTATATTTAACGGCACATAAATATGTACTACTTATAAAAGAGATTGCACTCTCTCTCCAATATTTAAAATAGTACATCTTACAAGCTTTTGTTACAAACTTTTACAACTCAAAAACTTTATAGATTTATTTATGTATTAATTGAGAGCAATACATATTAAATGATAAAGTGAATACAAATGAATATGTAACGTGTACAAATGATTATTGATATAAACTACAATTTTTTACATACAATTATTTAAATTGTTCACTAATGTAAAGTTAATATTAAATCTTGTTTGATTTTGAACCATTCAATTTTTCTATAAATTTACACATTGTAAAACATATCTCGTCTATGTATGTATTTTAGTACAAGTTTAGTAAAATAATAATCATTTTGATAATTTATTAGAATAAATTGTACATATTAAAATAGGAAGATTTTAATGTTATTATAATATATAAAAACGTGTAACATATAAACTATTAAGATTTTCTATATTTACACGTTACATAATAATATGAGGAATGTTACGCATATTAGCAAATATCATTCATGATCAATCATCACAATTTCATAATACTATTTTTATATGAAGTGTTTTATTATTGCTTAAAGTTGTTTCAACTTAAAGCTATTATCATTAATTGTAAAGTTAATTGTTAATGCAACCGATGCCTAAAAACATTATTTGTAATAACTAATCTTTCTTAGTTTTTGATCACGACATATTGTAAAACATTTATCATCAAAGATAACCGTAAGGCGAATTATTTAACAAACACTATCATTAAGGTAATAATCATTTAAGTCTTACACAAATATATCTTATACATGTTTAGTGATCATGGAAAGTGATTAACTTTAAAACTCACATTTATATAAAATATGACAAAACATTTATAATAAAAAAATTAAGAAAATGTTTTATTAAAACAAAAAATGAAAATTTGAATTTGGCATATTCCAAATGGTCTAAGAATATCCATTTTTGATATAATCTTCACTAGATGGTCTTTTCCCACTAGAAGACAACAAGGAGCAAACTTTAGAGCCTGCGGCTCTTTATAGGTGTCTGTGGTTCATTAGTGATAATGAGCCGCAAGCCTATTTATTGAACCGCGCTTAAAGAGCCGTTGGAACTTGTCTCCTAAAAATAGTGGATCATTTCTTCATTTTTATAAAAACTTTTTGGACAGATTTCTGCTTCTTATCTCCTTTCTATATTCCAATCATTAGTAAATGATCACTTAATGTGTTAAGTATGCTTACTTATGCTTATGCTCTTGATCCCCTTCTTTATATGTTCAAAGAGAAGATCACTCGCACATTTGTGATGTGATAAAAGATGAATCCTTGATGAGGATCATCCTCTCTCGGATCTAGTCATGTTCATCATATTTTTTATATGTGTCTTGTGTAGATCCAAGGTATTTGTATATACTTGGATTAGTCTTGTGTAGATCCAAGGTATTTGTGTATACTTGGATTAGTCTTGTGTAGATCCAAGGTATATGTGTATACTTGGATTAGTCTTGTGATGATCAAGGTATATGTGTATACTTGGATGTTGATGACGTATAGTCCCCAGCCGGGTCATAAACCCGGCCCACGGGTACTACCCGCATCCGACCTGTTACTAATGGGTTGGATTAATATCATTTAAAGCTTATGGGCTTCTAATGGACAGTAGCCGCATACATGTGTGCGGCCCACGGTCCGTTACGGCCGGTACAGGGTTAGACAGAATCATAATCTTATTATGATTAGGATTTACCCCAAAGTAGAGGATATACACTCACCATAATTAGAAGATAAGAATCAAGCTAATTATGGCACTTATCTTTTGCTTGGGGCCGAAGCATCGGTGACAGACCATTAGGGTTTCACCGCCTATATAAGAAACCCCCAAGGGTTCCACAAATGTATTGCATTCTACACACTCTCAACTCTCGTCCGATTCTTAAACCCTAACCGATTAATTACTCTCACGCCGGAGTCTAATCGTGGGATACATTTCCACGGTAAGCCTAACGCGTGTTGTTTTAGTGTGCAGGATCCTAACCAAATATTTCACTTGGTGCAGGAGCCGGAACCCAGACAACCCGAATTAAGCCTAATTCGGGTCTAGCAAGGATCATCCAACTTTTGTATCAACAAGTTGGCGCCATCCGTGGGACCTATACACTAAGCTAGAGCAAATCTCATCTCGATCTCTCTCAATGACGAAAGGACATCCGCAAGGAAATCCCAGGAACACGAATCTTGCGAATCGGAAGTCCACAGGGGACGGGATACTTATCCCCACTCAGTCCCCCGGCAACCAAACAGGTGGACCGAATAATGGAGCGTTTTTCAGCCCATGGGTGGAATAGGCACGTCCGCTATCACCCCACCACCAACCTCGACCTTAGACAACCCTGATCCAGGGAGTGCGCCTAAGCCCCCTAACAAGGAGCCGCGCAGGCCGTCGACTGAAGAATAAGTGGAAGTAGAACCACTTAGTGAGGAAGACCTCGCTCGAGTTCTCGCGCAGAACTTTGAGAGGATCATCCCCGGAATCGCGTCTAGGTTAAACCGAGTGAGGAACGTCCAATCTATGCTCAACTTTGGCAGAGCCGTACCCGACACCTCTCCTCAGACTCAAAAGAAGAAGAGGGCACGACCCCAGGAACGGAACCTCTTTGAGGAAACCCCTCATCCTAGGAATGTGTTCGAACATATATGGGATCGTGTTATGCAGGAACTACTACAATCTCGTGAAGAGGGAGATAGGTCCGACGATTCAGCTGAACGGCCATACTTGGAGTTAACCAGAACTAATAGCCGCACAAGCGTGTGGGATGGGATGAATACCGGGAAGAAGGCTCCTAGCTCTTCTCACAAGAGAGATCCTCAGTCAAGGAATGGGGCACCGCCCCCTTCCCCCGGTCCCTCAGGAGAGGATTCGGATGACCATCCACCCAAGCGTCGGCGACCTAGGCGTACTCCTCCACTGCCGTCAGACGATGAGGGGTACTACGGTGGCCCCTACTATCGTGAGGCGGAAAAGGAAGATCTCTCCCGCCCATGGTGTGACCCTAATCTCACCCGTCCATGATGTGATCCCAGGGAAGATCCTTTTACTCTCCGCATACGGAATTACTCCGAGGATAAAAAGCGTCGCATGCCAGTGTGCGTCAAGACTTATGATGGGTCTGGTGATCCGGATGATCACCTAAAGATATTTGACACGCAGGCAAAAATCGAACGATGGCCCATGCCTATATGGTGCCAGATGTTCAATTCAACCTTGATCAGCAATGGTCGTGATTGGTTTGAGGGACTTCCTCCCCGAAGCATTGATAGCTTCACTGAACTGCGTACTGCGTTAAAAAACAATTATACTCAGCGAAAGAAGTATAATAGGGACCCGGTCTCATTGGCAACCGTCAAGAAACGGCCTGGAGAATCTACGGAGGCCTTCACCAAACGCTTCAATGACGAGTGCACGCGCACAAAGACAATGCCGGAACTCCTAAAAATTTCCGATTATATGCATGCCATAACAGACAGGAAAATAATTAGACGCCTCAATGACAAGCGACGAGAGAGGTATGCCGACCTCATGGAAAGGGTCAGGAACTTTATAGAAGGAGAAACCGCGGTAGCCGTGGCCTATCCTACAAAGGGAAACAACTATCGATCAAACGACCAGTCCAGGAGACAGTCGGGTGGTCAAAACAACCAAGGCAGTGGAAGGGGCTCGGACTACAAGAGCCAAAACAAAGGAGGGCGGTCGGAGGACAAGTTCACCCCCTTAAAGATGTCCTACCGGGAGATCCTGCTGATAGAAGGGGCAACTTCCCGAGACCTCCCCCAATGACGACTCCGGTGGACCGTCGTCAAGGAAATCGCTTCTGCGAATTCCACAACGACAAGGGCCACGACACGGAGGAATGTATCCAGCTCAAGAAGCACATTGAGTCACTGATCAAGTCAGGCAAAATCAAACATTTGGTCAAGGATTGGAAGGACGGAAAGGATAACAAGAAGCACGATAAGAAGGATCCCCAAAAGGACAAACCTTCGACTATATACATGATCCAATCCTGGCAGCGCCGCACAAAGCAGAAAATTAGTCAAAAATTTTCACGCGGCAGAGAAATCTCATTCCCTCCCATCACGGCAAGTGACGTAGCCGATGCACCTCTCACGATTGAGGTAAGCATTGGAACACACAATGTTCGATGTATGTATGTAGATGGAGGGTCATCGACAGAAGTACTGTATGAACACTGCTTCGTACAGCTACGACCGAAAATAAGAAGCCAATTGGTACCGGCCACGTGACCGCTCATTGGCTTTAGTGGAGATACTATCTGGCCAATAGGACAACTGCGTCTTCTAGTAACCATTGGGAATGAAGAGCATACCACCACCGCGTGGATGAACTTTATGGTGATACGCTCACACTCTTCATACAATGGGATCATCGGAAGACCAGGCATCCTGGCCATACGGGCAGTCCCGTCCACAGCTCACGGAATGATTAAATTCCCTGTGGAAGGAGGAATTGTCACCATCTATAACTCAATCATACCAGCATCCGAATGTCACGCGGTGGCAACATCAGTCCTACCTGTCCCCGTCAAGGAAGGATCACCACCCCCCAACTGGAAGGTGGCAATCCATCCCGATTATCCGGAACAAGAGGTGTCCATAGGAGGAACGCTCTCGGATAGCGGCAAGAGGGCCATGTGCTCTCTTTTGAAAGCAAACTTGGATGTATTCGCATGGGAGCCCAAGCATATGACAGGTGTGTCGCGTGCGATAGCAGAACATAAACTTCAAATCCACCAGGGATATCCTCCCGTTAAGCAAAAGAAGCATGGTCAAACACCAGAACGCAGCCAAGTAATACTGGATGAAGTACGGAAATTAGTGGACGCATGAATTATGCTCGAGGTATACTACCACGAGTGGTTATCCAACCCGGTCATGGTCAAGAAGCATGACGGGAGCTGGCGCATGTACGTGGATTTCACGGACCTGAACAAAGCCTATCCACAGGACTGCTATCCGTTACCAGAGATTGATTGGAAGGTGGAATCCCTATGTGGGTATCCCTTTAAGTGCTTCTTAGACGCGTACAAAGGGTATCACCAGATCCAGATGGCGGAAGAGGATGCGGAGAAGATGACGTTTCATACTAGTCAGGGCGTATACTGTTATACAAAAATGCCATTCAGACTAAAGAACGCCGGGGCAACATATCAGCGACTTGTTGATAAAGCCTTCGACTCACAGATAGGCCGCAACCTTGAGGTCTACGTTGACGATCTAGTCATCAAAATTCATACGGAGGAGGCACTTCTCCGTGACGTCCAAGAGACGTTTGACACATTGAGGAGGATTAATATGAAACTGAATCCAAAAAAATGCACGTTTGGGGCAACGGAAGGGATGTTCCTTGGATACATGATCGACCCAAACGGGATCAAACCTTTCCCGGAAAAGACAGACGCGGTGATACAGTTACCATCTCCTCAGACGCGAGAAGAGGTACAATCATTAAATGGAAAGCTGGCCGGGCTAAACAGGTTCTTGTCGAAGTCCGCGGAGAAGTCACTCCCCCAATTCAAAACACTCAAGATGTGCATCGAGAAGGGAGATTTCTGTTGGACAAAGGAAGATGAGGAAGATTTTAGTCAGCTTAAACAACACCTCGCAGCTCTTCCCATGCTTGTGCCCCCCCCCCCCTGACCTAAGGAAGATCTCATCATGTATCTGTCGGCTACACACGGAGCAATAAGTGCAGTACTTATGATGGATAGGGACACAGTCCAGACTCCGGTCTACTTCATAAGTAGAACACTACAAGGGCCGGAGTTGATTTATTCCTCTGTGGAGAAATTGGTTTTAGCATTAGTATTCGCCACAAAACGGTTACGCCGGTACTTCCAGGCGCACCCAATTGTGGTTATTACTGATCAACCAATAAAACAAATCATCTCAAAACCAGACGTGGCCGGCAGGCTACAGAAGTGGAGCATTCTGCTTGGAGAGCATAACATCTCCTATAGACTAAGGACCACGGTCAAAGGCCAAATCTTGGCAGACTTCTTGGTTAAGAAGCCAGATGAGGACGGACCAGTGATACAACGAGAGGAAGCTCCAGCAGAACCATGGGTATTATTCACTGACGGATCCTCGTGCACAGACGGATCAGGAGCTGGTCTCATCCTTACGAATCCGGAAGGAATGGAGTTTACATACGCCCTGCGCTTTGAGTTCACAGCCACTAATATTGAGGCAGAATACGAAGCGTTTATTGCGGGTTTAAAAATCGTCGCTAGAATGGGAGTCCGCAACCTTGAGGCTTACGTGGACTCACGGGTTGTCACGAACCACATTCTAGGGGGTTACGTAGCCAAGGAGGATAACATGATTCGATACTTGGAGAAAGTCAAGTCACTCATCGCTACTTCCAGCAAGTTTTCTATCAAACAGGTACCAAGAGGTGAAAACAAGAAGGCGGATGCTCTTAGCAAGATTGCGTCTACAAGTTTCGCCCACTTATCCAAGCAAGTCTTGGTAGAAATACTAAAGGAAAAGTCTATAACGGAAGGGGAAGTCGCAGCTATAGTTGAGGAAGATGGACCTACATGGATGACCCCAATCATTAGCTATTTAACTGACGAAACCCTTCCGGATGAGGAAAAGGCGGCACGACGTATCAGAAGGAAGTCGCAGCACTTTGAGCTTCGAGAAGGTATTCTTTACAAGCGCTCTTTCTTACAGCCGTGGTTGCAGTGTGTTGGGCCACGCCAGGCTACTTATGTGATCAGTGAGATACATGAAGGGTCATGCGGTATGCACGCAGGTCCCCGATCTGTAGTGGCACGAGCTCTACGCACATGATATTATTGGCCTACTATGCATAGGGATGCACGCGACATGATTCGTAAATGCAGTGATTGCCAAGTGCACAGACCAGTACCACGACATCCGCAGTAGGAACTGACACCCATTACATCCCCATGGCTATTCTATAAGTGGGAGATAGACATTGTAGGACCTTTTCCTGTGGCTGCAGGGGAAGTTAAGTTCTTGATTGTCGCAATGAACTACTTCACACGATGGATAGAAGCTAAAGCGGTTAAATCCATTACGGGCAAGCAGGTTAAAAAGTTTGTTTGGGAAAATGTGTGCCGTTTTGGCTTGCTAGGAGAAATCATCTCGGACAACGGGAAGCAGTTCGCGGATAACCCATTCAAGGACTAGTGCACAGCATTGAATATCACGCGGCGCTTCGCATCTGTTAAACACCCGCAGACAAATGGTCTTGTGGAACGAGCAAATAGAATCTTAGGTGAAGGCATCAAGGCACGCTTGGATGAACGAAGTGCCAAATGGGTAGACGAGCTGCCACATGTTCTATGGGCACATAGGACTATGATTAAAACAGCCAATGGGGACACTCCATTTGCACTAGCCTACGGGACTGAAGCTGTTATACCAGCAGAGATTGGAATGTCAACTATCCGCACATCGGAGGTTAATGTCGTCACGAACGACGAGCAACTCCGGATTATTCTGGACTTGTTGGAGGAAAAAGAGAAATAGCGGCTATCAATGAGGCCAAGTCCAAAGCACGTATGAAGGCTTATTACGACGCCAAGGTTAAAGGTGTTTCCTTTCGACCGGGAGATTTTGTTTATCGTGCCTACGAGGCAAGTCGAGCGACGAATACAGGAAAGTTGGGCCCCAAATGGGAAGGGCCGTATGAGGTTACGGAAGCCTTAGGACGGGGCGCGCACAAGTTGCGTGATATGGATGGCCGTGACCTGGAATGCACATGGAATATCTGCAATCTTAAAAGATGCTACCTTTGAAAGGCTACGACTTCCGCATGGACACTTCACTATAGTTGGCTTCAATGAAGATCCATGTATTCTCTTTTGTGTGTGTTTTTCATGCTTTCTAGGTTCTATTTGTTTTTAGGATTTTTTCATTCTTGTCAAAAAAAATCGTAAACGTTCTAATAAAACGCCGTGGTGCCTAGCTAGCTCCACGGCTCGTTCTTGTACAAATTGTTGACATGTCTTTTAGATTCCATGTGCAAATTACTGTCTTATAGATTTAATTATTATTTCTATCATGTGCTATCTCTTATTCATATGCATTCATTCAAAACCGTACATGTACTATTCGCCTCCAGGCGGGGTAAGAGGATTAAGTGAACCTAATAATTCAACTTGTCACGTAAGAGGGATGCAACCCCAGTGACGTGGATCATGTATCCTTACTAGACACCTTATTCACAAGATGTTGTAGTAAGTTTCCATATGTCGCACTTACATAGTGCTTTGCATGGTAAAGACGCACGCCGCCCGTCTAGTAAAATATAGACTTGGTTTTATTCTAGGTAAGACGTGACACGTCATGCGACACAGGTATATGATATCTAAAGGAATATAAGCAAGTTTCCAACTATCAAAATTGCCGTGACTACCACGGACTTATAAATACTATTCTAAATGTTCACGATAATGTTACAAAGGATAAAGTGCCGTGGACATCCACGGACGAATGTTTAGGTTACAGACCAGATTATTCAGGAATTACAACAAATTTGGGAGCGCCCTACATGGGGGGGAGAAACCTACCTATCTCCCACTGCTCTTTAGCTAGGCGAGGCAATACCTCACCATGTTCTTTTCGTTCCAGAGCTTGAGCCGCATTCACCTCCAGCACCTCACTTAATAGTTGTTCACTAACAATGATCCTGGTGACGTCTTCATAAACGGGAAGAGTGAGTTGGCTGGGGGGGGGGAGTGAAGTAAGTCCGGGAGTGTCCCTCGTCCTGAGAGATGGCACCAAGGCTTAGCTTCCCCATAATCTCCTTATTGGATGCATCTTTTGTAGCCTCCAGCTCAGCCAAAAAAGGGTAGTTAAGATCTCGCATAGCGGCCATAGAGGCGGTCATCTTCTCAGCAGCTCCAGTGTTGAAGTAAGCATGTTTTGTGAAGTTTTGCTTCTTCCTTATTAGCTCTGCGGCCATGGCCATTCCCTCATGACGGTGGTGGTTGATACCATCCGATACAAGATCTGCAAACTGTTATACGAATTGAGGGGCCTCCAACACTTTTGTGACGGCCAGGCGCGTCCATGACCCACCATCCACCTGCGGCCGGCAAGGCTGCTAGTAGTTGGGGATACAACACATCATCACGCTCTGAGGTAAGGGCATTCACCAGTGTGTCTTTTTGTGTGGAAGCCTCCTTCAATTGTTCCGCCACGGCCCTTTCATGGGCAAGCTCCTCTTTCAGTCTTTCCTCACCCTGGATCAATGCATGTGTGTCTTCAAGCTCTTTAGTAAGGGTGGACACTTGGTCAGAGGAGGACTTGGCCAAGGCTTCTGCCGCGGTCACCTGTTTGTGATACCTTAAGTATTAGAATGCATAATAGTGTGGCGTGGGCATGATGCGGTAAGGATACATACCTTAGCTGTTGCAGTCTCAAGTTGAGTTCCAAGCTCGGCTACGCGTTGGTCATGAGCATTGGCATGCACTGCTTGTTCTTTAATAGTAGCCTAGGCAGCAGCAAGCTGGGACTAGAGGGCGGCAATCTGGGCCTCATTATCTTCAATCATCTTCTCTCTTCGGCCAACTTTTCTCTTCAAGGATTCAACATGCTCTAAGTCGGCCTCAAATCTTACCCGCATGGAAGTACCCATGGCCATCTGATGAACCAAGGAACCATTGTATTCATCCACCAAGTCCACATGGCTTAGTGCATTTACATCCTTTACCAGACCGGGAGGGATGCAGTTGTTCAGATAGTCACGACATTCTTCAGCCTGTCTCATCCGTGAAGCCGTGGTGATCTTCCAGTCAGGGTTGAATTGTGTATGGGGGCCGGGCACCGGTACCTCTTGTGAAGCCGTGGGGGTACCTTCCTCAAAGGCTGGGCCAGATCTGGTCGCGGCAGTATGCGGGACAGGTTCCTTCTCCTTCTCCTTCTCCTTTCGTGCCTCTTGGGCAGGTGCGACACCAGCTTGTTCATCCCTGCGACAACAATTGGAATAGACATTAAATATTGTTTGTGGAAGGACGTACCTTTTACTTGGACAACGGATATAATGACAAACATATACGGTAGACTTACATGTTGGTTCTTCCTAGTTCTGACGTAGTGGGGGGGGGGGTACTTGAGTGACTGGCTTGACATCTGGTAACGGCACGTCCGGATCCATGGGTGCAGCCTACACCGTCTCTGAGGCTTGGTTGGTGCTATCAACAGATTGATAGCGGGGGTGATCCTCGCGCAGTCTCTTCACAGGGGCATTGTTTTCCCCGATCTCGGCCTGGGCAACTCTTCTTACCCGCTTGTTCTTCCTACGGGTACGCTTGGGGACGGGCTGGGCTTCTTCTTCTTCCTCCTCTGTAGAAACTAGAAGGGGGGGGGGGGGGGGGTTGAATAGTTTCTAGATCATTTTCAAAACATTTCGTTTATTCCACTGGCCGCGGTTCCTTAAATATCACCGCGGTTCCTTATCAATAAAGAACCGCGGGCTCAATAAAGAACCGCCTACAGTGGATGCCAAATATTGATACGTTGTAAACCTTGACAATCGTTTGTATCAAATTCTGGATTAAGCTTGACTAGATATGAGATGTGTTTGTAATAAATAATAACTATAAGTAAGGAAACACACAAACACATCAAATCAAGTGTACATCAAGCAATAGTCTAAACCCTAAGCACACACGTACTAAGCCTTAGCTTTTTCGCAACTAAGATGTTTAGACTAAAGGATGCACACTTGACCATAATCTAAACACGAAGCTCACACGTACTAAGCCTTAGCTTTTCCGCAACTTAGATGTTTAGATTATGAGATGCACACAACACACAACATATACATATATCTATAATAGTAAAGACATAAATGTAAAGGAAAGTACTGACACGATGATTTATAGTGGTTCTATCACGAAGCTCTTCTTCGCCCTAATCCACTCCTCGAGTACACCTTACTCGAGAGTTACTTCACTAGTTAACAAAACTCCTTTCAAGGCGGAGAAAACCATACACGTCGCTTACACAAGTTCTGACACTAAGCTAGATGTCGAGTCCTAATCTTAGGTAGGACCAATCTACACAACGTTGCCCACTTCACCATTTAACGACACAAGGCTAGATGTCGAGTTCTAATCGAAAGGTAGAACCAATCTTCACAACGTTGCCTACTTCACCATGTTACGACACAAGGCTAGATGTCGAGTTCTAATCGAAAGGTAGAACCAATCTTCACGACTCTTCACTTTGAAGCTAAGTGAGAACTTCACTAGACACAACTACATCACTTTATAGTTTAGTAAGAACTCACAAGACACAACCACATCACTTTATAGTTTAGTGAGAACTCACAAATCTTACCTATTACAACTCAATAAAACACATATCCAAGTGTACACATGTAACTTGGATCTACACAACATAAATCCAAGTATACACATATACAATGGATTTACACAAGACTTAATCCAAGTATTCACAAATACAATGGATTAACACAATTAATCCAAGTATTCACAAATACATTGGATCTACACAATATTGATCCAAGTATACCCATATACATTAGATCTACACAAGATTGATCCAAGTATACACATATACATTGGATCTACACAAGACACAAATAAAAATGATGAACACGATGATCTTCATCAAGACTTCATCTTTAATCACAACACAAGTGTGTGAGTGATCTTCTCTTTGCACTTAAGAGGATGAGGAGATTGAAGGAGAAAATGACATCTTAAATAAGATTAATCTAAACTAACTAATCAAGGGTTTAAAGATGTATTTAAAGAAACTGTGCAAAAAGGGTTGAAAGAAAACCTGGAAATGATCCACTATTTATAGGACAACATTGCAACGGTCAAAAACACCCGCGGTTCCTTATCTCTACCCGTGGTACCTTATCAATAAGGAACCTCCGCGTTGGAGTTCGTGCAAATTTGTCCTTTAGTGGGGATATGCCATCTGGGGTAGTTTATACCCTCAAAGGATATTCCTTTGGCATATGGAATATGCCAAATTCAAATTAAAGAATATTCTTTGGAATATACCTTAGGGAATATTCTTTGGAATATTCCAAATTCGAATTTCCATTTTTCTTTTTAATAAAAAATTTCTTAAAAATAGAGTTAATTAAAAATTACTTTGTCACTTTGTATAAAAGTGAGTTTTAAGAAAATATTAATCCTTGATCACTTAGTTAGGTTAATGACATGTTTGTACATACCTTGAGTGATTCATGCCGAATGCGATCTTGGAGGTGTCGAGAAAATTATACAAATGTATTCTTGAGTTATTACGAGTACCTTAACATTTTACATAATGTATTGTGAATTATACGTTTGTCATCAACAAAACATAAAGAGATTATATCGACAAAGCATCGTAATGTTTGCACTAACAATCTCCCCCTTTTTGATGATGACAAACAAGTAAACCGCAACACATATTAAAATGCATAAGTTACTCGTTTACACTTACTTCTCCCCCTTTTGTCGAATCAAAAAGGTAGTCTTCATTTGTAGAAGAGGAGGATCGACTTCGAGAGAACATGCAACCAAAAATCTAATCATCCATAGTGGTTGTCGTTTGAGAGGCGAGAATCCAAACCATAAACCCATCATAGAAAAATATTGAGCTTGCGTCATCCTAGTGAAGTCTTCAATCACCATAGGTTAACCAACTCCAAGCATAATAATATGCTTACCTACGAGTGTCCAAAATGCATTACTTACAAGATGTTTGATGAATGCAGTTTGAGTGAGTCAACGATCGTAAACGTAATGACTTGAACTCTTGCAAATGCTCCCCCTTGATATGAGCTCCCCCTTGCTTGAGGCACCAACAAAGCAAGAATAGTGACGAGCTACAAAAATGGGTTAGAAGTGTCCTACAAAACAAGGTTATTAGACAAGAGCATATATAAAAAGAGATGTCACCCAAACGGGGATGATAAACAAGTCGTTTGCACAAACAATGACAAGCAAAGAAGTGTGCATGCGATGCTATCAATCCAAAAACAAATCAAAGGAGAGGATCTTGACAAGATCAATTCACAATTGTTGGAATAGAAAAAGAAACATCCATACCAATTGTAATGATAATATGTCAAAGGGTAAAAAGCTTAGAATTTTTCGAATCACCCAAGAAAATTCAAGATTTAACCATCAACTCTAAAAAAAACAAGGAGAGGATTTTGAGGAAATCAATTCAAAATTGTTGGAGTAGAGGTAGAAAAGAAACATTCAAGCATTTAAAAATATCATCTCAAGGGGTTAAAAACTTAGAATTGATGGAATCACCCATACCAATTGTAAAATTTAACCGTAATCAACTCTCAAAAAGAGGAACAAAAATATCTCAACCTAGAGACATTTATGACCAAATAAAAATAAAGGAAAACCAAAAGCGGATAAATCGACGCTTTAAGAAAAAATCGGGATATAGGACGTTATAGGAAAAAATGCGTATGAATGTCGACACCAAATGGTGCTTAGCATACGATAAACTACATGCTCAAAGTTTCGTAGCTCTTCTCAATCATTATGGATGTTCAAAGAACAATTACATGATGAGGAAAGGGTAAGGCTCGACTCAACTTAGTTTAGAAATACTAGAAGAAAGAGACTCGACTTAGAAGAGCATGATTAAAATGAATTGAGAGAGACTTAACAAAGAAGTTAAGGATAACTTCACGAAACTAGAGAAGAAACTCAAATAATGAAGAAAAGAAGGAATCTTCAAGAAAACTCGTCAAAAGAGAAAAAGACCAAAACGAACAAAGGGACTCAATGGTCGCGGTTCGTTAAATAGGTCCGTGGTTCATTATCAAAAATGAGACCCAAGGTTATTTGAGGAACCGTGGACATTGGGTGTCCAAAACCGATTATCGACTCAAAGGAAAATCACTTGGTCAAACAGCATAAGATGCTAAATGGATTGAAGGTCAATGCTTCGGATATGACTTTTAACAATTGAAATTGCAAGTTAAAATTACTTGAATATTTCAAAAGAAATATTTAAGTTGTCAATCTTACTAGGAGAGGAATTAGATATAAATCTAACCTTCCTTGACAACCGAGTGAGAAAATAAATAAGAAAAGAAAGATCACGAGAAAAACGAGATCCAAGACTCAAAGAAAAATCATGTTGAAAAAACATGAAAGGAAATACAAGAGAATAAAGATCATACAAAGATGTATGAAAAAACAAGCCTAAAACTTAAGCATAATTTTAATCTTAGTTACACTAGAATCCTAAGATTTGCTTAGATTGAGTGTCTTATTAATAATCAATACACATGCTTAATTAGAAGACAAGGTGGTGGCGGAATTTGGTGGGGGGTAAAAGGTGAAGTAACCAAGGGTTAAACAAAGGCATTCTCAAAGGTAATGCTTTGGATAGGTTGAGGTTGAGTAGTCACATCCAAGAGAGTACTAGGAGTGAAGGGTGAGGTTAACTCATTCATTCTAGATTGGAATGAAGATGAGGTAGAACCATGTGAATGGTTGGTACCATGGGTTAAGGTAGTCTTGCATGGTGCAAGAGGTGGTGAGGGTGATAAAGAGATGAGAATGGGCACAATCTCATTCTTAGGTGTGGCAAAAGGGTGAAGAGTTAAGTTTGGGTAACTTAATCTTAATTTTGAGGTGCCTCTTTGAAGAGGAGGTTTTTGATGAACTGGAGGTTCTTGTAGAAACCATGGTAGTAATGGGTGGTTTAAGGGGTAAGGATGAATGGTTTGAGGTGTGAAGAACATGGCTAACAAGAAGGGTTTAAAAGGGTGAGGGGATGATCCAAACTAGTAAAGGGTTAAAAAGAGAAAGCCCAAGATATTTTAGGAGTGATCAAAGGTTTGAAACAAAGATTCCAAAGGGTGTTGGAACAATTGGGAAGTTTCAGAAAACCCGAATTTGAGAGCTTCTGCCCGCGGTTCTTTATCTCCACCGGCGGTTCCATATTGATATGGAGTCGCGGTCTATTTAAAGAACCGCCTACAGAGGCTTGGTTTTGGTGAAGGAGGATTTTCCAATTCAGCAACTCCTAATGTTCTAGTATAACTTATCATAAATTCATGCTTAAGAGCAATAAAAACTAGAAGGAAAGACACATAGGTTCAATTAGCATGTAAGAAGAAAGCTAAGAAAAACCTAATGGCTACAAAAGAAAAAGACTCCTAATGACATACAAAGTTCATCAAAGTAAACTATCATTAGTCATATATAGGAAGAGCCATTTAGCCAATTTAGAGAATGAGTATGAGACTATCACTAGAGATGCTCAATTAAGGCTAAACACGACCATTTTTACGAGTTATACACCAACTCAACTTCCCACATGGAAATAATTCAACCGTTAGGTCAAATTAAGATCCTAGTGCATAAATTCTCTAGTAGTCATTCTCAAGTTAGACAAAATGTAATTCCAACATTTGCCTAATAAAGATTAGCAATGATGAAACTTGCATGGCGACACAATGCATGACCTAATGAGGGTTAAGAATGCACCATTGCATATCTTGTCAAACAAGTCTAGTTAAGGTTATTTACCTTAATAGAACTTGAGACCAATAACTTTGAAGTGTATAAACAAAGTTTACATAAACCAAAGGAACACTCTTGATTGGTCTTTCGGAAATGACACATTTATAAATTGCATAGTAATGTAAATTACTTGAGTATTTCGGATGAAACATCCAAGTTATCAAACCGACTCTATTGTGCATTATAAGTAATTATTAAACAAAATATATCTAACAATTTGAACAAGTAGATTCAATATAACACCATCAACACAAGTGTGAGTTATGATCCGATGTATATTATTAATAAAACACATTCATGTCTACACTAAAAAACATGTCAATTATATTCGATAATGATACCAATCATAGTTTGAATAATGCATTGATATTTAATCGAAATCTTTCTTGATTCCCACAAACACTCTTTTAAGAGAAAATAGCTAAGATTTTCAAAGGGTGTTTCATGTTTTATAGTGAGACATTTATCTACTTGAACTAATAACACAATGATCGAGTAAGACGACCTAAATCAATAGATTTGACAAGCGCCCAAAGCTTTCAAACCTAAAAGAGTTAAATAACATGCCGAGGTGTACAAGATGTTTATTTAACATTTGTAAACCAAGAGATGTTAATCCTATATGCAATGCACACATAATGTTGCAACTAAAATGCAAGAAATCTAGCATACATCCTAATTAGGAAAAACTAGATACTAACAAATACCAAGCAAGTCACAAGAGACTAGACATATAACCAATACTACTACAAATAGAAAGGAACACATAATAATGTCTACATATAATAATAACACACAAGGAAACACAAACAAACAATTAGCTTAACACATAAAAGCATTCGTCCATGTTTTGAGTGTTAGATACAACAAAGTATTCATAACTTGATTTTATTTGAAAATAGTCTTTGACCCATTTAAAATTTAATTAAGTTTAACACTTTGTAAATATATCATCTTTCAACGATATATCACCAAGAGATGTCCAACTTGATAGAAAAGAGTAAAACACAAGTTTTACAACAAACCGACGCTCAATACTTTGGACAAAGTATGGAACTTAGAAACCATCCAAATTTTAGAGTTTGAATAAAGGTTTGGAAGCATTTTTAATTGAAAGAAAATTCAATTACATTCAAAATGACGGGTGGCACGACTTCTACGGACTTACGGTTGATTTTATATGATTTTTCAAAGTTTTCAAAAATCTGTGTCGGACTGACCGCGGTTCCTTATTGATAAGGAACCGTGGGGAATAGATAAAGAACCGCGTCCAGAGGACAAAAATGGGGTTTTTGGCCAAAATCATTTGTTAACTTTTTGGAAGGACTTAGGACTCTAAAAAATCATTTTAGACACATAGAAATCGTATTTTAGAGTTAATTATGACACAAAAGATTTTTATACTTCCAAACATGAAAAGATTTAATTCAAACTATTATACAAAGTTTATTTAACACCAAAACTTGTACGAATGAAACAACAAAACACATTTCATAAGTAATCACTCTTCATGAACAATTTGATACAAAGATCGTCTCTATTTTTAAAAACCGTTTTTTTTAAACCATTTGTTTTGAAAAAGAGAGCAAAGATCGATCCAAGCTTTAAAGTACAATATACTTCAAAGATCTTGAGTAACCTCGCTCTGATACCAATTGTAGAAACTAGAAGGGGGGGCTGAATAGTTTCTAGTTCATTTTCAAAACATTTCGTTTATTCCACTGGTCGCGGTTCCTTAAATATCACCGCAGTTCCTTATCAATAAAGAACCGCGGGCTCAATAAAGAACCGCCTACAGTGGATGCCAAATTTTGATACGTTGTAAACCTTGACAATCGTTTGTATCAAATTCTCGGTTAAGCTTGACTAGATATGAGATGTGTTTGTAATAGATAATAACTATAAGTAAGGAAACACACAAACACATCAAATCAAGTGTACATCAAGCAATAGTCTAAACACTAAGCACACACGTACTAAGCCTTAGCTTTTCCGCAACTAAGATGTTTAGACTAAAGGATGCACACTTGACCATAATCTAAACACGAAGCTCACACGTACTAAGCCTTAGCTTTTTCGCAACTTAGATGTTTAGATTATGAGATGCACACAACACACAACATATAAATACATCTATAATAGTAAAGACATAAATGTAAAGGAAAGTACCGACACGATGATTTATAGTGGTTCGGTCACGAAGCTCCTCTTCGCCCTACTCCACTCCTCGAGTACACCTTACTCGAGAGTTACTTCACTAGTCAACAAAAATCCTTTCAAGGCGGAGAAAACCATACACGTCGCTTACACAATTTCCGACATTAAGCTAGATGTCGAGTCCTAATCTTAGGTAGGACCAATCTACACAACGTTGCCCACTTCACCATTTAACGACACAAGGCTAGATGTCGAGTTCTAATTGAAAGGTAGAACCAATCTTCACAATGTTGCCTATTTCACCATTTTACGGCACAAGGCTAGATGTCGAGTTCTAATCGAAAGGTAGAACCAATCTTCACGACTCTTCACTTTGAAGCTAAGTGAGAACTTCACTAGACACAACTACATCACTTTATAGTTTAGTGAGAACTCACAAGATACAACCACATCACTTTATAGTTTAGTGAGAACTCACAACTCTTACCTATTACAACTCAATAAAACACATATCCAAGTGTACACATGTAACTTGGATCTACACAACATAAATCCAAGTATACACATATACAATGGATTTACACAAGACTTAATCCAAGTATTCACAAATACAATGGATTAACACAACTAATCCAAGTATTCACAAATACATTGGATCTACACAATATTAATCCAAGTATACCCATATACATTAGATCTACACAAGATTGATCCAAGTATACACATATACGTTGGATCTACACAAGACACAAATAAAAATGATGAACATGATGATCTTCATCAAGACTTCATCTTTAATCACATTACAAGTGTGTGAGTGATCTTCTCTTTGCACTTAAGAGGATGAGGAGATTGAAGGAGAGAATCACATCTTAAACAAGATTAATCTAAACTAACTAATCAAGGGTTTAAAGATGTATTTGAAGAAACTGTACAAAAAGGGTTGAAAGAAAACCTGGAAATGATCCACTATTTATAGGACAACATTGCAACGGTAAAAAACACCCGCGGTTCCTTATCTCTACCCGCGGTACCTTATCAATAAGGAACCGCGGGTTCCTTTAAGGAACCTCCGCGTTAGAGTCTGTGCAAGTTTGTCCTTTAGTGGGGATATGCCATCTGGGGTAGTTTATACCCTCAAAGGATATTCCTTTGGCATATGGAATATGCCAAATTCAAATTAAAGAATATTCTTTGGAATATACCTTAGGGAATATTCTTTGGAATATTCCAAATTCAAATTTCCATTTTTCTTTTTAATAAAAAAACTTCTTAAAAATAAAGTTAATTAAAAATTACTTTGTCACTTTGTATAAAAGTGAGTTTTAAAAAAATAATAATCCTTGATCACTTAGTTAGGTTAATGACATGTTTTTACATACCTTGAGTGATTCATGCCGAATGCGATCTTGGAGGTGTCGAGAAAAGTATACAAATGTATTCTTGAGTGATTACGAGTACCTTAACATTTTACATAATGTATTGCGAATTATACGTTTGTCATCAACAAAACATAAAGAGATTATATCGACAAAGCATCGTAATGTTTTCACAAACAATCCTCTTCTACATGTTGCACTTCCTCCTCGTCATTGCCCAGCATTTGGCGAAGGCTGGAGGTGGCCCTATCTATGTTATCACCCTGCTCCTCCTCGTGGGCGAGGGTGGCAGTCCTAGGCGGAGAGGAGGGCCCGGCTTCATCCTCCAGCATCAGGTTGTCCCCATCCTCGTTGTCAGAATCCACGGGGGTCATCATGAGTGTTGTATCTTCTTCGTCAGATTGGGGGTCTGGTACGGCTGCTAAGGCGATTGTCACGTTTCGGGTATGCTCGAGAAGGGGTAGCTCATTCTCACGTCTAGGACGGGCTCCCTCTGGTATAAGTTTTGGATCACCCTGACGAAGGATCCCAAAGAAGTTCATTTCTGTCAAGAAAATAAAGTATGTTAGTTATGGACAACAGGTTTATGTGTGTCTTTGATGTGCGGATACTATACCTACCTTCACCACGCCTCCTCCAGAATACAGGATATCTGTTGGACGGGTCGAAGTAGCTGCGGCTAATCCCTAGCAAACAAAGGAATGACTCGGGTAGATTCCTATGAAACCCAGTTCTATTCCTATCTATTTCTTGGAAATGTTGGGGATTTTATGTACCAGCACGCGGAGGAGGGTCAGGAGATAATCTATGTTTAAAACGAAATCGGTCGGCCACACTATTGAGTCGATAAAAAAGTAATGGTCGTACCAATTTTTCAGCGAGTCCATGGCTTTATTGTGTGTTGTGGGGCTGTTTGGGGATCGTTTCTTGAAGGAAAGCCACCCATTTACTAAATTGGGGGTATAAAATAGTCTAAATAACTCTACGGTAGGAGGGATGCTTCTTGCACGGCAAATGATTTCAAACTGGCTAATATTACATGCGCCTATACAGTGTAATTGGGTGATATGTACGTCATAATAACCTAAGAGATCTACGAGGAAACGAGTTAAAGGAATGCGGTAGTTGGTCGCGTCAAACAGACGGGTGTATAGGCCAATCTTTCCCTGGGGTGCCTCAGTTATGAGGTCCCCTGCACCAGGGAGAGAGGGGTGAAGGTTGCTAGGAATGAAGAAATCAGAGCAAAAGTGCCCCAATTTCTCCTCCGTCATTACGTTGAGCACGGATCCAATAGAAGGGTGGTTTCTTTGAGCCATTATTAATTAAAAAAGATGAGAGCGTGGTATTCTAACCTGCGTAGGGAAGGATCCGTGCGTAAGAAGGTGGTGATAAGAAGGAAAGCGCTAATGGCAGAAATGAAGGAAAAGACTGTGTGTCACACATAGCCGTATGGGCGACTTATTTATAGGGTTGCCTTGATAGACATGGTTCGTTGGATTCATGACATGTGTTTTCCACTATCCAAAATCGTATGGTTGGGAAGCAAGTGGCAAGTGAAAAGTCAGGTGGGACCCACGGGTCACTTCTGACTCAGGAGGTTGCGCCGCTCGAGGTTCTGACTGTTTGCACTTTGTCTGTCAAATGGAAGGTGAACAATCAATTGTGTTGGGATATGCGGTCATACGTAAGACCATATTCAATGTTGCATTTAATTTGTCTCGGCCGTCATGTGCGGCTGAGGTACCATAGGAATAAATTCCTAATAAGGTTGCCACGTGCGGCCGAAACACAATTTTCAAAATTCATCATTCCCTAATGATCTTTCTTGGTACGTCCGGGGAGCATCTTGTTAGTCTAGATATTCCGCCTACGGCCGTAACAACTAGACTGGGGGGACATGATGACGTATAGTCCCCAGCCGGGTCATAAACCTGGCCTACGGGTACTACCCACATCCGACCTGTTACCAATGGGTTGGATTAATATCATTTAAAGCTTATGGGCTTCGAATGAACAGTAGCCGCATACATGTGTGCGACCCACGATCTATTATGGCCGGTACAGGGTTAGACAGAATCATAATCTTATTATGATTATGATTTACCCCAAAGTAGAGGATATACACTCACCATAATTAGAAGATAAGAATCAAGCTAATTATGGCACTAATCCTTTGCTTGGGGCCGAAGCATCGGTGACAGCCCATTAGGGTTTCACCGCCTATATAAGGAACCCCCAAGGGTTCCACAAAGGTATTGCATTCTAAGAAACTGTAAATCTCGGTGAAACCCATTTGAATTAAGAAGAATAAGGATCTCTATGAACCTTCTTCTCCCAAACCTTTCAAGACTTCTGATTTCTCTCCAATTGAGTATTGGAATGAGTCTTACTCAATCAATTTAATTACCGGAGAAATGGGAGCTCTTCCGCCACTACCTAAACCTTTCAACATACCTCAACTGAATGACCTATCTTCTTACCCTAACCTCACTAAGTATTGTGATGGTAACCTTTCATTTTCTTCTCTACATTAAGCTTTTCTTTCACCACCTTCTTTCTATACTGATGGACATCCCCCATCTAATGATTTTGTTTTGCATCATGGAAGCTCGTGTAGTTGTTGTATATTTCAACAAATTGAACTTACTCATGTCTTTGAGAAGTTATATTTTCTTGTATTTCTCCTAACTCGACCTCCTCTTCGAGTATTTGTTCCCGTGAGCAAATCTCCGGAAGATGCATCTTCTTCTTATTTTACCGGTCAAAACACATTTTGTGTTCTAATCGTTTGAGTCAAAATAAAAACCTAAGCAATTTTGGAAGACTACTTCTACTAGAATAGTTGTTATGCCTATGTTGTTTATTTTCTTATTTATTGCTTTAATATTCATATTTTCTTATATGAATATCTTGTTGTATGTGCTTTCATATTTCTTGAATATGATTGTTATGCGTGTTATTGTTTGTTTTGCTTATTTATTTATCACACATATTATTGAGAGTTGGTTTTTGTTAAACCTTGAATTTTAGTGGGTGATTCCAAAAATTCTAAGTTTTTAACCCTTTGACATAAATCTTCAAATTATTGGATGTTTCTTTTCTATCATTATTCCAACAATTATGAATTGAGCTTGTCAAATTACTCTCCTTGGACATAACTAGCAAATACTTACTTTCTAATTTGAGATTTCTTTTCTTCCTCCCTCTCAGATTATTTAGCGAGTAGTAACTATTGCAATTACATAGTGTTTCTTTTCTTTTACTAACCCTTGTATGTAGCTTGTCACCATAGCTCGATCACTTGGTGCCCCAAGCTAGAGGGAGTAAGCACCAAGCGAGAGCTACTAGCAAAGTCGATTCTTCTCCTCATTAAAGACTTGTGCTAACTTTTTACTTCGACAAAAGGGGGAGAAATGGTAGTTATAAACTCGTTAATAATTCGAAAACTTTGTTTTTACATAAATTAGTTTATAGTTTGTTTTAATAAAAAAGGGGGAGATTGTTAATGCAACCGATGCCTAAAAAGATTATTTGTAATAACTAATCTTTCTTAGTTTTGATCACGACAAAGTGTAAAAACATTAATAGTCAAAGATAACCGCAAGACGAATTATTTAACAAACACTACCATTAAGGTAATAATCATTTAAGTCTTACACAAATATATCTTATATATGTTTAGTGATCTTTAAAAGCGATTAACCTTAAAACTCACATTTATACATATGTGACAAAACATTTTTAATAAACTTTCTTTTTAAGAAAATATTTTTTAAATAGAAAATGGAAATTTGAATTTGGCATATTCCAAATGGTCTAAGAATATCCATTTTGAATATAATCTTCACCAGATGGTCTTTCCCCACTAGAAGAAAAAAATGAGCGGACTTTAGAGCCTGTGGCTCATTATTGGTGTATGCGGTTCATTAGTGATAATGAGCCGCAAGCCTATTTATTGAACCGCGCTCAGAGATCCATTGGAATTGTCTCTTATAAATAGTGGATCATTTCTTTATTTTCAAAAAAAAAAACCTTTTTGGACAGATTTCTGCTTCTTATCTCCTTTTCTATATTTCAGTCATTAGTAAATGATCACTTAGGGTGCGCTTGGTTCAAATAAGGTAATCGGAATGGGAAAGGCGAAGAGTATGCTAAGGAATATAATGGACAACTATCATTGCATTGATGATGCTTGGTTTGTTGATTTGTATAATGAATCATTACAAACTCACAAATACTAGCCGATGGATGTCGTAAATGTACTCGTTTATATATAATTTTAATATGTCAAAGACCGCTTTTAAACCAATGATATCTTTTTATGCATATATTTGTAGATTTTCTTAAAATATTTAAAAGTAAAAATCCCAATTAATGTGTTGGATCTTCTAAATACGTATTTAGCATCCGTACCATACGATATGATATAAACCTATTACTTTGTATGTGTAAATATGTTTTTCGTGCAAACATCAGTATGCATGTTGATATAAATAGTCACATGACTAAACAAGTTAGCAATTATAAAATTGACGTAAAAAAATTAGAACACGAATAGTTGAATACTATTGTACTGTATTACGTTAAAAGTGACAAAAAAGAAAAGAGCTAAATTATAAGGGAGGAATGATCGTGGGCAAAAAGAAGTTAAGTCAGTAATCAAAATTTAATACCCTCAATTTAATTGGGAATGGTCATTACCTACTTTTAGGTAATGAAAAAATGCATTATTACAAACCAAGCATCACTTTTTATTATAATTACCACAAACCACCCTTTAAAACATCTAACCAAGCAACCCCTTAATATGTTAAATATGTTTACTTATAATTATCCTCTTGACCCCTTTCCTTATATGTCTAAAAAGAATATCACTCACACATTTGTGATGTGATAAAAGATGAAACGTTGATGAAGATCATTCTCTCTTAGATCTAGTAATATTCTTCGTATTGTTTCTATGTGTCTTGTGTAGACCCAAATACTTGGATTAGTCTTGTGTAGATACAAGGTATTTGTGTATACTTGGACTAGTCTTGTGTAGATCCAAGGTATATGTGTATACTTAGATTAGTCTTGTGTTGATACAAGGTATATGTGTACACTTGGATGTGTCTTGTGTTAGTTCTCACTAAACTCTAAAGTGATGTAGTGTGTCTTGTGAGTAAGTTATCACTAAACTAAAAAGTGATGTAATTGTGAGTATAAGTGTGTGAGTTCTCACTTAACTAGAAAGTAATGTGAGTGAATATTAGTTCTAGCTTTGTATTAGAACTCGACATCTAGGCTTGTGTCAGAAAAGAAGACGGGCGACGAAGATTGATTCTAGCTTTGGATTAGGACTCGACATCTAGCCTTGTATCGGAAAGATGATAGGCGACGAAGATTGGTTCTAGCTTAGGATTAGAACTCAACATTTAAGTGTCGGAAAATGTTGTAAGCGACATTGTAAGGTTTTCTCCGCCAAGAATGGAGCTTGTGGATATAGTGGAAATCTCGAGTAAGGTGTACTCGAGGAGTGGAGTAGGAATGAAGAAAGAGCTTCGTTGCCTAACCACTATAAATCTTTGGTGTCGTCCCTTAGGTTGTTTCTTTCCTTACTCTTTACTTATACTTGTCATTACATTTAGCATTCCATCATGATAACTTGATATAACAAATATTTTTAAACATTGGAAATTGACCTAACCATTATGAAACAAGTTTTCAAGTAAAAAGGCATTTTTAGGATGAACTTAAATTTAAGATTTGGAAACTATTCAACCCGCCTTATAGTTTCTACATTAATATTGAAAAATATATATACTAATAAAACATTACGATCGCAAAGTTTTAGTTTTATGGTACTCACAGGCGCAACGTGCGAGTATAGTACAAAGTTTAAAAATGTATTCTTGAATGAATTTATCTCTTTTGTTCTAGTTCAAAAAATCAAAAGAAGTTGTAATTGCATAGATTGTTCTTATGATTTAAGGAAATTAATTCTTAAAAGTCTTTTATAATAGATTAATTTCTCATGATTTTTGAGTTGTATCAAATTTAGTCCCTTGATCACTAAGTTCGTATTAGTTTTGACCCATTGACACTACTTTCGTATTACGTTTAGTCTATGACGAAACTAGTGGTAAATGGATCAAAACCTGATACGGTTCCAACAAACAGGGAGATGATCCGTTAAAAAAAGTTTTTAAAAACCAATTACGTTAAACTCAACAAACCACAACAGATCCTCTCCCTGTGGTTTTGAACCGTATCGGGTTTGATCCTATTACTACTATTTTTGTTAGGGACTAAACATAATACGAAAATAATGTCAAATGACCAAAACCCATAGTGATTAAGGAACCAAACCGATAATGGTACAAAACCATGAGAATATGATCCATTAAAAATGATAAAAAAGCATGAGGATATGATCCATTAAAAGGGACTTTTAGGGACCAATTTCGTTAATTCGAATAAATCACAAAAACTATTTATAGAATTATAACTTCTTTTGCTTTTTTGAACTAAATCAAAAAGCAAAAATCCATTCAAGAATAAATCATTCATGTGGTTTGCTCGATTTAGTGAAATTCATCCTTAGAAGTTTATATCAAAAGATCATTTTCTTATGTTTATTTACCCGTAGCGAGTTTAGTCCTTTAAGTACAAAAATATATCAATTTTGGTCTATTAATACTAGTTTTATATTGGATTTAGTCTCTAACGAAGCTAATAGTATACGACGATACGTATCAAAACAACAAAAGAAAATGCTTAAAAAAATTAAAAGCAATTTCGTTAAAACCGTTAAACCGCATATACGATTTATGCAATTAGCTCAAAACTTTATTTAGACCTTATCCTTTTGTTTCAACCCAACTAATCCAAAACACGTTGATTAACACATCTAACCTTGCCCGATTTCTAATTTTATCCAATCAATCTTAATTAGTTGATAATTGGACCGACATTTTATCTTTTCACTAATAATTGTACCCATCCTTAACCTTGTTTGGCACTGCTACCGTTCATATTTTGAACTTCTTTGACCTCTTGTTAACTAGATCTATGATAAGTGTCATATTACAAATCACAAACTCAAAGCACACTCTCTGTTTCATAATGATACTCTAGCTCAAGGTGAACATCTTATACCATTCATTAAATAAAGTTTGGTTCCTAGTCGTTCATTCATCTACCTACTATTTCAAGTTTTCAACCATTTTTGGAACAAATTAATTGACTTATCTCTAAAAGTAAATTTAAATAGGTATTTTTAAGAAGTTTAAGTTCGACTCTCACTAAAAATTTTGAAATAAAGTATGCACACACTTCGTTTTACCGTAAACAGATGAGGGTTTTGGAAATCAAGTTATTGACTCATATATTCGTGACCTAACCGAGATATCTTTGTATCCATTTTTAAGTTTTCCTTGCTCACTCTTACATAGTATGTCGATGAAACTTCAAAGGATGACGGGTCTACGATAACCTTTGGTACATCTCATTGACCCCACAATGGAACCCACACAAAGTATGACTAGTAATCCTCCAAACATTTCTCACCCACTAGTTATTTTCCACGTGTCACCTCCTGGATTCTCCTCCACATCCCACTTGTAAATTTTCCTTCTTTATGGAGATCACAAAACCAAACCTCAAACACACCACACAAACCACATATCCAACCCCAAACACATAATTATGTTGGATCATGCTAGTACTTTATGCCTCAAAACAAGTACTACCTATGCTCGAGTTTGCGACACTTGTCGTTCCGCCCCTTGTACTATCTACTGTCGCCCAGACGCGGCGTACTTATGCACCGCGTGTGATGCTCGCATCCACGCGGCGAATAAGCTCCAGTCTTCTCAACATGAGCGTGTCTGGGTGTGTGAGGCGTGTGAGCAAGCTCCAGCAGCTTTTATATGCAAGGCGGATGCTGCCTCACTTTGCGTCACGTGTGACGCGGATATCCATGCTGCCAACCCTCTTGCTAGAAGGCATCACCGCGTCCCGGTGATGCCTATTTCTAGCACAATGTATGGACCTCGGGCTATTGATACGAGGTCCGTAATTGGCCTAGGAGTTGATTCTCAAAGTGGATTTCTATCAGGAACGGAACAAGGTATAGCTAAGTGTGAATTCGCTCATTAGGGTTATTTCTTTCTATATTTAGAAAGTGCTTATGATTAATAATTCTTGTATAACTAACAAGGTTGTTTTGTGACATGAAGGTGATGACACTACTATTGACGAGGAGGACGAAAGCGAAGCAGCTTCATGGTTACTATTCGACGGTCCTGCACCGAAAAACAGCCAAAATGGAAATACCAAAGAGAGCGGTTTTTTATTCAATGGAGAAGGTGGTGATGATGAGTATTTGGAGTTTATGGAATTTGGTGGTGATGATCAACAACAATGTTACAATAATAAAGGGTCCGAAAAAATGTATAGTACTAACGGCGAGGCCGATAGCGTGGTGCCGGTTCAGAAGAACCATAATCAGTTTCATCATCACCATGATGTCCAAAACCAAAAGTTTCAGCTTGGGATGGATTATGAATCATCTAATGGTGGTCCAGCTAGTGGTGGTTATGGCTATCCTGTTCTTACTCATAGTGTAAGTTCTATACTACAGTAATTAGTCATGATAAAGTTCATACATACACTTGATACTAACTCATGCATCTAATCTCATAAGTCATGCCAAACTATTTATTTTGCTTGTCTTGAGCAATTTAATCCAAGTAAAATTAAGAATCAATAATCTCATCTTTTTTAATCTTTATCAAGTTGTTGTTTTGATTTTTGAACACTTTTGGATTCAAAGATAAATGTTTCTGTTTGTTCAAATTATTATAAATAGGTAATAAGTGGAGTATGTTTGACGAAGATAGCAGTAACTTGCAGACTAGTAGTAAGGTGTAAGTCGAGTAAAGAGTAGATCGTAGTTGCTTGTTTTGATAAATTGTTTGGTAACATAGCCGTATGGTCATAATTAGTAAGTAGAAATGCTAGTTGCTCGTATATCTAGTAGTCGTTGATTTGAAACGTTAAAAAATTTGAAATACTAGATACTTATTTTTAAACAATTATTTTGTGCGAAACAACTAGATTTAATAAAAAGAAAAATGATTGTCGTGACTGCTAATAACGATTACAAATGTGGAGGTTATTTGGTCTTTTTAGCATTGTAGTCATATTATGACTATTCTACTTTTATCATTATTGTTGGACTTTTTGTCTCTCCTTTACTAGTAAAAGTTAAGATCATGTGATTCTTTCTTGCCTCAAATACAGTACTTTTTCCACCTTTTGTTTAGAACGTGAATTTTGTGCATCAATTTATATATTTGGATGCGTTTTTTGTTCTAGAAATGGCTTGTTTGATATACACCATGTAAATGAAAATTTTGATCTTTATCTGTTAAGGATATAAATTGACAACGACAAGTAAAACGATGTTGTGGAACCATAAGTTCATTCTACATGTTTGATTATTTATGGCTAAACATTGTATAAACAACAGTATGTAATTAGTTGACCAACTTTGTTTGTTAAAATTGTGTAGGTTTCCATGTCATCGATGGAAGTAGGAGTCGTACCAGATTCAACAAGAACCGAACCTTCGTCGTCACATCCTAGACCCTCAAAAGGGACAATCGACCTATTCTCAAACCCTCAAGCTCAAGTGGCAACCCAACTCTCTCCAATGGATCGAGAGGCAAGGGTCTTGAGGTACAGAGAGAAGAAGAAAACAAGGAAATTTGAAAAAACAATACGCTATGCATCAAGAAAAGCTTACGCGGAAACAAGACCAAGGATCAAAGGACGTTTCGCCAAAAGAACTAATGGAGATGTGGATGTGGACCAAATGTTTCCTACAAACCATATGGTAGAAGGTGGATATGGTATTGTCCCTTCGTATTAGATACCGGCCGAGGGAACAGTACACATTCTTGTGTTAGCAAAATGGTCCATAGTGTGACACGCCAACAAGAACGTACGAACGTTAAAATCAAGATGATGATATGGATCATCTTAGGAAGGAGGGTTCGATCGGTTTATGGGTTCTCTTTAACTGTAAACGTAACTACAAAACACACATTTTATGTACCTTATTTGTCATTTTTGTTCATGTATAAATCATGTTGTCAGAATGTTTTAATAAACATCGTAACTTTGTTTTCAAGTTTATACTTTGCATAAACAGCCACAATTGTTTTGTTTTAGACTGATTTATATTTACTGAAAAAGTTTAGATAGGCCCATTCTGGACCCAATGGGCTTATCTGATATGACTAAGAGTAGAAGCCCAAAATGTAAATATGTGGGTACCTTCGCTAAAAATAACTTTACAAATAGAAAAACAAAAAAGCCAACATTGAGAATTCGAGAAATGAGACGAGCGTTTACAGTTTGACTAAATTTAAGATATTAAGGGTCTGTTTGGTTTTTTGATGAGTTTAGGATTAAAATTATGATTTATATTCGATTTTTGGTTTAGATTTAGATTTTAGGTAAGAGAGAGAAAATATTATATGAACGAAAGAAGTAAAAACTATTAAAAACTATAAAGAAAAAAAAGAAAAAACATGTGTTAGTGGGATGTCAATTTAAAGTAGGCATGCACCTTTTGGATTTTCGTAGCCTCATATTTGTGAGGCTGACTATCATTTTCAAATTCCATTTATCAAGGTTTTCAAGATCGGGATCTTACCTAAGATCATTTTCGTCTTTACAAGATCGAGATCGTAAAGTAGGATCGGGATCGTAAGATCCTACTATAATGTAATTTTATTAATAGTCTTTGCAATATTTTGCAAGTTTATAAATTAATATACATCGTAAACACAAAATTATACGAGTATTTCTTACAAAGATGGTCCTAAATTATGATTATGAAATGTATAAGAATATTTACAAGTTGTTTTTTAGATTATACAAAATAAAACCTATAAATTTTGTAGTTTTTTAATTTGTCGTTCGAGAAAAAGTAAGATCGGATCGTAGTAGATCCTAAGATCCTATAATCAAGATCGGAATCCTATAAGATCTTAAGCTTGCAAAGATCCTACATAAGATCCGGATCGTTTTTGCTTTGCAGTATCGCAAAATCGTAAGATCCTAAAATCAAGATCAGGATCTTGACAACCTTGCCATTTATAACAACCAAACACTTAATTTCACTTTAAGCCTAAACTTTTGAGTTAAACGTAGTAACCAAAATCTCCCTAACTACTACTTAACCTCCAATTGTAACCATCTTTCTAAGCTTAATATTGTTAGACGATAGGTTGGTCTAAGCTCGATTGTAGGCTTGTGGACCATTAGGTTTGAGGTTTTGATTAGGTTGCTTAATGTCAAAGGTTTGAGGTTTGAGGTTTGAGGATTTGATTAGGTTTGAGGTTTTGATAAGGTTGCTGATGGAGTAAACCCGATATACCAAACGTGAAACTGAATAAGAATTCCTCGATCTTGTGACTTAAGCTTTCACTATTGTTGAATAAGGAACGGTGTAGAAATTTCCTTGCTGAGAAATTTCTAATTACCCAATACATTACTGAAGAAGTATATAAGCACAACACCTCTTGAAATTATCCACATCGACTATGCGCGTGACATTGAGTACAACAATGTAGCTCATTAAAGTGATAGTTATCCAGGTCATCAACCAACCACCCTGAACCCAGAAACTAGATAATCAAGCCTTCATCCTAAAGATTAAGCATGAGCAAGTTATCTTACAAAGATAAAAAAAGTGCACGCCTTCGATAAATCCGTCTTCAATTTCAAATAATAATACCCGATCAAATCCGTAGCCACTAAAAAATAATTTCAAATCTAGCCATTTTTCTCGGTCTCGTCAAAATAAATCTTGTCACTTTGTCCCGTCACTATGTTACGTTTAAATTCCGACATATAAAATTCTAAAGCCCGTTAACGAGTTAACCAACGACATAACTTTTATACTCGACCACTTTTAACATCACTTATGAATGTAGCCTGACTTTAACATCCAACTTAAAAAACGCAGTGTCACACCCCACCATGGCGGAATATGGGGCGTGACGTATGGATATCATCACAACATGGCGTGTCTATAGAGATAACTATATGAATAAGAAATGTCATAAAATTGGTGACACGAAGGTCATGACAATATCTCAACAAATGCAGGAGTCTAGGTAAGTAGGTAACAGTCCTACCTCTTACCCAAGACAAACAAATAACACAACAAATCAACATATAGGTTCATAGTATCACTTAATCAAAACACCTAAAAATGAACTAAGAAGGAACGAGGATCTCCTTCTAAATGCAATCCTAATACCTCCAAAACTAGCCACTTCTATACCCAAGCTTAATCACATTCTCACCTGAAAGAGACACTAAAACACGTCAACATATAGTTGGTGAGAGTCATAGGTTTAGACTCCAACGCCAAATCAGTTATAAGCTGTGAATAACAACCATCAACACAATAACATATGGACAATGCGCTACAATTATGTATTAACACTAGCATTCAAGTTCAATCAATCATCACAATTCCAAGGCATCACGCCTTACCAACAACCACAATTACCAAGGCATCACGCCTTACCAACAACCATAATTTCCAAGGCATCACGCCTTACCAACAACCATGGTACCATGGGCGCCCATACACCTATGTACCTTTCCCATCCAAATCATACACAAACAAGAATCACATAGCAGTTAATCACATAATGTACACACAAGTCCATCTCAAACCTTAAAAACATTCACAACATCAATTTATAAACAACATAACACAGTGTCTCTTCCATCCCATCTGGAAGTCAAAATCAATAGTAAACATGAGAATATGAAACTCACCTGATTGAGCTTCCCCAAACATCCGCGCACTAGCGAAAAGCTAATCAACCAAAAACACATAATCAAAATATGAACCAAACACTAAAATGGCTCATCAACCTATGATGGACATCTAACCTACTCCCATATAAATACCTCATATATGCTCTAGTCACCTCATTACCCTTCCCTAACAAGTCCTTAACTTGGTTAAGTTTAATAACTATCCCGTTCATATTTTACACAAAACAGTCCCAGTTTTTAGGTCTCAAAAATTTAAGTCAAACGCCCACTTAAACATACCCATGGTTTCTTTAAAAGGAATATTCATACCCTTACATATGTTAGCTAACACCTCCCACTTGCCCTAACCTTAAAGTTACTGTTAAGGCCCCGATATATATATATATATATATATATATATATATATATATATATATATATATATATATATATATATATATATATATATATATATATATATATATACTTTTGTCATTCCAAATTTCTTGATTTTAAACATACTAAAAGTTTGTTACAATTAAGGGGTCTTACCCTAAACCAAAACCTTAGCCCAAGTACAGATACTTAATAAAATATATAAACCATCTTTCATGTTCGTGAGAAGATCCCAATGAAACCCTAAGTACCCCAAACAACCCAAAACTTAAAAAGAAAACAGGCTGATTACAAAACTGTTTTGACCTCCTACTGTTGTAACCTGTTTTTGACCCACTTCCCGACCTCCAATTCTGTTCTCGTTTCTTGCATTGGAAAGCCACTTCAATTACCTTTTCAGGGATACTTGGATCGCAAAATAATAGTTTGTAAAACTCCCAATATGATCAAAACAATTGACTCAAAATTCTGCCCAGTTTTTAAAAACGGGTTTAATCAAATTAACCTCATTAATTAACCCTAATCCCACTAATTACAAGCCCTAATTTATGTAATCATTATGAACTCATTAAAATACAGATTTTTATTAAAACCCTAACCTAAATCCATCATAAGATGATTATGTAAACATTAAAAACAATAAAATTAAAAAGGGATTATGAAAGTTTACCTTTGATTTATGAAAACCCTAAAATTTTGATGAAGAACCCTAAAACCCCATGTTTAACCGTCGACTTCTATTCCTCCAGGGAATTATGAAGTGTTTTGTTGTATATAACCTTATATAATTAAGTTGGACAAATCCTAGCCCAACCCAAAAGTCTTGTTTCCTTATTTTCTTTTTTTTCCTTTCTTTTCTTCTTTGGTGCGTCTAAACCGACCCAAACACCCCTCAAATTCGTTTTGTTTATTTATTATTATTTAATATTATGTTATTAATATTACCTTAATTTTCCTTAATTTATTTCAGCTCCTAAAGCTTCCAAAACCACAAAACCGTAAAACTAGTCAAATTTACGCGTTTTACCGTAAAAGACGTAAAATATACACTTTTAAAAAAAATCTCAAATTTTGAAATAAACTTTATAACTAAGTCCTAAATGACTTAAAACCATCCCGAAAAATATCCATATGACTAATTACCTCATCCGAGACCTCCAAATGCTAAACCGTAAATCGTAAAAAATACGATTTTCTATAATACATATACGTATACTTAAAACCACCAAATAACACCATCTCACTTCATAGTCACTACCATTTGAACTCATGAACATGAAATCATCACACATCGTTTCATTCACAAGGTACCCCGTACCGGAAACGATATCCAAACCACAATCTATACACACCAATAAGCACATAAACACGTAAAGACACGTAACTAGCACAAAATGAAACTAAGTGACGAACCTCAAAACCAGGGTTGTCACATCACTCCCTCCTAATAGAAATCTCGTCCCGAGATTTACTCCTTAGGATCAAACACACAAACAACAAATCACATGAGGATACTTGTTCTAAACGAACTCCCCTCATTTCCACGTGAACCTTAGTTCAAGTTTCAAAATACCACATATACAAACCAAAAATAATTAAACTCATTGCCAAACTCTTGACCTCACAGTCAATAAATCTCACAGATGACTCTTTGATAAAACAAAGACTCTTATTAACACAAGTCCTGAATAACCGTACATGGAAAATGCATTCTCAAACAACCTTTACCAATCCCAATACATGAAATGTATCATGTATACAACTCATTTCCTCCAGGTAATTCTATGCTCATAAGCTAATGGTCCGATATTTCCAAAGATCATAAATGGACCTACAAAACTCTACATCACTCTTGCATTTTACCAAGACATGCCACCCGTTACTATGGGTGAAACTTCCCTACATAACTTTGTCACTAACTCTAGTGGTTTCGTCCTTTTCTACATAGCATCCATTGTTGCTCTCATTCTGTCCACAAACACCATTACCACATTAGTAGCCTCTTTCACCAGTTCTAGTCCACAATGGGGACAACTCATCCTATCCTTTCATATAGTGCCTCAAATGGCATTTATCGACTTCTAGTATGATAATCATCATTATATGAAAACTCAACCATCGCTAATGAGTTTCCTAACTCCCTCTAAATCAATCACTCATGCCCTCAGTGTAACCCCTAAGGTTGTATAAATATCTCACTTGTCCCTCCTTTTCCAGTCAGCTGGATATACTCATATCCAATCATGTTTATCAACCCCCTTTAGTCCGTACGCAATCCTTCTAACTTCTCAACTATGTGACTTCCCATTCCTCTTGAATTACGAGATGAATTAGTCAGTCTATCGACTATCACCCAACTCTCGTCGTACTTATTCCTCCACCCCATTATGTATCCCTTTCACCAACTTCGTCCTTACATCGCTCTTTCTAAGTTACTCCTATCTACGTAGAAAGTATAGTCTACGTCCCTTTTCTCCATACGATTGTCCAAGCCACGCAACATACACGTTGACGCGTTCTCTGCTTTAGACAACTCAACTCGTGCAACCTATATCCTTTATCCAAACCGCCCTAATACGTCATCCCTATAGTTCAAGTTCGTCTCGGCTTCACCTCATCCTTCTTATTCCATGCCTCATCGACCATGCTTTCCTTTCCCAGATGGTACTTGGCCTTGCAATTTTCTTTCATCAATTAACTCCACCCATCACCTTTGCCAAATGTTCAATCAAGATGATTGAATATGTGTTGGAGACGTTCATGATCCGTATAGATCATTCTCTACGCCTCGTACACCAAATGCCTCTAGCATTCTAGGCAGATATAACAATCCAGCTCCACTAACTAAGTCTGTCCAGTTCTTCCAAATCTTCAGTTCCTGCAACGTATAAGCGATCGCCTTTCTTTGTCGTCCTCGTACGCGTCCAAATCCTTGCTCCACGTATCGTCATGCTTCACGAATTCATCCAGTCCTTCCGATAATGCCAAGATCGGCTCATTATCCAATCCACTTCTTCAGCCTCTAAAATGCTTCCTCATCCTTCTTCACTTCGCCCCTTGCTGGTTCCATGATATGCCATCATCTCTAACTACTCATCGTGGTAAACTTAATACAAAAACTCACACTCGAAAATCTCACGTATAACTCCACACCAAAACCAACACATAATTCGCCTCACTCCTCTTCTCAAGTTTGAGTAGATCAAGATGTCGTCGATGCTCCCGATGACAACTCGTTTATATACGTTCATGCACACTCGCTTCATTGACTCCATGAAATCCGCTAGTGCTTTGGCGAAGCCAAATACATAACCGTAAACCCAAAGCGTTCATACAACATCCTTAGCAGTTTCAACTACGTCCTCCTTGCACCCTCTCCTAGAAGCAATAAGAATAAATTTCCTACCTCGTTCTACTTTCGAAATTCTACACGTATTTTAACAGACCAATACTTCCTCTCATCAGACCACTCAACCTCTTTCCACATCCAATCTACTACTAAGCAACCCAACTTTTACCTTGCATCCGTTGCAATTTCCATCAACTCTTGTTCTTGAAATCATCCCATCAACAATTTCCTTGGGAAGGCACTAACTGCAACTCCTCTCACCTCCCCTACTTGCTCTATTTATGGTTCTACCTCACAGTAATAGGCAAATCTACTAAATTTCAGGAAATTTTCGGAAAACTTACATGCCCTACGAACAATCATAAATACGTTTGAGGTATTGTATCGCCTTCCAACACTCTCTATGGCGCGTTACTTTGTGCTAGTATTCCACAAATCTCTATTCATCTCCTTGGTACTCCTAAGAGACCTCATGACCACATTAGTTCGTCTACGAACTTCTTTCCTCCCCACTAAGGGTATTCCGACCGTTCCCTCATGGTCACCTACTTAAGCGTGTAGGCGCGACCAAGTCTTTCATATGACTACATCAACGCTCCCGAACAATACGAAACCAAAACTACATCCTGAATCCATCAGATACGATCAACGAATCAAACCAACGAATAACTAACGATATTACACGTGCACCAATTAAAACCAGTCAAAAACCATGAGACTCAAGAGAAAACTCATACCCAAAACATGTATCAATTCAAAATGACCCATGACAACGAAAAATAATCCAAGAAACACCCAATGGCAACCAAAACATATTACGCCCCGCGACATATTATTTAAACCGTGCAAAAGACCGACCTTTCCAAAAGAATATACTTTTATTTATTATTTTTTTTACCTCCCCACATCTATGTGACTCAAACCATCTACAAACAACCTTCTAGGCGATCTCAAAACTCAACCCAAAGACTAGGTATCCCGTGCACCCCAAATAAAAATAAACTACTATTCAAAACTCAACCTTGAACCCGACATTTGTACAACAATTCCGACCAGTCCACTGACCTCCCATGACTATAGTTCCTGAATATTTGAAAAGTACGTTCCGAGTACATAATTTTTGGCTTTTGAATCACTCAAAAAGCTCTAAAAACGAACAAGTTATGACCAAAACAGTTTTATATTAATGAAAGATAAAATTGTATGTGGAATCTTCATAAACTCAATTTAACATTGTATTAATAATTATAAATGACGTGAATCGGTTAAACCCAGTTATATAAACTATGTAAGTAGAAAGAAATTTTACTTCGCTTTATTTTAAAGAAAGTCTTTTAGAATTTGAAATAAATAAGTGTTGATTAAAAGAAATCTTATGTTACATCTTGTTTCAAACACGACTCCAACACCTTACCCTTATTTTACCGAATACAACCAACTATCTAACCTTATAATAGATTTCCAAGTCCCCCTTTTTCTCAATATATACCGACCAAAAGAAATGTAAGACCCAACACCAAGAGATTTCATTATTTCAAAAGGAAGCCCAAGTTATTCCAACAGACTTAAACCAAGAACACCATTTTAAAACGTACACGTGAAATACGAAACTCAAAGAATACGCTACAAGACACACTTCAAAAGATTCAAAACTTCGTTGAAACTCCACCAAACTCGAGCTCTAATAAATTGTTTAAACGCAAGAGAGTACTAGGTACATTTAAGTTATAATAACTACTGAACGACCGTAAATCATAACATAACATCTATTAGTATATATACATCCGCATATGTATACCTATCGAATCCCCCAAACATACTCGTTATCATACTTGTCAAGTCAATCATTCGCTTTATACGCTCGTTTTTTCTTACGAGTAATCACTATCTCACCGTGCCACAACAAGGCATAAAGCCCACCTCCAAAACCAAACCATATCGTGTGACCCCAAAATCACACAACACAACTATAACCCAAAACATATAACACCAAAAAGAATAATAGCCATATCATAGGCAGCCATTACATAAACCCATATATTATAAATATACCTAAAATCCACACCTCATCATATGCAAGCATGTACTAACCCTCTTTCATGCAATAATACTTAGGAACCCATTGAAGTTGTGGTACTTGTATAACTATGTTGGCCACCATACTTATATAATTACCCTTTCCTCAATGCACTCCCTCCTATGATGACACATATAAGAATCAGCACAACATATAACACATAAATCCATCTACTCACATAAGCTCATAACCACATAACCAATAAGGTCCACAACTCCAACTATAAAAATAACATAATAAAACTCTTGGAATACCGAAATCCATAGTCTAGCTAAAACAACATAGACTAAATCCAAAACGAAAACATAATCAGTTATAAGTCATGTCGCCCGTAAGAGTGGAAACAACTTAAAATCCTTCCTATCCACCTACTCCTAGTAACTCGAACCACCACACGATTCTTAGGGAACATGACTTAAACATCAAAAGAAAAATAACATACCTCAGGTATGTAAAATAACTCGATAAAAGATAGAAACTACCTTGTACTAAATTATGTACTATAATGTACAATTTAAGCAGAATACAACAGTGACTAGCGTGGACGATTATGGTTCAACCCGCACTAGTCACAAACCCGAAAAGAAAATAACATGTGACTAAGTATGAACATACTACGGTTCAATTCATACTAGTCAAAACATCGCAATAAATAACATCCAAACACATCAATTATTATAAAATGCACACATACTCCTATGACGCCTATATGCAGGGACCCTTAAGCTATAGACTAGGCTACACGACTAGGCAACCTAATTCTCTATAACCATTGGCTCTTATACCATTCTGTCACACCCCACCATGGCGGAATATGGGGCGTGACGTATGGATATCATCACAACATGGTGTGTCTATAGAGATAACTATATGAATAAGAAATGTCATAAAATTGGTGACATGAAGGTCATGACAATATCTCAACAAATGCAAGAGTCTAGGTAAGTAGGTAACAGTCCTACCTCTTACCCAAGACAAACAAATAACACAACAAATCAACATATAGGTTCATAGTATCACTTAATCAAAACACCTAAAAATGAACTAAGAAGGAATGGGGATCTCCTTCTAAATGCAATCCTAATGCCTCCAAAGCTAGCCACTTCTATACCCAAGCTTAATCACATTCTCACCTGAAAGAGACACTAAAACACGTCAACATAAAGTTGGTGAGAGTCATAGGTTTAGACTCCAACGCCAAATCAGTTATAAGCTGTGAATAACAACCATCAACCCAATAACATATGGACAATGCGCTACAATTATGTATTAACAATAGCATTCAAGTTCAATCAATCATGAAAATTCCAAGGCATCACGCCTTACCAACAACCACAATTACCAAGGCATCACGCATTACCAACAACCATAATTTCCAAGGCATCACACCTTACCAACAACCATGGTACCATAGGCGCCCATACACCTATGTACCTTTCCCATCCAAATCATACACAAACAAGAATCACATAGCAGTTAATCACATAATGTACACGCAAGTCTATCTCAAACCTTAAAAACATTCACAACATCAATTTATAAACAACATAACACAGTGTCTCTTCCATCCCATCTGGAAGTCAAAATCAATAGTAAACATGGGACTATGAAACTCACCTGATTGAGCTTCCCCAAACATTCGCGCACTAGCGAAAAGCTAATCAACCAAAAACACATAATCAAAACATGAACCAAACACTAAAATGGCTCATCAACCTATGATGGACATCTAACCTACTCCCATATAAATACCTCATATATGCTCTAGTCA
Organism: Glebionis coronaria; assembly: GCA_025667525.1. NCBI lineage: Eukaryota > Viridiplantae > Streptophyta > Magnoliopsida > Asterales > Asteraceae > Glebionis > Glebionis coronaria. The sequence continues at coordinate 386,487 of JANFOE010000393.1, forward strand.
CCCCATTATCCTTTCCTAACAAGTCCTTAACTTGGTTAAGTTTAATAACTATCCCGTTCATATTATACACAAAACAGTTCCAGTTTTTAGGTCTCAAAACTTTAAGTCAAACGCCCACTTAAACATACCCATGGTTTCTGTATAAGGAATATTCATACCCTTACATATGTTAGCTAACACCTCTCACTTGCCCTAACCTTAAAGCTACTCTTAAGGCCCCGATATATATATATATATATATATATATATATATATATATATATATATATATATATATATATATATATATATATATATATATATATATATATATATATATATATATATATATATATATATATATATATATATATATATATATATATATATATATATATATATATATATATATATATATATATATATATATATACTTTTGTCATTCCAGATTTACTGATTTTAAACATACTAAAAGTTTGTTACAATTAAGGGGTCTTACCCTAAACCACAACCTTAGCCCAAGTGCAGATACTTAATACAATATATAAAACATCTCTCATGTTCGTGATAAGATCCCAATGCAACCCTAAGTACCCCAAACAACCCAAAACATAAAAAGCAAACAGGCTGATTACAAAACTGTTTTGACCTCCGACTGTTGTAACCTGTTTTTGTCCCACTTCCCGACCTCCAATTTAGTTCTCGTTTCTTGCATTGGAAAGCCACTTCAATTACCTTTTCAGGGATACTTGGATCGCAAAATAAGAGTTTGTAGAACTCCCAATATGATCAAAAAAATTGACTAAAAATTCTGCCCAGTTTTTAAAAACGGGTTTAATCAAATTAAATTCTTTAATTAACCCTAATCCCACTAATTACAAGCCCTAATTTATGTAATCATTATGAACTCATTAAAATACAGATTTTTATTAAAACCCTAACCTAAATCCATCATAAGATGATTATGTAAACATTAAAAACAATTAAATTAAAAAGGGATTATGAAAGTTTACCTTTGATTTATGAAAACCCTAAAATTTTGATGAAGAACCCTAAAACCCCATGTTTAACCGTCGACTTCTATTCCTCTAGGGAATTATGAAGTGTTTTGTTGTATATAACCTTATATAATTAAGTTGGACAAATCATAGCCCAACCTAAAAGTCTTGTTTCCTTATTTTCTTTTTTTTCCTTTCTTTTCTTCTTTGGTGCGTCTAAACCGACCCAAACACCCCTCAAATTCATTTTTTTATTATTATTTAATATTATGTTATTAATATTACCTTAATTTTCCTTAATTTATTTCAGCTCCTAAAGCTCCCAAAACCACAAAACAGTAAAACTAGTCAAATTTACGCGTTTTACCGTAAAAGACGTAAAATATACACTTTTAAAAAAAATCTCAAATTTTGAAATAAACTTTATAACTAAGTCCTAAATGACTTAAAACCATCCCGAAAAATATCCATATGACTAATTACCTATCCGAGACCTCCAAATGCTAAACCGTAAATCGTAAAAAATACGATTTTCTATAATACATATACGTATACTTAAAACCACCAAATAACACCATCTCACTTCATAGTCACTATCATGTGAACTCATGAACATGAAATCATCACACATCATTTCATTCACAAGGTACCCCGTACCGGAAGCGATATCCAAACTACAATCTATACACACCAATAAGCACATAAACACGTAAAGACACGTAACTAGCACAAAATGAAACTAAGTGACGAACCTCAAAACCAGGGTTGTCACACGCAGCCCACAAGAACTTAAACACAACACATCAGACCTTTGGATCAAGACCTTAGTATCATATAGATCCATCTTTAGCTGGCCCAAACTGAATTAATACCCGGTTCATGGGAATGTTTAGGACATATATATATATATATATATATATATATATATATATATATATATATATATATATATATATATATATATATATATATATATATATATATATATATATATATATATATATATATATATATATATATATATATATATATATATATATATATATATATATATATATATATATATATATATATATATATATATATATATATATATATATATCATATAACCATAATATCTCTCAAAACCTAAACCTAATCTCATTGATTTTAAATAAATGGCTAAAAATCTTTCTTATCCTTCTCACAAAAAAGTCTTTTTATTTGATCTCTCTCCTATAACCATAATATCTCTCAAAACCTAAACCTAATCTTATTAGCAGTCGTCGCTTTCATATCTCTTTTCAACTATTCACATCTCAAGACCTATAAACACTTCGCCCAGACATAATAATCTCATCACCATCAGGTTTCAAGAAATCATCACATCTCAAACTAAACTAAAATAATCAATCGAATCTTAGTTCTCATCTCAAACCAAATTCATCTCACCAAGTAGCAGATCAAAACACATCTAATCTGCTCCATCAATCAATACAAAACCCAAATCCTATTCATTTCGAATGAAATACAAGGCAAACGATGTCTTTTATGCTAACCCATGAAGAGGTTCAAATGAGTGAAGCTTCAAGATCCATTGTAGGGTATCGGGTAGGTGATGATTTAATTCGATTGTTGTAATTAACGAAAGAAACACATAGATTACAACAATTTTGTTAGAAATCTTGTTTCATTTCGAATATTAAATTGGGTAAACCAAACATGGATCTGTGATGCATGTATCTTTCATTTTTAGATCTCAAAAGATCTATGATATTGATATATCACACGAAAAAGAATAAACTGAGATCTTAATTTGTTTACATTTTCGAGTCTTTGTTCTGATTTATAGATGGGTTAGGTACTTAGGTGATGATCGGCTTAGGTAGATGATTGTGATGGATTTGAATGGAGTGATAAAGGTTGGTGTAGTTTAAGTCTTAGGCTGATATTGGTGTCTTGGATAAAAAGTTTGTATATGTATTCTCCATTTCGCAATAAACTAAAGCTCTATTTCGTAATAAAATTAAAGCTACAACTCGCAATAAATTTTATGTACATTTCAGAATAAAAATGAAGTCTTCATTTCGGAATGTTTCAAAGTGACCAGTTCGGAATGTTTTACAAACTACGCATTTCGCAATGTTTTCAAAAAAGCATTTCGCAGTGTTTTTTAAAACCCAATTCACAATGTTTTTTAAAACTCATTTCGCAATGTTTTTAAATCATCACTTCGTAATACCTGATCTAATCCCGTTTCGTAATGTTCTGAAATCACACATCTCGCAATGTTCTCAAAACTCCCATTTCGCAATAATGAAAATCTTATCTGAATGTACTATGGATTTTCTGGATTTGGAATTCTTGTCAGGTTTCAATATTTTGGATCTATGTTTTCTCGGCAACTTCTTCATCTTCAAGAAAACAATAAAAGAAACCTAGAAAAAAATAATAGTAGTGCTAAGATATGTGATTTCTAAGAGCTGTTTGACCATTAAGAAAAGAAGAATTGACAAAAAACTGTTCTTTTTCATGATCCGCAAGAAACCCGAAAACAAATTTTCTTATGCCAGATCTTGAAAATACAAGATCTTGAAAAATGGAAGAAACCAGAAATATGAGACCAGATCTGACAAAACCATAAGCTTTAAAATAACTTAAAACATTAAATGCATGAAAACACGGTCAAATTAAAACTTTACGATTAATTAATATACAACATGTATTATGAACATTTAACGTAATTATTACGTATATTAATTAATTACAACAAGTATTACGTATATTAATATTATTATTAATACACGATAAGTATTTACGTATAATACTTAAAAACGTGACAAGAATAAATCACGACATTTAAAACACGAACACACGTGATAAATAATTAAACACGAAAAACAAAACGATATATATAAAGGGGTGTTATGTTGGACGACTAAAAGAACAAGAAAAAGGGGGCCTTTGGCCCGGCCCATTAACTAATCCAAATTGGTAAATAAATACACTTTTAGGGAATTCATTTATCACTTTACATAATAAAATCAAAAACCCTAAAACTCTTTGTCTCTTCTTCTTTGGCCGCGACATACAACACACACAAGGAGGTGATTTTGGCTCTTGAACTTTAAATAAATACGGGTATTGTGTTCATGATAAACCTTAAACTATTCACGCATACGGTATCTCTAATTCCTTAATCTTTTTGTTTATTTTCTTATGATCACGATCATTAAAAACAAATCATTAAAAACATGTTTATAAAAAGATTAAAAACATGGGATCGAGTTTAACATTGGTTTGTTGGTGTTGGCATGCAAACCGAAAGTATCACGACTCTCGGTGGTGTTTAATCCCAATCAGTCGCACCCCAAAAGGGGTCGGTGGTGGTTTTCCTTGGTTAGCCGCAAGCCCAAACAGCCCCACAGTGGGTGCGTTTGGCTCAGAAGTGGCAACCGATAGTCTTTTGACTCTCGGTGGGGACTCGGGTCACAGCAGGGGGAACCCCGACCAAGCCGGGGTGTGTTTTGTGCCAAGCAGTGGCACAGGCAATGCAGCCGGTGGCTGCTGGTAGTCGGGGCAGCAAGCCACAGCCGACGGCTGTGGTGTTGTTGTGGTTTTCTAGGCAAACCGAGACCTCCAATGTCCCGGTGGGTCCTTGTGGGGCTCGGGTAGAACCGAACACACCAAAGGGGTGTGTTTGGCTAAACTTTTACTAAATTTACATTATGTTAAAATATTAATTAATTTTATTAATTAACCATGGTTATACTTAATTAATTAATAACATGACTTAGGTTATAATTATTAAACAAAATTATCATGACATAAAATACATGGCCATTTTATTTAAATAAACTTTACGTTAAAATAATTAGTAATATTATTATTCATGTTACATTTAATTAATTATGAAACTTAGTTTAATTAATTTATATTCATTTTAACCAAGATTTAATTAAATTAATAACATGCTTTAATTTAATTATACAATAATCATTTAAGGTAAAGTTTAATTAATAAATCATGTAATATTATTAATTAATAATTACTTATAATAGCATGTATTATATCTATACTAATATATAAAACATTTAACCCTTTTTCTATAATTAGAAGTCTTAAAAATTAAACCTCAAACATTTCTTATAATTGAAACATTTATTTTTTCTTAAGAAATTAATGCATATTAAAAATCTAGAAATAATCATAACTCAACACAATTTTGTAACGGAAAATTTAAGTGTTTTAAGTACAATTAGAAGTTACAAAAAAAATTAAATATCCCAATAATGATGTAACTTAATCTATAAAAACATTTTTAAAGCTTGTTTTCTATCAACTTTATGGAAACAATTAGATTTTCAATATATAAAGTCAAAAAATCTAAAACATAGATGTAAAATATGCAAAACAAAACCACTCTCTCTCTCAACCACCACCACCTGTCGCCAACTTTGAGGTGCCGGAAAAAAATTGTGGTCGTTGTCTCTAGAAAAGATGTTCATTTTTGTAATGGTAGTTTCGTGGTTTAACCAAATCTACGAAATTAGTCACCGGCTACCCGCCGCCGCATTGCGCGGGTAGCCATCTAGTTATTAATTAATAATCATATGTTAAGACTAAACTATTATTATTAATAAACTTTACTTATTATCTATTATATCTAAAGATTCATTCCTATCATTGAATGTGGAGTAATGATGCTTATTTGCTTACACTGATATATGCTTCATTATCTTTCACAAGAAACTATTATCTTAAGAACATATACAAACGGTTTGCAGTTTTACAAATTATTACTCCAGCAACATCTGAAAAGTTAGTGGAGTTACATCAAGCAGTTGGAATCCGAAAGATCATAGGTTACAATCATCTTGAACCAACACGTAAGGCAGACTACAAAGTATAAATAACACATACATTTCTCAAACTTACCACACCTCCCCATTGATGTTCAAGATGCGTATGACTGAAAATCTCCCCACAATAACAGCTTAGCCAACAACAAAACCATACAATCAAAACTAACACTCCACACGGTCATCGGAACATAAAAAAAAACAAGCCATAAAAAAAAGATCACTGATTTGGTATTACATTGACATCTTTGAAGATCTACACCAAATACCATCATACATCTACGAAAAAGAAAATCTTATCTTTTACATTCGTAAGTGAAAAACGATAACAGATCTATTTCTTTCTGTGATTTGTTCAATAAATCAGCAACAAATAAACCCCACCTTAGACCTTTTATTCAAGATCTAGAAGCCAAGTGTTCTTGGAATACTCCAAAAAATCTGAAAAGGTAGACGGGTTTATTGGTTCGGTTTTGGATATACGAGATCAAAGAAGCTTTAAAATCCGTTGCTTTTGATTCGAGTTGGAAAAATGATTATGGGTTGTTTAAAAGTTTATTAGTATTCGAAAGATCTTGAAAACAAAACCTACCCGAGACCTTAGAATAAGATCTTGAAGCCGAATCTGCCATATCAAAGAGAATGTTTCATTTCGTATCTTTGAAGATTTGTTCTTGATTCAAATCAATGTAATGAAAGGATTATTTGCTTCATTGAGCAAGAAAGATTAAAGGGTACTATAAGGTGGCTGAGTTTTTGGTACAAAAGAAAAAAAAATGGGCAAGATTAAAGGGTACCTTAACGATTATTTACTCTCATTATTCGATTGTGAATGGACACGTATAGCCTCACAGTTGCAAGATTATAGCCTCATTTGACTAATTCAAAAAAACATTTGTTAATGCAAGTGATGCTTAAAAACATTATTAGTGTTAACTAATCTTTCTTAGTTTTGATCATAACAAACTATACAACACATTTAGTATAAAACACAAAACGAATTATTTAACTAACACTATCATCAAGGTAATAATCATATCACTAACCTTTCTTAATCATACTTAGTGATCATCAAAATGATTATCCTTAAAACTCACTTTTGTTAATATGACAAAAGACTTTTTAATAAACTTTCTTTTTTAGAAAATGTTCTATTAAAATGGAAAATGAAAATTTGAAAATAGCATATTCCATATGCTATTAGAATATCCTTTGAAGGCTTCAAATACCTCAGATATTCCTACCCCACTAAAAGAAAAAAAACGGAGCGGACTCTAGGGGCGGAACCTTAAGTAGCTAGGCAGTTCCTTAGCGATATGGAACCACCGGGCTAGATAAGGTACCACGCCCAGATAGCCGTTATATATCCGTTATACTTTGTCTCCTTTAAATAGTGGGTGAAATCTCATTTTCCAATAAGCCTCTTGGACGTTTTTCTCAGCCCCCTTTCTATTTTCTATAGCATAATCATTAGTAAATGATCACTTAAAGTGTTAAGGATGTTTACATATGATTATCCTCTTGATCCCCTCCTTTACCTTGTCCAATTAGAAGATCACTCACTCACTAGTGTTGTGATAAAGATGAATCTATGAGCTAGTCATATTCATCATGATATCCTTTTTGTTTTAGGTCAATCCATTGTATTTATGAATACTTGGACTAGTTGTGTTCATCCAAGTTATTTGTGAATACTTGGATTTGTTGTGTACATCCATTGCATATGTGTTTGCTTGGATTTGTGTTGTGTAAATCCAAGATACATGTGTGTACTTGGATAAGTCTAGTTGAGTTGTAATAGATTTGATTAGTAGTTCTCACTAAACTATAAAGTGATGTGGTTGTGTCTTGTGAGTTCTCACTAAACTTGAAAGTGAATAGTAGTTGTGTTGTGTGAAGTTCTCACTTAGCTTCAAAGTGAAGAGTCGTGAAAATTGGTTCTAGCTTTGGATTAGAACTCGACATCTAGCCTTGTGTCGTAAAATGGTGAAGTAGGCAACGTCGTGAAGATTGGTTCTACCTTAAGATTAGAACTCGACATCTAGCCTTGTGTCGTTAAATTGTGAAGTAGGCAACGTTGTGTAGATTGGTCCTAGCTAAAGATTAGGTCTCAACATTTAGCTTAGTGTCGGAAAATAATGTAAGCAACGATGTAAGGTTTTCTCCGCCGAGAAGGGAGCTTGTGGATATAGTGGAAATCTCGAGTAGGTGTACTCGAGGAGTGGAGTAGAAACGAGGATAGAGCCTCGTTGTCGAACCACTATAATTCTTGGTGTCTCCCCACTAGGTTGTTTCTTTCCTTACTCTTTACTTATGTCATTATCATTATACTTACCTATTATCTTTGCTAGTGCATTTTGAATTGATCCTAATCATTATGCAACTTAGCTTCAAGCAAAAAATAGTTTTGATACAAACTAAATTGAAAGTAATTTTAATTTGGTTGCCAATCGAAGAGAAACTATTCAACCCCCCCCCCCCTTCTAGTTTCTACAATTGGTATCAGAGAGATGATCACTCAAGATCTTTGAAGTATATTATACTTTGAAACTTGGATCGATCCATTGTCTCCTCAAATTAGAAGGTCAAGTTGTACTAAAGTTTCTCTTTGGTCAAAACTATTTTATTTTTGAAAAAATAGGTCTTTTAATTGATAATATTGCATCCCTCTTAAGATTAGTAGTCTTTATGCATTTTAGATCTACTCTTGAAATGTATCTACTAGTTTTAATCTTGCTTTGTGTAGGTACTCATGAAGATCAATCACTTAATTGGTTGTGGATTAGGTTACTTGCACTTGTAGAAGACTCATCTTCATTGATCTTTAACATCTTTGAATGATGATACCAAGATGATTGGGAATGATACTAGTCCTTGAAGACTTAGTACTCATCATAGTCATTGTTGGGCATAGCATTGATTCCTTGATGGATTGCTCTTTGTGGCCAAGGTACGCTTTCGTTCTTCCACACGCCCTTTGATCATTCTTTTGATCATTACTTGACTATGTGCTTGTCTTGGCATCCTTGCCTTGACATTTGTTTGTGGTTTGTGATTCTTTTCTTCTATCCTCTCAAACCTTCATTGCTTGGATACTTGACTCACTATGGTGATGTAGAGTGGGTTAGTAGTAGCCTAAAGTATCAAGCATGATTTCCATGGTTTGCACCCATACGGTTAGTAGGCCCTTTGTGGGAGAGAAAGTGAATTAATACCTTGCTCATATTTTGGTTTAGACTAAGACTATTATTGAAAGTGATCTTAGTCTATACATGAATAATTGCTTTGTGTTTATTCATTACCAAAGCCGTTTAACGTTTCGCCAGAAAGGCACGTCTTAAACCACTATATATGACACAAGCTCTTCGTTACCACTATTTGAAGATTTTCATTAATCCCTTGAGCATTGATCCTAGTCTTGATTCACTTCCCTTGACTTCTCTCCACTTTGCCGTTTTGCTACGAGTAGTCGTTTGTCCGTTTCGGTTCTTTTCGATCTTGATTCAACTCGTAATCCTTCATTAAAACATAGTGCCTAGTGTTTTTGATGATCCAATGTTATTTTAAAAGGTTCATGATATATTTTTAAGTATCTTAGAAAAACTTGGTTTTTAAAATTTGGCGTTTTTCAGTGATAAAAACCTGCCTCTGTAGGCGGTTCTTTATCTCGGCGGCTCAAACCCGCGGTTCCTTATCGATAAGGTACCGCGGGCAGTAACGTTTGTCAAAGCGCCAATTTGATTATTTTATTCTTTTTCAAACCACTATCTCTCTCTCCCAAAAACTCACAGCCGACGTTTTTCATCTTTTCCACCATTGTTGAAGCTTCCAAAACCTTCAATCACTCAAATTAATTGATTCCAAGTTGTAGGTTTCACTCATCCTTCATCTAACATCAATTAATTGTAAGTATTTTCTTTCAATTTCATCTATTTTATTCTAGGGTTCATCCTTTCATAATTGGGGATTTTTCAAATTGAAATTGAATTAAAACCTTAATAGGAATGTGGGTTGACATGGTTATTTTACTATGATTCCTTAGGTTCATATTCATTAAGATTTCACTAAAACCCACTTGTAGAACAAATCCAAATTTTGGCTAAATGATTTTGGTTAAAAGATGTATTTGAGATGAACCCATGAACAAATAGGTAATGACATTGTTAATGCTTACCTAAAAACCTTGTTTTGAAAAACCAATGTTCTAATCCATTGTTGATCTAACATAGATCATGTGTTCTTGGTTAATGATGGAATAGACACATTGTGAACATGAGAATGATATGGATTCAATCCTATGTTTGTCAAGAAATTGATATAACACATTCTCATATCTTGTGTTTGTTGATTTTAATTTTTCATATGAGTGATTGGAAAGATATTTTCGTGTTTAGGTACTTGTCATGTCTTCAAGATATCAAAAAGATCATGAACGAACACGAGCATACATGCCCTCTTCTCCTTACCCTCTTTTGATTCACTCTCATAAAAACTCGTCTAAGTCTCTTGAACATCGTTGTTTTCATGAAGGACGCATCATTCTTTCCAATTTTGTTAATGAGTTTACTCGCTTCATGTTTGAGTCTACTGGGTTTGATTGTCTTCTTGATATTGATGAGCCAATATTTCCTTCGTTTCTTATGGAGTTCTTTAGCTCATTCACCTTGATAGGCATCAATAATGGTATATCAATACGATTTTCCATAATGGGGAAAATCATTATTTACACTCTTGAAGAATTCGGTAATATTCTTGGAGTGCCATCTAATGGTCAATGTCGATTCACCGATGCTTGGAGTATTGACTCTTTAGAATCGGCCCCTATTGATGCTCATTATGTGACTGTGCTTCCATCGTCTTCGGACATCATTCATGTCATTTCTAATCCTCGTGAACATCCTATTCTTGGTAAATTTCAAGGAGTTGTTCGAACTCTCTCGCCTTGGGAATTACTTACTAGCGATCTTAATGATTTCATGATCCCTTGGGCCGAAATCATTAGGGAAAATGCAATGTGTCTAGATGAGAATCGGGACTTAGTACCCGCTTACCTTGCACATATGTTGTATTGTGTTGCCACTACAACTCCTTACAATCTCGCATTTTTCATAGCTAGAAGAATTAGATTTGTTCTTCTTGAGTCTAAGTCAAGTCTTCCCTACGGAATGCTTCTCTCTCGTCTTCTTAGAAGAGTCCTTATTGACTTTCCATCTCTTCTCTCTTCACCTTATCACTCCGTTAATCGAGTCATGTTTCCTATTCAAGAGAACATTTCACCCGAGAGAAATGCTAACTCAAGTCAAGTCGAAAATACTTCTCAAGAAAAGTCTTTTAGCAATCCTCCTTCCCATTTCAATAACTTCATGTCCTATTCAATCTCCATTTTGTCCTCCCATGAAGTTGATTCCGACTATCAATTTTATCTCAATCATCTTCTTCGAGAACGTCTTAGAAGTGAATCAAGGAATTAGATGTTATGCTCATGGTTACTTGCAACACTCATCTAGGATGATTTTCTGACTTTCTTTCCTTCATTTGGTTGTGTATTAACGGAGCGGGCTCTAGGGGCGGAACCTTAAGTAGCTAGGCGGTGCCTTAGCGATATGGAACCGCCGGGCTAGATAAGGTACCGCGCCCAGATAGCCGTTATATATCCGTTATACTTTGTCTCCTTTAAATAGTGGGTCAAATCTCATTTTCCAATAAGCCTCTTGGACGTTTTTCTCAGCCCCCTTTCTATTTTCTATAGCATAATCATTAGTAAATGATCACTTAAAGTGTTAAGGATGTTTACATATGATTATCCTCTTGATCTCCTCCTTTACCTTGTCCAATGATAAGATCACTCACTCACTAGTGTTGTGATAAAGATGAATCTATGAGCTAGTCATATTCATCATGATACCATTTTTGTTTTAGGTCAATCCATTGTATTTATGAATACTTGGACTAGTTGTGTTCATCCAAGTTATTTGTGAATACTTGGATTTGTTGTGTACATCCATTGCATATGTGTTTGCTTGGATTTGTGTTGTGTAAATCCAAGCTACATGTGTGTACTTGGATAAGTCTAGTTGAGTTGTAATAGATTTGATTAGTAGTTCTCACTAAACTATAAAGTGATGTGGTTGTGTCTTGTGAGTTCTCACTAAACTTGAAAGTGATTAGTAGTTGTGTTGTGTGAAGTTCTCACTTAGCTTCAAAGTGAAGAGTCGTGAAGATTGGTTCTAGCTTTGGATTAGAACTCGACATCTATCCTTGTGTCGTAAAATGGTGAAGTAGGCAACGTCGTGAAGATTGGTTCTACCTTAAGATTAGAACTCGACATCTAGCCTTGTGTCGTTAAATTGTGAAGTAGGCAACGTTGTGTAGATTGGTCCTAGCTAAAGATTAGGTCTCGACATTTAGCTTAGTGTCGGAAAATAATGTAAGCAGCGATGTAAGGTTTTCTCTGCCGAGAAGGGAGCTTGTGGATATAGTGGAAATCTCGAGTAGGTGTACTCGAGGAGTGGAGTAGAAACGAGGATAGAGCCTCGTTGTCGAACCACTATAATTCTTGGTGTCTCCCCACTAGGTTGTTTCCTTCCTTACTCTTTACTTACGTCATTATCATTATACTTACCTATTATCTTTGCTAGTGCATTTTGAATTGAACCTAATCATTATGCAACTTAGCTTCAAGCAAAAAATAGTTTTGATACAAACCAAATTGAAAGTAATTTTAATTTGGTTGCCAATCGAAGAGAAACTATTCAAACCCCCCCCCCCCCCCCCCCTTCTAGTTTCTACAACATATTTATCTATAAATGGAAAATTAATTATTTCTTCAATAAGTATTACTAATTAATTAATATTCAATTTACCAGTCTTATAACTGCATGTTACGTAACCGTCCAATAATTTTGTCATCTCACTATTCTTGGTTTTATTATAAATACATATAGTATAATTAGAACGGTACCCGCGTAATGCGGCGACGAATACTTAATAACGAATTTTGAGACTAATAAATATTAATCTCTTACTCATTGTAAAGTTATAAAAAAATCGTATTAAAAGCCCCACTAAAATTGAAAAAGGCTAAAGTTAATAAAAATATATCAAAATGGATATCGAATTAAAAAGCACAAAATTTTAAAAAATATAGTGAAATTAGATTATAAAAATAATAAATAATTGAAAATATTTTTCAATTTAAAAGAAAAAATGTTATTTTAAAAGGTTGTTTCAAAAGTTTGTTACCAAAAGTTGTTAGAAAATGTTATAATATATAATGTTGATAAAAATATCAACAATTTGCTTTATTTAGTAGGTAAAAAAGTCTGAATTTTCAGCCTTGCTATTTTAAGAAGGTCCTAAATGCTTTATAAAGTAGTATAGATAAGTATTATTCACGTTCCATATTAACAGTTCACGTTACTATTTTTGGACGTTCCATATTAATAGTCCAGTCCAAAAATAGATAAGAAATGTAGATTAAGTTTATGATATTACCCTCACTTGAAGGTATTATTACAAATAATAAAGAAGTTGTAAATTAATCGGTTAAGGGTAAAATTGTCATTGTGTAATAAGTAAGAGAGAGAAACTTGAAAAGTGATGTTTTTATTAAACTGCGTGTCTTTTGTCGGTGGACCATTATTATGGGACGGAGGGAGTATATAATTAGACGTTTATCCTCTATCGACAAACACTTAATGATATATTGATTAATTTGGTGGTGAAACTGTGACTCGCTGTCTCAACCGGATTAACCAGGTAGTCAATCCCGTGACTCGATGAATAGACCAAGTAATCAAATCTGTGGTTCGATAATATTCTGTAAAAGAAACAATGCTTTTTATCTATAACAAGAAATATTGAAACTACCACCAATTTTATAAAGCCTATAGAAATAACATTTATAAAAAAGTTCAAACCCAAACATGTTTAGTTTTTAAATCTAACCTATTAGACATATTAACTATATATTAAGCTAAATGCCAAAATATGATTCCATGACCAATTTAAAAGATTTGAATAAATTTTTTTGAATAGTGTAAAACAAAAGGACGATAACATATTAGTCTCTCACTGAAGTGTGTTTTTTACATAATAAGTGTAAGCGTACCAATTATTATTTTTAATTATAACGATCATGTTATCTAGGCATGCATATTATTTCAGCCTTTATGGAAAATGGGTTCAATCTTTGCACGTGGTAGACATTCTATGTTATATTTTGTAGCCGAAATATTGTTTCTTTTAATTTAGGCGAATGTTTTTTTAGTTGTAGCAGAGAAAGTGTATTTATTTAATCAACATTAGCATTGTTTCTTTTAATTATCGACTTTCGAAATCTATGAACGTTACTGACCCTTCGAAGTCTAGGGATGAAAAGGTCAATTTAAAGAATGCTGTAAACTGTTAGTCAAATTAATTTTAAATTTGACAGCCAATCATATCTAAGATTCTGATTTACATGGTATAGTCTTTTACAATGTGAAATTATTTACTTTTGTCAAATTGTCAAATAAAAAAGAGTATATACATGTAAAAGTATATAGAAGAGTATATACTTTTGTCAAACTGTAAAATTATTTATCATGTAAAATTGTTTTTTCAAATTGTAAAAGAGTATATATCTTACTCTTTTTTTATTCAATGTTGATTATTTGATTGGCTTGAAAAAAGTAACTTAATATTGTATGGATTTTGAATTTTAAATTTGGCAGCCAATCATATCTAAAATTATTTAAAGAAATAAATCATAAGAAAACACGTATAACAAATTAAAGAACGTGAAAGGCATTATTATCAACAACATAAAGAACTTATCAAGGAAAATGAGTATTATAAAAAGATTCTCATGAAAATTATTTAGGATAGTAACCATATGGTAAGCGATTATTTCTTAGTTAAAATAGTTATACTTGAGACTAAAAGTTGATAATTTGTATTAGTGATGGTAGTGTGATTGATCATTATAAATACACACATGATAAACAAACTATGATATGTGCATAGGTTATGTTTAGTGGTAACTGTTATGCAAAAAAAAATATAAATAGGATATATACTCTTTACAATTTGAAATCAATTACATTTCGTCCATGTTTTAAAAAATTTGCATCATTTTACATATGTTAATTTCAATTTAACGAAAAATATCATGCCCCAAGAAGAGTAACCCCATGTCCCCTTAGTGCGACGCACGGGTTCCGGAAGTCTCGTATTTAATAATCATGACTTATAAAATATGTTTATTAAACTATAGCTTATATCATTTACTTATTTAATAAGCTTATTATTATTTATAAAAACATGATAAATATAAAAATATATTAAATATGGAAACATGCTATTTATAGAAACATACTAAATATGGAAAAATGTTATTTATGGAAACATACTAAATATGAAAACTTTCTATTTTTGGAAACTTACAAATTATGGAAACTTTCTATTTTTGGAAACTTACTATTTATAGAAACCTGCTATTTTTGGAAAGTTACTATATATAGAAACCTGCTAATTTTAGAAAGTTACTCATTATGATACAACAAGTACAATAACACATAAAACATGAAATACACTAATCAAGAACACATGAAATACTAAGAATAACATGATAAAATATGAAACAAAAAAAAGACAAGAACAAGTAAAACAAGTTAAGAACACGTCAAATAAACTAATAACCAGTAAGTATAAGTTAAACAAACAACTCATTCATGTCCCTTTTATTTATGTAGCTATCGTGAAGTCGGAGTAATTCATCCGCTTTCGTTTTCATCCTCAATACTGGACACAAGGTACGGATATTCTGTCCTTCAGTAAGGACACTCTCTTCTTATATTTAGGATTCTCGTTTGCAGCCATCTATTTTCCCCAGTAGTTTACGTTAAACTTATCAGTAATTAATATGATTAATATTTTAGATTGCCTAAGCTATATACATGCATGCCAGTTATACCTAGTTATGGAGGTACCATAACCATAACACTTGAGGCACCGGTGTTATGACTCTTCCCGATGAGAGTGATTGCTCGCGGCATCCCTTTTCAGTTATTTGTCCTTTATATTATTATCATGTGGGGCGAATGGGTGCATCCTAGAACAATTTTTGCAGATTACATGGTAACTGTGGTGTGTGCCTTACATCCGTACATGGAGTTGATCCCTCCACCCAGACTATTATAATTAGAGGCAACCCCTCTAATTGCATGACGAGGTCACCCCTCTATGTATTCATGCACGTTGATACCTTCACGACCTATATGGGCTCTTGGGCATTTAAAATACAGTTTTTATGAAATACACATAAGTCTTTTCAGAATATAAACCAGTTTATAAAACAACACCAGGTTTTCCAGGACTTACATTATTCCGCTGCTTTGTTATGTTTTGCTTATGTTTATTGCTATTCATTTCATTGTCATATATCCGCACGCTGAGCATATCGCTCAGCCGTATTTTATTTCCATGTCCCTATACGGCAGTTACTAAAGGGGAAAGCTAGGACATCAAGAGTACGTGCATTTGGATGGTGGCTCCCTTGTCTTCGTATCTTCTAATGCATTTATATACTTTTGCTTTGCTGGACATTGTTAAGTCCTTATTCTACATTCTTTAATTATGCATTGTGTGTGGAGCTTATGTTTGGAACCGATGTTTGTTTCCGGTTTCCTTTATGGTCTTTAATGTTTTAGACATTTACCTTGCATGCTTTGATGACACGCCATAATTATTAAGTAACGGTCCACTTATCCAAGTGGGGTGTTACAATTATGGTATCAGTGCCAGGTTTCGATATGTAGGCTCTTAAAATTGACCTGTGACTAGTGGATAGTCACCAGAGTCTTCCTAAACTGACAGTAAATTTCATTTCATGCATCATTGTTTTCTCAAGTTTTGACTAAGTAATGGTTGAGACGGCCATATTTTGTCACATGTGCTTTTCTACGAATTTTGTTTTGTGGACCGACCCATAGTCCACCTTTGCCAATGGCTTTTTTTGTTGGTTATGCCATCATAAGCTCTTCATGAATCTCTTATGTTTATCCTATGTTTCTAATCAGATTAATCATTTTATTCCCTCTTTCAAACTATCAGATGGTCAACATACGAAATGATCAGGAACTTGCTACAGTTGTCCGAGCAGCTCTGCAAACTATGCTCCCTCAGATCCGTGAACAGATTCAGGCAGAGTTCCAGGATGGACCGGGTAATGCGAACAGTCCTCCTCCTCATCCACCTGTCACCCTACACACATGGTTGGAGAGATTCAACAAGCAGAAGCCTCGAGCATTCGATAAGGCTGAGGTACCATTTGATGCTGAAAATTGGTTCTCACACGTAGAGAAGATATTCGATGCCTGATGAGATGGCATTTATACATGATCTCATCGTTCTTTTCGGGCTTTTAATGCATAAAAATGTCATAAAATACCATATATATGCTTGTGTTTATTTACTTGTGTATTTTAGGTATGGATATCGTGAAAAAGACAAAAGATCACAAGTTACAAGGAAAAACGGACACGAGAAACAAAGCCGTACAAAGAACCGGGCCCTAATCATGGAAAATTCAACAAATACCCTTGAAGACTTGAAGACAAACAAGATTGATCCTCAATTATTGAAGAAATGACACTTAAAACCCTTGTCTATTAATAATTACAAGTTTGGTCCCTTAAGTTTGTCAAAATTACACAAAAGGTCCCTCATCTTTGAAGAAATGGCAAGATTAGTCCCTCAATAATTTCACATTGTCAATTATGGTCCCTCATCAAGCCAAAGATACATTGAAGACCTTTGAAGATCAAAAATGTCCAAGATCAGTCCTTCAAATATGCAAAAGTTCCAAAAATAACCCTTGATACACCTTTTGGAAAGTTTTGTGCAAAAAATGTCAAGTTGTGAAAGTTGTTACAAGTATATTTGGGCGCTGATGGACTTTTAAACACAAGTGACAAAAGAAAGGAAAAAGAAGGGCTAAAGTTGTGCATTTGAAACATTTGAAACGAATTTGCGCCAAACACATCCCATTCCCCCAATTTCGGATCAAAACAAGTTACTATTCACCTTCATCCACCCAGTTTTACCTTCACTTAAAACAAAGGGTAAATCAAAATTACCCACACCCACGTGTGATTCACACATGCAGAATCACATCCCACACACAAAACCCTCATCTCCACTCACCAAAAGGCCCCACCATTCAACACGTCAACCAATGAAATTGCAACTTACTCTCCAAGCAATCTGACGTGTCCAAATCAACAGCCAAGGTTCCTTGCTTCACCCCAAAGCTATTATAAACGGTTTGGATCACTTTGGACAGCTCATCAACAACAAACGCACTCAAGAACTCAAGGGCATTTTAGAGAAATCACATCTAGGGTTTGTGAATAGTGTAGCCAGGCATTTGCCTATAAAAGGAGACCTCAACATGTGAGAGTCCCTTTGTTCCAGATTTTAGCTTTAAATCTTTGTAATTCCTTTTTATGAAATAAAGTTTGAATTTCTTAAAATTTTGAGTTCTAATCTGTTATTTATAAAAGTTTGGTGTTTGATAAGCTAAAATCTGAGTTCCATTATCTTGTTTGAAGGTTTTTGAGGCAAGGTTTTAAGTGATAAAGCTTGTGCATCAAAAATCAGAAAGTTGGCATTATTTTGATCTCACCTTGTGGTTTGTTCTTCTTAGCAGCTTGGAAGCTGGTATTTGTTCTGCTAGTACCTAAGCTCAAACAATCCAGGGCCTGGATGTAGGTCTTGGAGGTTTGCATCCTTCTCCCTTTTCATTTTCTCTTTTATTTTTCTGAATTTAGTGATTATTGCATGTTTATGCTTGAATCTGTGTTATTGTGGTTGATTATTGTTGATTTGGCTTGGTTTGATGTTATTGAGGTGTTATGGATCTGATTTGTGGGTTAAATCTTCTTAAGCCTTTGAAAATTTGTGGAATCAAGTTTTAAAAGGGTGTTTGGGTTTACTGCATAAGTTAGGATTGTGGTTTGTTAAGTGCTTGTTTTGTGTAAGCAAGTGTTGGTATCTGCTTTTTAGGTGTAATTGTTCATCTGTTTGCAGGTTTTGTGGGTTTGAACACATAGATTCATAATTTGGCTATAAAATCTTAGAAACTTGGTAAAATTGGCTAGGATTTTGAGGACACCTAGATCTAAGCTTAGGCTAGGGCTAACAAGTGCTAAATCTTAGTTAATCACACCAGGGAAGAAGGATTTGAGGCTTGAAATTGGATCAAGTGTCAAGTAGTTCAGCAAAACTTGTCTGCATATTGTTCATTGTTCATCAGAAACATTTTATGCTTTGATCTTGTTATTTTCTTTGTTTCAGTGTTTGATTCTTGTTGCTTTGTGTTTATTCATAGTTTATATAGCTTGTGTATGCATCTTGTTAAGTTTGGTTGGCTTATTCAGTCTAAATCTGCTTATTAAGTGCTTAGCTGCTTATTTCTATATCTGGTGCATATCTGGTGACTGTTTGGCTTATTGTGGCTTATTGTGTGAACCAATTTTTGATTTTATTGTTGCTATTGACTCCTTGTGATTCACTGATCACAAGGGTGCCTTTGTTTCCAATTAAATCAAACCAGAACTCTCAAATAAGCTTGGTCAAATAGTCAAAGTAGTGGGAACTCCTTTCCCCTGCTAGTTGTCACTGATAGTGTAAAATTGGGTTCAGCTTATCAATAAGCTATAATAGCTTATTCCAACCTGCAACAACTTTGTTTTTGTAATAGGTGCTCATATTTTGACCCATTTGTTCATACTGGAGCATTTGGGTGGTTGACTTTAGGGTTTGATTAGAAAACCAACTCCATTGACTTTTTCATAAGTTCATTTGTGCTTATTCTGGCTTATTGGTTGTGCTTATTGGATTTTTGTTGATTGATTTTGCTTATTGAGTCCATTTAAAAGCTTTTGCAAGTTGAATCAAGTCCTGAGGTGTCCTAAATCTCTAAAACGACTATTTTGTCTTTTAGTGAATTTTTACTTTGCTTATTTCTGGCTTATTGAGTGAGCTTTTTCAAAAATTCTTTTTACAGATCTCATAAGCATCCCAAAAGAAGGTTGTGTGTCAAATTAGAGCTTATGGCATTAGCTTATGGCTTAATGGGCTGAAAAGCCCAATAAGAATAAGCTGAGTGTTAAATAAGCTGTGATAAGCTCATATTCAGCTTTTGGGCCTTTAGAGTTTTGTTCTTAGAATTGAATTTTGAGTCATATAGGGCTTTTCTAAGTCAATTGGGCCCAGTTTGACTTTTTGGGCCCAAAAGCCCAATTTGGTTGACTCTTTTTGGTTTTGGCCCATTTGAGGGCCCAATAGGGGTATTCTGGTAATTTCAATTTGATTTTCTGATTATTTAGGTTAAAATAAACTATTTTGCAAGTTTTTAGAATTTTTTATAATTTTTGGATTTTTAATATTATTTTATTATTATTTTTAAAATTTCACATTTTCAAACTTTTTACATTTTTCTTAGGTTTAATACATTTAAATAGGAATTTATCAACTTTTAGAATAATTTTATCTCTTTTAGATTAATTTTTATAATTATTTTTAAGTTTTAATAGTTTTTAAATCATTTTAAATAGTTTTTATTAGTTTAAAAATTTCTAAAAATAGTTTTTAATCTTTTTAGGTCATTTTAGAGGTTTACTAATTGAAAAATTCTTTTTTTGGGCTTTTTGATAATTTATTTGATTTTTAGGGCTTTAATTAGCATTTAAAAATTGAATATTTAATTATTTAAAAGGTTTGAAAAAGTTTTGATCATTGGTAAACTCTTAGTTTATTTATTTTGATTTTTAGTGAATTTTTGGTGATTTTTAGAATTAATTTTTATTTTTGTGGTTTTTAAGGTTCTACGTTTTAACTTTCTAGTAGTACTTATTTTTATTTTTTCGTCCTCGTCATCTTCTTTTCTCATCCCCTTCTAAACCAAATATTAATCTCAAATCATGTACATCTTAGTCACACACATATACCTCCTTGGGAAACGAACTTCATTGGGTCATTAACACTTGATTTTTCCTAAAGTCATTTGTTCAATACTTACCGCTTTTACGCCTTTTTCCTAAAAGGTCGTATTTTACCACAATCATTTTGGCGCCGCTGCCGGGGAGGTGTGTCGTGATTAATTTGCATTGTTGTTTTTAATATTAACCAAAATAGTATTTGTATTAGTAGAACTCTACTAATACGTATTATCGGTTTTCTTGGTTTTTCTTGTACAAATATTATTACTATATTGTATTAAGTATCACAATAAATTCACAATATCTCCAAAAGTGTGAAAACACAACCTTAATTGGGATTTCATCACTCAATTATTGTATTCGAATCTCAAACAAAAAGAAAAAGGCAAAAATAGATAAATACTTTCGTGAAGCTCGATTTTGAAAAATACAAACTATAAGGTGGGTATAAGGCGGGTATTATAAAATATACCCTAAGGAAAAAGGCTCTTAAGTGCTTCGCGCCGCCTCGTTTCCCCGCTTGCTTGTGAGTATTTTGAGATTGAAGGCTAATCGAGGGTTTTGCCGCCCAAAGTATTATTACGTATAATATATTTGCTTGGTTTCTTTGTGATTAAACCCTCTTGAACAATTTGGTTTTCACCAAAGTTCTAAAGTCATTCGAAGGCGTTCACTCCACGTGATCGTTTTCATTCCTTTGAGGCTTCTTTAATCAAGAGTTTGATTCGAGGAGAGATTTTGTAGATTGTTCTCTACGAAAATACATCAAAATCCAAAAAAATTAAATATCATCAAAAACACAAAAAAATTGAAAATTCACAAAACACCCAAAAAGAATCTTCTTTGCGCACCTCCCATTCTTCGTGAAGTTTATGATCACTCGTAATCAAGCAAAACGAGCTCGTAAACGTCTTCAAAAGCAAGCCAATCAAGAGACGTTGATTGAAGAAGAACCTCCAATTGTTGAACCTATTGTAGAACAAGAAGTCGTCATGGCTAATCGTACTATGATGGAGTTGCTACAAGCACCCACCGAGGGTTTTGGAGAGGCTATTGTAATTCCCGCCATCCTTGCGGAGAATTTCGAGATTAAGACGGGTTTAATGTCGATGTCGCAAGCAAATAAGTTTAGAGGTCATGAGAAAGACAACCCGCACTACCACATTAGGAATTTTAACCGTCTCACCGCCACTAGCAAGTTTAAGGATGTTCCACATGACGCCATTAAGATGATGTTGTTTCCATACTCGTTGGATGGACCCGCAAAAATTTGGCTTGAGAAAGAACCGCCAAATTCGATTTTGACATGGGCCGATCTCGTTTCTAAGTTTGTGAACAAGTTTTTTCCACCATCTAAAACAACACACTTGAAAAATGAGATTTCACGATTTGTGCAAAGAAATAATGAAAGTTTTTCAATGGCATGGGAACGCTTTAAAGAAATGTTACATGAATGTCCACACCATGATTTTACGGAATTACATCAAGTTGATACTTTTTATAATGGGCTTAATGATCATGAACGAGATTATTTGAATGCCGCCGCGGGTGGTAATTTTTTGTGCAAGACGACAAATGAGGCTTTACAAATCATCGAGAATAGATCTAAGGTTTATAGCCCTCGTAACACACCGAGTGTTGCCAATTTGGGTTCGTCATCATCGTCACAATCGTCTCGTAGCATTAATGCCTTACATGATGAAGCTAATGAGGAAAATCGGTTTTTTGATAGATTTGCTAATCTAATGTCCCATTGGAAAGCTCAAGAAGCTTCAAATTCCGCTTCGGTTAAAGCGGTTGCTAAGAGTTGTTTATCTTGTGGTGGAGCTCATGATCTTTCCGAGTGCATTACCGCGGATGGTAACACTTAGAGTGCTTATGTAGCAACGGGAACTTACAACCAAAACGGTCAAGGTTCCCACCAAAATCAAGCTCCACCAAACTAAAATGTTAACAATTATCGAAACAACAACCAAGGTAATTACCAAGGCAATTCACGCAATTACAACAAGGGGAATTATCAAAATGGGAATGGGCAAATTACTAATCAAAACCAAAACCGTGATTTTCAAAACACTACACAAGGTTTTCAAAATGCTCACACTAAAAATTTGCAAGGAGAATTTTTAGATTATGCTAAAGCAAATTATGCTAAATTTGATAACATGCAACGTGAGATGATTAGCTTAAGATCCGAATTGAAAAACGAGCTTAAAAATGAACTTGCTAATGAACTTAAAACTCATGCAAATAAAATGGAAGGAAATGTCCAACGTCTTCAACAAAATCAACAAAACATGGAATTAGGACAACATGAGATTAAGCAAGAATTATTAAAAGCGGATGCTAGGCAATCAAAATTTGAGGACCGAATGGCTAAGATGTTTGAAGCGATCATGTGTAAACCCTCTTCCTCGGGTGGTCTTCCTAGTGATACCATTGCAAATCCGAAGGGAGAAATGAAGGTTATTACTACACGAAGTGGTAAAACTTTCAAGGAACCAATCTCTCGTCCAAGTACTTCTACGGAGAAGGAAATCGAGAAAAGCTTTCAAAGCTTGCTAATTGTTAATAATTACAAGTTTGGTCCCTTAAGTTTGTCAAAATTACACAAAAGGTCCCTCATCTTTGAAGAAATGGCAAGATTAGTTTCTCAACAATTTCACATTGTCAATTATGGTCCCTCATCAAGCCAAAGATACATTGAAGACCTTTGAAGATCAAAAATGTCCAAGATCAGTCCTTCAAATATGCAAAGTTCCAAAAATAACCCTTGATACACCTTTTGGAAAGTTTTGTGCAAAAAATGTCAAGTTGTGAAAGTTGTTACAAGTATATTTGGGCGCTGATGGACTTTTAAACACAAGTGACAAAAGAAAGGAAAAAGAAGGGCTAAAGTTGTGCATTTGAAACATTTGAAACGAATTTGCGCCAAACACATACCATTCCCCCAATTTCGGATCAAAACAAGTTACTATTCGCCTTCATCCACCCAGTTTTACCTTCACTTAAAACAAAGGGTAAATCAAAATTACCCACACCCACGTGTGATTCACACATGCAGAATCACATCCCACACACAAAACCCTCATCTCCACTCACCAAAAGGCCCCACCATTCAACACGTCAACCAATGAAATTGCAACTTACTCTCCAAGCAATCTGACGTGTCCAAATCAACAGCCAAGGTTCCTTGCTTCACCCCAAAGCTATTATAAACGGTTGGATCACTTTGGACAGCTCATCAACAACAAACGCACTCAAGAACTCAAGGGCATTTTAGAGAAATCACATCTAGGGTTTGTGAATAGTGTAGCCAGGCATTTGCCTATAAAAGGAGACCTCAACATGTGAGAGTCCCTTTGTTCTAGATTTTAGCTTTAAATCTTTGTAATTCCTTTTTATGAAATAAAGTTTGAATTTCTTAAAATTTTGAGTTCTAATCTGTTATTTATAAAAGTTTGGTGTTTGATAAGCTAAAATCTGAGTTCCATTATCTTGTTTGAAGGTTTTTGAGGCAAGGTTTTAAGTGATAAAGCTTGTGCATCAAAAATCAGAAAGTTGGCATTATTTTGATCTCACCTTGTGGTTTGTTCTTCTTAGCAGCTTGGAAGCTGGTACTTGTTCTGCTAGTACCTAAGCTCAAACAATCCATGGCCTGGATGTAGGTCTTGGAGGTTTGCATCCTTCTCCCTTTTCATTTTCTCTTTTATTTTTTTGAATTTAGTGATTATTGCATGTTTATGCTTGAATCTGTGTTATTGTGGTTGATTATTGTTGATTTGGCTTGGTTTGATGTTATTGAGGTGTTATTGATCTGATTTGTGGGTTAAATCTTCTTAAGCCTTTGAAAATTTGTGGAATCAAGTTTTAAAAGGGTGTTTGGGTTTACTGCATAAGTTAGGATTGTGGTTTGTTAAGTGCTTGTTTTGTGTAAGCAAGTGTTGGTATCTGCTTGTTAGGTGTAATTGTTCATCTGTTTGCAGGGTTTTGTGGGTTTGAACACATAGATTCATAATTTGGCTATAAAATCTTAGAAACTTGGTAAAATTGGCTAGGATTTTGAGGACACCTAGATCTAAGCTTAGGCTAGGGCTAACAAGTGCTAAATCTTAGTTAATCACACCAGGGAAGAAGGATTTGAGGTCGGTGGTGGTTTTCCTTGGTCAGCCGCAAGCCCAAACAGCCCCACATTGGGTGCGTTTGGCTCAGAAGTGGCAACCGATAGTCTTTTGACTCTTAGTAGGGACTCGGGTCACAACAGGGGGAACCCCGACCAAGCCATGGGTGTTTGTGCCAAGCAGTGACACCGGCAATGCAGCCGGTGGCTGGTGGTGGTCGGGGGCAGCAAGCCACAGCCGACGGCTGTGGTGGTGTTGTGGTTTTCGAGGCAAACCGAGACCTCCAAGGTCTCGGTGGGTCCTTGTGGGGCTCGGGTAGAATTGAACACACCAAAGGGGTGTGTTTGGCTAAACTTTTGCTAAATTTACTTTATGTTAAAATATTAATTAGTTTTATTAATTAACCATGGTTTAACTTAATTAATTAATAACATGACTTAGGTTATAATTATTAAACATAATTATCATGACATAAAATACATGACCATTTTATTTAAATAAAATTTAGGTTAAAATAATTATTAATATAATTATTCATGTTACGTTTAATTAGTTAAGAAACTTAGCTTAATTAATTTATATTCTTTTAACCAAGGTTTAACTAAATTAATAACATGCTTTAATTTAATTATACAATAATCATTTAAGGTAATATTTAATTAATAAATTATGTAATATTATTAATTAATAATTACTTATAATATCATGTATTATATTATTAATTAATAATCATATGGTAAGACAAAAGTATTATTATTAATAAACTTTACTATATTATTATATTTAATAATCATGACTTATAAAATATGCTTATTAAACTATAGCTTATATTATTTACTTATTTAATAAGCTTATTTTTATTTATGGAAACATGCTAAATTTAGAAACATATTAAATATGGAAACATGCTATTTATAGAAACATACTAAATATTGAAACATGCTATTTATGGAAACATACTAAAGATGGAAAATTTCTATTTTTAAAAGCTTACTATTTATGGAAACTGCTATTTTTGGAAAGTTACTATATATAGAA